>WOFM01000417.1:19120-476620 GCA_011428145.1 Ericerus pela | reverse complement strand
TCTAAACAATTATCCAGACCTTATTTAGCACTCGCACTCGATCAAAATTATCATTTACAGGAGTGTATACCTATTGTTGATCCAGTTCTCATATGAAGACTGTGAAGAAATTTTTAATGAAACTATTCCCACGGTTATATTATTAATTTTCTGACGATTCTCTTCCATTATTGAGACACCATACATGCACAGGCAAGAAATATAATGCATAGACTATAAATTTATGTAAAATCTCGGCTTATATGTTATTTTTTTTAGCCATCTTTACGCCTGTGTTCATTCTCAACTTTCCAATAATAAGAAAATATTTCAAATTATTACACCATTTTTTAAGATTCCTGCATCTCAACCCCTTAGACAGTTACGAAAAAAGCACGGATACTGTTTTGCATCAAATTCTATGTTCATCATTTTCATGTGGAGATACAATTGTTGTAGGTATATCGCTCAGTTATGAATAAAATTGAAAAAAACTAAGAGTAGTTATACTTTCAAGCCTCCTGGTAGGATAACAGGATATGGAGGTGCAGTATTTTTAAACCGCCGATCGAGAATTCAAGCCTTCTGGAGAGTTAATTTGTTTTTAACCTAACTTGACTGAACGGTACAACCATACTTGATGACCAACCTAATAATGTTTGCTAATCACCTGAAAATTGACCAATCCAAATATTAAATTTACTATGGGCTGACCGGAGCTGTAAAAAAAAAATAGCTGCCTTCATTGTTAACACCTATAGGTGCTGTCCAAAAAGTTTAAATCCTACCCCTACGCATCTATCCTTAGTAGCCACACATGGAGCACATGGAGTAGTAAATAAATTAAAAAATTCTCATGTTTTACCTGATCTGTAGATCTGGTACATATCAATACTTACATGTGATTCAACTCCCATATTTATTCACAAGTCACTCAAACCAAATTTACGCTCTCCCAACACTGACAGAGTTGTAGTTCATTCATTCATTCTAATTCATCTACTTTGAAATCCACTTTGTAGCTTTTACACATTCCTAAAAACACTTGTTCATAAGTCACATATTTCTACCATTCACATTGAAAATTCACTAACTCACTCAATAATAACTACACTACTGGTTAGGATCCTCATTGGTACTCTCACACAGTTACAAATAACTCGCTTAGCTAATAATTTCCACTCACAGTTTATTCTTTCATAATGTACATGTTAATCACTTTTTCATTGATACCTAACTTGCACATTCATCATTAATTTATTTGCAAAGTAGCAGAGAGCACTCTTCATCTATTACTCACACAAAAAATTCATTCACCACATTTACAAAATTATAATTACAGCCTACATAACCATAAACACGTTCAGCTGCCACAAAATTATTTTACTCCATTGGAACAAGTGTCTCAGACCTTCTCATCGCACAAAACGGTCTTTTGATTCCAAGTAGAGTAGAAGAGAGGAAATTCAGGACCAAGGAGAACAAATTTATGGGCTCCTTAGAAAATTAAAAATTGCATCTGTGTTCAGGTGCAATACATAGAATTTATCTGTAAGAGGGGTTTTACAATATCGAAGAAGTCAGTTTTGCGAATGGAACAAGCAAAAAAATTTTCTATGTGTTTTTCATGAGATTTTCCATAAAAATCTACTTCTTTTTTCTGACAATGCCAAGCCCCTAAAAATCTGGAGCCTGGGGGAAACACCCCATTCCCTTCTCTCATCAGACCTGATCCCCAGACAGTTGAATTTCCATTTTCTTAAAATCATATGTTCAAATTCACCACCATTGAGCTTCTAAAACCACTAACATGGCTATTCTATTATTATTATTATTATTATTATTATTATTATTATTATTGTAGGGCGTTGTGTTGAGCGCATGCATACAACTACTAATTGACCTCATATGTGTGTGAGCCTTACCCAGTATAAAAATTAGATTAGTAGTAGTGAGCTACTAACCCATGTGTACCAAAAGAATGTTTGCCCTATGTAATGTACGGATAGGCCATACAACCTACCAGCAAGTGAGGAAGCACACTTGTCACCACTGGTAGGAAGTTGCCACAATTATTATTATTATTATTATTATTATTATTACTCCTTTTTTTTCAGGCGGAGGACCAAAACTGTCAGTCATTACATTACAAGAATGACCTACTCAGTATAATTTGGAAACTTCAAACAATTTTGAAACTTAATTTTTTTTAAGATTATACATCAAAAAGAAGTTACAGAATCAAATTTGGTTAGCAAAGTGAGAAATTTTCAAATCAATTCCAAACAATCAAAAATGATTCAATTTCTTAGCTAGAGTTAAAATGAGATTTTTCTTAAACACATTCTTGTATATTTCTTCATAGCATCATTTTTACATAATTACGCAAGTGGCACAATGTCAGTATGAAAAAAAAATCAATTTTTCTCCATGATAACTAATGACAACAATAGTCCACCTACCTGTAGTTATTTAATTTTTTCATAAAATTCCATTGGCTAAAGTAAATTGATATACCCACATACATTTCATCAAGTACCTACGCATAACCTCTTTTTGGTATATTTGTTGTATATTTGTTGCAAAAGACATTATACGCAACTTAAAAGTGTTCGAATGTCGACTCGTTTCAATAACAGCACTGGTCTGAAGCTCACACAGCAACTTCCCTACTTATTGGCAATCACTTTTTTTTTTAAAATTAGTGTAAAATATTATAGTTCAGTCACTCTTATTCGACATTCAGCAAGTACAGGTAACCATGCATTCCACTTAGGTTCAGTCATTCATTCATCATTCACCAACAAAGGAAATGAGTGAAATATTTGGATAGATTGTTCAACTTGTCAATATAAATACAGATGTGAGGCACTTTTGTTTCTCATTTTCTACGCCATAAAATGATAAACAATTAATTTCTACAATTCAGTGCTTCGGTTATTTGGCGATATTCTTATATTTCTTAAATTCTCATTGATTTTCGATTTTCTACCATATGTATAACTGATTCAATTTCGCGAAGAAATTATTGACGTGATTGAATTTTCTACCTTTTTTGACCTGAAACAGAAGAATTAAATAAAATAAATTTCATAATATTACTTTGAGTACCTATTTTATTATTACTTTAGCTTACCTATATGGTTTTTTTAATTGTATGTTTAGGAGCTGATTATATGTGTGGACTTAAAAACTAAGTATATTTCAATAAAATTAAAAACAGAATAGGCAATAGGTTTATCTATGAGGAGTCCATTTTTTTATGACAATTCTTTGAAAATAAAATAAAAATGATAATACATGCAATTGATTTTAGTTTCAGACCTGCACATTTTCTACTCTGACCCCATTATTCTGTTTCCACTCCTTGCTGTCTTTTTGTTTTTAGATTGCATTCAAATGTCACACAATAAAAATAATTCCTTAGTTTCCAAGAAGTCGCGACAAAGTCGGAGTTGATTTAGCATTCAACTTTTTCTCACTTTACAGACATGTCACTTATTAATCACCACACTGCAGATACCGTAGCTATGTAGGACACATCTCAGGACAAGGCACTTTACTACCAGGTATGCGCATGATGGTGATAAGAGATAGCCGTCATCTTGAGTTTTCTTTATTTATCGACATTTAATTTACATTTGTTTACATTGTTTTTTATTATTATTACATATGTATTTAATATATATATTCATAAATATAACGTCAGTGGCCTGATTAACACCTGCCACGTTACAATTTTTTCTTCTTTTCAAGGCCCATCGAATGGTAATATCAGATATGTGTTTAATCAAAAACCCAACTTCTGGGAGTACTTTTTAATATCTGATTATCTGCTATGTGTTTGATGTGCTCGATACAAAAACAATAGTCTTGAAAAACCTATGTGTATGACTAGAGACAGAAACAAGATTGAAATTACTGCTATGTTCAATTGGAAGGCCACATATACCTGCTATGTGCATTAAAAAAATCACAATTTTCATATTTTAAGCCCTTACATTGCAAAATTGAAGACAGTACTGGCTCAAGAGGGGATTTTATAAACTTGATGAAGTTTTTTTTATCATCTCCATTCGTAATCATCCAAATTTAAACGTTTTTTTCATCTTCTGAACAATTTAATTTTCAGCACGTAGTAGGTATCAATTGGGTCACCAATGATAACAAGAAAAATGCAAAATGGCGGTTCATCTCGAATCACTGTGATGCACATACTTGGTAGTAAAGATCCTTACATAGGATAGTGAATTAAATTATCTCAACTCCTAAAGATACTTTATTAATAGCAACTGCTACAGAATTCTTAGTCCTACCACTACACCTGTCAAAAAATTGGTCGACATAATTTATTGTCATTCCTCATATACAATTGGAAGTGCAACTTTAAACTGTTGTTGTAGCTTGGAGTCCTATTTTACTAAATTTAGGTCACTATTGCCTTTAAGAGAACTATAACTTTATATAAAGTTGAGAAAAAGTTTTCACATGACTGTACACACCAAGTTGAAGTTATTTTTAATAGCCCAAATAACAAAACTGACTTGAACTTTTAATGGAATATCACTTCTGGGAAAAAATTCTTTTAATGCACATCATGTGCAACTGATATACACCAGTTCACTTGTACTCTCCTCATCCTAAGAAGAACGTGACGCCAGAATCACCTATGGACATGGAGGTTAATTAGGGACAAAAGAAGGAGTATCGATGCACATTTTAATGCAATGATAAGCATCATTTTGTAGAGTAAACAAAAATCGTATTTCAAGCAGATAGGTGTGGATATGGTTTATGACATCACGCACTTCTTGGCATGAACAGAGTACAATGCAGTGCATTCTGAATGGTCCCATAAGATACCTATTGTAAGGTTCTTGATCAGAGCTAAAGTTAAGACAAATTATGCCATTTTGGATAATACTTTTCCCAAGTATTACTTAATATTTTGTTCTGTCCATTAAAATTACGCATCTTCAGGCAGTGCAGGTTTTAAGTACTTTGCCACCCAGGCTATAATATTTCTGCCTCTTTTTTCTCACTACCCCCCCCCCCCATAAATAGTAACTATCGTTTTTTGTATTTTTTTTATCCTCAAACTTTGCCACTCTACAAATTTTTTCAAGTTGTTACGCTGGTATTTATTCAGAATATGTACATCCCAGCAGAACAAACAAAATGGTACTTGGAAAAAGGAGGATCCAAAAGGCGTACGTCTCAACTTGTACTGTGATTATAGTTTTCTACCAACTAAGGTGTTGCAACTAACATATATAATGTATGCTGGTACCTTTTGCGCGCATTATGAGAATTACCAGCCTAATATGGACCACTCACAAGACTATGTTTTCAATGATTAGTTGATATTGTTCCCAAAATAATGACTGTAAACTCTGATACCAGGGAAGGGTGTTTGTTGATGAAATTTGGTTTAACAAAAAACATTTATATTGATTTGTTGATTCTATCCGAGTATGTTTTTGCAATTTAAGTAAGTATTGATGTTTCAAACAGAAACACACCTCAAGGATGTAGAATTTCTCATTGACTATACTGTATAGTATTACCTCCGAATTGTACGAAAATTAGGAACTATAGCCTGATTCACACTTGGCTAGTTTTCTAGCTACTAGCCAGCGACTCGGGGTACTATTCTATTAACAGTTGAAGTCACTACGCCATTTTAGTCATTTAAAGCAAACTTCAACTTGGCGGACAGTTTTGTAAGAATCTCGCTACAATTTCATACGGCAAAATAGTATCCCAATAGCCTGGCTAGTAGCATAAAAACTAGCCAAGTGTGAACCAGTCTTATCTCATATCGAAACATTATTTGAAACTACAACGATATGTAGGGACTAAGGATGTTATCAATATTAACTGCCGTAGGAACTCTCAGTTTCCGAGCACTTGTTGATAAAAATTTAAGTTTTATTTAGAAAAATCCAGAACTAGCTCTCTGCAGATTATGTTTCATCAGTCACATCACCGCTTAAATATCGCGGTAGTTTCCATTGATGTTCGGATACTGCTATACTTATTCGTTATATTGTATACAATGGGGGGGGATGATGGGGGAGGGGTTTACTGGATGGCCATGAAAGTTGTTTGGAATCCAGGTTATGACCGAGTTAAAAATTTTTTGGCTGGTTCTCCTTTTAAACCCTCCTTCCCTATCAATATAATTTGGGGTTTTGTTGAAAATTTTCTCGAGATGACCAGTATACTAGAGCAAACATTTATGGGGCCGATGGGCATGGTCCACCTCCAGACTCATCCGTAACTTTGCCACTGCTTGTACAGTCAAAGGTATCCCTACGAATTGTGGCATTCAGTACGAATAAATTGAACACACGTTCCACTTACCGTCTACTAGTATTCTTCCTGCTGAGCAAACAACTGTTTTCGGTTTCATTCTCCGGTCCACGGCTACCATTGGTGGCCCTATGCTCTGCAGCCATATCCATCAAACAATCGAAAAACGAAGAACGCTGGGTGGCAAACAAATTTATCGATAAATTCGACGAATAAATTTGTTGTTAGTTTTAGTTTTTTTGGTCTTTTTCTTTGTCTTGGTGGAATAACAATTATTAAACAATGATTACATGCATGCAATAACTATTCAATGAAAGAAAGAGTTACCACATATTATTAGAAAAAAAAAAAAGAAAGAAAAAAAAGGTTTACGGAATGAGACAAAAGCGATTATAAAATTTGAAAAAAATCGTAAAATTTTCAATTTCTAGTCTATACATATTATGTAGGATGTTCTAAAAATTATGTACGCTGGTCTTGAAAAATTACAAGCTTGAAGCTATGCATGAATATACGGAAGAGAAAAAACAATATTCTGGTCTATTGTAACTTTGGTGCTAAGTGGATAAAAAAAAAAAAAAAGAAAAGAAAAGAGAAAAAAGAAAAGGTACAAAATTCAGCTAAGCCGCTACATGCAAAATAAATACGTATAGACTATAACAACTATAAATGGATGGAGAACGTCAATTTTGTTTTTTTTTTATATATTTATTTAGTAAAAATATTTTAGAATTGGTGATTTCGTACATTTAAATATTGATTAAACCACGATGTATTTACGCGAGTGTTATTTTAATTTGATCAAGGTTAAAATCATTATTATTATTATTATTATTATTATTATTAAGTATGTATGTATGTATGTATGTATGTATGTATGTATTATTATTATTATTATTTTGTTAAAAGTGAAACAAAAAATCATGAAAATTATCAATAAAAAAAAAAGAAAAAAAAAAGAAAAAATGGAGAAAATACTGAGAGCGAATGATGGTAGTAGCATTTGAATGAGTTTTTAGAGGCGCAAGGCTTTGTAAGTTCAAGCGAATGGGTATCGTAAAATGTGGAGAAGGCTCAACAAAGAACAGCTGAGCACAGTGTGTGGGTATTCGAATAATGCACTATAGTTAAGTCTACTGAAACTTTTAGAATATTACTTGGTTGTCGGTTGAACAGAAAAACTATATTTGTTAAATTCGAATGATGTCTACTTGAGCAGCTACCCACTTTTTCTATTCAAACAAAATATTTTACTTATAACCTTCGCATTGAAAACTGAGCCCGGTACTAAACAAGAACTGTTATGGAAAGAATTTTGAAATTTTGAGGACAAATATCGCGAATGAATTGCCATTTCACAAAGTTCATAGGGTCGCAGAGGATTTTTTCGGAATTTTCACCAATCCGGCAGGATTTTGCGAGATTTCCGCACATTCTACCGAATAAATAAGAAATCTTGAACTCAAAAAATTATGGTAGGAAAACATTTTTGGTAACATTTTGGCTGGGTGAGTACACGGAGAGGAAAAAATTGCGTACATTTAGGTTTTTTCATACAAATTTGTGGGATCCTCCGACTTTTAGTGGCCTCTAATCAGTTTAGGTGCGGTACGTAAGTTTTTGAAAAATTCTCACAGTATTTCACACAAACTCTCGAGCAGGAGTAGAAAACTGTGACAACAATCCACAACTTTCTCACAGCAAGCGCAAAAGGAACAACTTCTTCGATGTCATGAAATTTTGGTGACATATACGGGTGCAAAAAGAACGCCGTATTTTCACAACTATAGTGAAGGTGCCGCAAATTTTCACAGCAACAGCAAAAAAGAACATAGCTAATATGAGTGTTCATCGACGTGTGACGTCATCAGGAAGGAAAACATATAATATACTCTATTTCAAATAAAAAAACGTGAGGTCATACGAGTTGATTGGCCAGAAGGGAAAGGAGAAAGTGGAGATTCACCTTATTCAACAAAGGCTGCATCCAAAACTGCTTTGTTTACGCTAAAATTTTTAGTTTTATAAAGCGCACTTAGAAGCAGACTAATTTCAGTGTATCAAACTTTATTTGGGTACATCTGACTATGTCCGTGAGAAACGAAAATAGATGGATGAATGCATAGGACTTACGCCATTTTATCCATGGGTTGTTTTTAATTATAAATAACCGCCTTTGGTGGCTTACCTACATTCATCTCCAGCATGCAATTCTCTTCGTACTCTGCCGTAATTTAAAAAAATAATGAGAAAAAAAAATAATTTGAAGTATCATCAACGGGATTCTAACCTGCCACCTCGAAAATGAAAAGCATAATCGAAGAATGGGCGTTATAGTAGCTCACACCAAACTGCGATTTATTTATATGCCATTACCACAGTTAATATCATACCATACATATACTAAATAAGTTTTAGTTAAAAATAAATTTTTAAAAGATAAGCTCTTATTTTTTTTTGGCTTTTGCTTCACGCGAAATAAATATTATTTTGTTGTGGAAGATTGGCTGTAGTATTGGTATATTTTAAAATTGCAGTAGTGGGTAGAATAAAAGCTTATAAAAACAATCTTTTATACACTTTAATTAGTCTGCTTCCAAGGGCGAATGTTTTATATAACTGTTGAAGTGATAGTCTCTATGATATATCTTTCGTATTTGAAAAAGGATATAGGGCCAAATTCAAGAATGATACTTCGGTAATTTTTACATTTTCTCCATTATTGATTTTATATACACAATATGTCAAATAAAACCAGTGACAAACTTCAAAGGGAGGTAGTACTCAATGAGTTCAACAAAAAAATTATGTATGCATTTTGCCTATTCTTTGAATTGAAGGGGATAAAAGGTTAAAAATTTAAAAATTGTTAATATCCGTGGGTTTATTTTTTAGAAAAATTCGATTCCAATAATTTTGACAATAGTGGCAACGTTTAATACCTTGAAAATACACAAAAAGAAATCCAGTGTTTTAGTTGACTATCTAAAATATTAGAAGAACTACAGAAGTTTGAAATTTTAATTTTTTCAAAATTTCCATGATTTAAAATTTCAAGGTTGAGATTACGGTTTTCTAAACAAACTTATTTCTCTTATTCCGTTAAACATCTTTGAAAAAAATACCTAACCTACATAAAAGAGAGATATTCTATGTTTTATGTATATGTGTACATAAAGTTGCATAGCAGTATCTTTTTAGGCATAATTTCAAAGCTCATTCAAAATGTATACTTTAAAACTGTACCTAGGTGATATAAAAATTATTACTAGGAAATTTTCTTGCAATCTGGACTAGGGCGGGTAAATCATTTCCCTCTCCAAACTTCAAAAATAGAGAAACCTGGAATTATCTATACTTTGCCAGATGAGGAGTTGATCTCCACCAGTACTTTTCAATGATGGCTCTCTCATTGCCATTGGTAAATCCATACAAAAAATAAACTTCGGCCTGCGAGGTATAGGTAATTCCAGGTCGCTATAATTTTGAAGTTTGGAGTGGAAAATGATTTACCTACGAAATTATGCCTAAAGAAATACTGCTATGCAACTTTATGTACGCAAAATATATAAAATGTAGAATATCTCTCTTCTAAGGTATTTTTCAAATATTGTCAATGGAATAAAAGGAATGAGTTTGTTTGGGAATTGTAGTTTCAACCTCGAAATTTTGAATCACGGAAATTTTTAAAAAAATTGAAAATTTCAAACTTTTGTGGTTCTTTTAATATTTTAGATAGCCAATTAAAACATACGACTTTTTTTGTCGTGTATTTTCAAGGTACTAAACGTTGCCGCCTTAGTAAAAACAATTCATCGGAATAGAATTTTTTCTAAAAAATAAACCCATGGATAATCATAATTTTCAAATTTTGCAACCTTGTAGCCCTTTCAATTTAACAAATTGGCAAAATGCGTACATAATTTTTTTGTTGTACTCAATGTGTACTACATCCCACTGAAGTTTGTCATTAGATTCGGTTGAGAACTTCATTAAGGTAATTAATTCTTGAGTCACTGTTGAAACTTAAGTATCGCTCTTGCATTGAGCCAAAAATGTGGTGAGATAAAAGAATCAGTATAGCCACACTGCTGGTATTACGTGATTATGGTATCAAATTAAATAGTGTATGACAATTAGTCCCATTTATTATGACTGGGGTGAGGTAACGGAGATTGGGTAAAGCCCAAAAAAAATTACTGCGTACTTTTACACTTTTTCTCAAACAGAATAATTATTCCCTAATGCAGAATGTTATACATGAATCAGAATAATACTCGAATGACTTATAACTAAAGTTTTTAATTATAGGAAATAACAAATAGTAATTTATCAATAATTCACTAAATAGCCTATGAACTATCTTTGAAGATGAAAACAAAAATTTATGAAAATAAGAATAGAAACATTGAAGCGTTGAATGTTTCCACTAGATTAAATAATAATATTCAGAGGGACGTTTAAGACAACTAGAAAAACAACCCTCCAGACAGCCATATTTTGGAACATTTTTATAAAAATGTAAACTCTCATTAGCTACCCTTCATACCTTTTTCTTCCCTAGAAAGACACCTGGGCACCCTCTATGATGGTACGATTGAATGTCAATATTCATTTGACATGGATATGTCTTATGGCTGGGAACCTATCCAAAATTTTTCCATTCTTATTTTTTTGATCAAATTTTTGTTACGGAGAGGGTGATAAGACATTTTAGGGACTTGATAAGGGGTTTGAGACATATCCATGAGCTAGTGTTTTTTCCATTTTCCTAGAAAAAGGAAAAATTGTTCTAGTTTCAATCATATACTAGAATTTAGAAATAATTATTTTTATTAGTAAGAGGCCTGAAGTTCTTATAGGAAAATTTGCAGAAAAATTAGCTTGATAACTTATGTGAGCCTAACAGTTCGAATCGTATTTTTTAATTTTTTTTATTTTACTAAAACTAAATAAGCAGAAAGCACAATCATGATACCAACTGTCTCAGACTGATACATTTTTTGAAACAGAATATAGAGTAGACTAGCCTACCTACTAAATGGACATTCTCGAGAATTCTGGATACGGTAACATTAATGTTCAGCTAAACATTTCTCAAAAATAAATACGAGTATGAAAAATGCATATTCGAATACATGTGGATAAGTATAATCATACTATGAGTATCGCCGATATATTCATACCTACTCATATGGGTCTCTAGTATGGAGGAAATGATTTTCCATAGGCCTACTTTATCATATAGTTTTATTTCAAAGGCTTCGTTCTTCTGCTTGGCAGCGTTATCTGATTCACGAATGAAGTGTACGAATACCAAAATAGATAAAGAACAAAATCTTGCATCACGAACTAAATTAATGTTCATGAAATTAAAGTTTCACCGAATAAAATTGAATTTCAGATCCATCTGATAACGATGATAAAAGAAATAATTATCGTCAAAACACACGCTTTTTTCTTTTCTTTTTTTGTTATAAAATGGAATAGGAAACTACTGTGAACAATATATATCTTCATACAGTAAGCAGTTTTCAAGAATCGATATGGCCGTTTTAATGTGAAAGTAAACATAAGGTGAACTTTCAATGTTCATGATTAAGCTGTGTGACCGAAATCTGTGCATAATTATTCGAATACGTGCCCAACACTGTCTACAAAATAAGGAATGATTGTACGTATATTATATTGTCTGCCAAGGATATTTACTTCACAAACGAAAAATGGTAATTCTCAAAACTATAGCAGCGATTTGTAACTTATCATATTTTTTTTTTCTCGAACAAATTCTCTTGCCAGGAATTGCCATATTCTCAAAACTACATCAACATGGTTACATGTAGGTATTAATTTAAATGGAATATATATATATATATATGTGTGTGTATATATATATTATTGGAGGAGAGCAATGAGTTTAAAGAAAGAAAAACAAAATTACTACCGCCGTGTTTTTTCGATTATTACGTTCATTGAAATCCTGAAACCAGAAATGTTAAGTATTATGTTCCTTTTTTTTTTTTTTTTTTTTTTGGGGGGGGTATGAGAATTGAGGAACAAAAATATGCTATTTTTTTCTTATTTCTTAAAATTTAATTTTCAGTCAACATCTATGGTCTAGAGGAAAGGTCTACGTATCTATGACAGTAGATTTCTAACGGTAATAAATGCTATATTGCTTCGTTCTCTAATATTTAAGGAGACTAATACGTTGGTAATTCTAAAAAGTACGTATTTTTAACAGGCAGTATTATTATAGGCTACAATAAAAGTACTTTCCACGCTAGGGTTTTCTTATGAACAATGAAAATAAGAAAGAAAGGAAAAAAAAAGTATAAATTTGTCTCTTTGTTAGAGCAGTACCTATATAATTAGGATGAACGGTCGGATGCTATGAAGTGTCAACTTCGTTTTGCCTACCATAAAATCTGGAAAAAAAGTAATATCCTGCTGGAATTTCGAAATTTCGACTGAAGTACAGAATTACTTATACGCAATAAACAAAAATTGTTTTTTTTTTGTTTTTTTTTGCACGTACGGTGAAAACGTAAGTATGTCAATGGCCGAGTGAAAAGAGTTAGGAAAGAGAAAGCGAAATCTGGCAACTTCGATGGCCTCCTAACAAAAAGTTTTTCATTTTATAATGCAAGTGTCCGGCCCAAACGATTGACGAACGTTACGTTCTGTTACTCAGAAATCTCGTTACACCCAACCCTACCGCTGCCAATCGTCACTGTATTCCGACATCGAGTATGCCTCGTGCCAAAATGTAATCGGCTTCGAAATTCGTGAAAACTCAATCCGATAAGAGAATGAGAACGAAGACAAAGGTAAACAGAATTCTACATCGACAATGAAAGCATCCTATGCAGGTATATTCGCCCAAAAAACCATCATTGTTTACCAAGTATTAGGGTCGAATCCGTCTTCATTCAATGTGAAAAGCTACCTACCGGTTTTCTGGTATGAGACTCTAACTTTGGTAACAGCCTTTCGAGAACCCACGAATCGAAACGTTGCGTTTTTCTACGAATGATGAAGAATACTTAAACATTCGATCGTTTAGCACTGGATACCCAGACAAACACACAAATCCGTGCCAACAACAACACCGAAAGGTCTTAAGGCCCTAAAATCGACATGGGTTTCACTCGATTTCGCTGGATTCACAGCAACGTATTTAGATAACTTCAAATTAATAGGACGAATAGACTGAAAACAGACGAAACTAGACGTACTGCGCATGCTCAAAAAACCTACGTCCATTTTAGGGCTTTAAAATAATGACACGTTTAAGTAACATTGGAGAGATATACTGGATATTCAGTATTAAATTATCGAAGATTTCAAACCCACCCGGGTTACAAATTCCAACGCTTCGGTGAACCACCGACAGTTATAAGGCACGGATCTCAGGTAACTTGGCACAAGAACTGAGACACGAGTTCTTTATTAGTTCTATCGTTTTGGAAGTAGGCCATGACAAAGAAAAGATGCCGGTGATGGTTCGCGCAGCTACCTCATCTGTTTTATACATCATTATCCGATACCAATTAATTTTTGAGGTGGGGAAAACGCTTTTTCTTTTTCTTGCATAGGTACCTACGGGTAAAAAAAAAACAACTAAAAATTGTTTTCTCCTCGAGATTTAAGGGGGCAAATGCTCCTCCCTACCTCCTTGGCTACGCCTCTGTGCATAATATTATGATTCAAATACAGGTAGGTACGTTGATTTGCAGTCTAAATACAAAATAAGTATGGGTACTTCAAAAATATACGAAGTGAATAATTGTACAAAGGAGGAACAACTATAACACGTAATTACGTAAGTACTGGTTTTCGGTGAGGAGAGGGCGAAAAAAGTACTAAAAAATTCACTCAAATCTTTATTTCATCAATGGGAAATATTCGCAGAAACTTGGTAAACGAGATAAATTTCTTATTTCATTCATATTCACGTCGCAATTAGTAACTCGATCATGGTACCATAAATTTTACACGCAGATTTCAGCCACATAATGTAAGAAATCAAAAGGAAAATAAAGCTACGGCTGAGTGCCTGATTGAAATCAGATTATTATTGTTTTTTTTTTTGTATATCGCAGGAATACTTTTTGACTCATTAAACCTTGTACTTCGTTACCTTTTTTTTTTTTTTTTTCATTTTCGTAAGCTGATTACTTGTTTATGGTATTTCAAATATAGGTTCATAGACATTTATGTAGATAAAAATAGCGAACTTCTTTCGCAACAACTAATAATGTGACATAATCATTTTTTTAATTTTTTTTTTTTTTTTGAAGAAAAAGAACAGACGATGTTTCGTTCTTTAGGAGTTCCTTACATTGGGGAAAGAACTTCATGATTATCATCTCTAAAGTTGATACTTCTCCCCATCCACAAACATGTTTTAAATCATACTCCCAAGTTTTTTTCAATATTTCTTGTCCAAAAGATTGATTCAAGGACAATTCTACTCCCAGTGAAAAGTTTCCTTATATATTTTCAATAAATAAGGTTATACGCACATTTTTTATAGGCTCAATAATTTTTGAGCGGAAAACTATCGAACATTTTTCTATACAGAGTTCTACTTCACACAAATTGCGGAAATGAGCTCACACAAAGGTAGGAGCTCATAATGAAATTACGAAATGGACAAAAGCAAATGAAAAATAGATATAAGAGATGGTGGTATTTTTTTGGAGGACGGAGATAGGCTTAATTATCACTTTGCTAGCAAAAAGAACAAACAGCAATGGAGTAACTGACGCACAGTACTATACGTATTAATTTTAACAGCTCTCTGGTAAAGAACGGTAGAATCTACGAGGAGTTTTTATAGAACCTTATATGTCCCAAGTTTTACGACAGTAAAATTTTTCATCAGATCGACAGTTTAACAAAAAAATTTAAAATTTAGAAAGAACTTGTCAAATGTAATATGAGATTTTTTTGGGGGAGTGGGGCGAAGGGGGTTGTAAAGGAAGTAGCATCAACTTTAGGGGTGGAGACTTTTCTGTTTCGCCATTCGTGACGTCCGCTTTCAAATACACAATCCCGCATAATACTCCCAGAACTGAGAAAATATAACTTGCTCTGAACAGAAAAACTTAACTTTAGAAAAAAAAACACCAGCGCAGCAATACTTCGCTAGAAAACCCAGTTTGCCAACTTTTATCAGTAATTCAAAAAACGAATTTCAGATTTCCAAATAATTGAAAAAATTTTAAAAACTATAGATAATAATCGATATCTTGAATAAAAATATCGATCTATGGATGTTCTATTGCTAAATCTCATTTTCTGAAAGTTTTTTGATTTTCAATTTTTTTGAAAATTACTGAACCAACAGGCACCAAACTCCTATCAGATCTGGTCCCATAAAAGGAATACTTTTCGTGAAAATTTCAGCTCTATCCCTTTTATAGATTTCTCAAAAACGTGAACAAAAATTTCTCTTCTCAAGTTTTTTTGAAAACTACTGAATTAATAGGCACCAAACTTCTATCAGACTTGCACCAATATAAAGATAATCTATCGTAAAAATTTCAATCCTATCCCTTTGGCAGTTTTCTCAAAACTGTGAACATAAATTTACAACGATACATACATATGGGTACAAACAGATACTTATAGACTATACATGAATAAAAAATTAGGTCAAAATAGGAATATCTATGGTACCATGTGGGGATAATACTCGTATGAGGTAATAGGGGCTCGCACCCCTCAATGACAGTCGCCGCCCAAAGGCTGGCAATAATCGTTTTTATGACGTTAAACGAAAATACACTGGTGCGTTTGTATGTTTGTACCTGTACGTACGTACAGGTAAGATACATTGCACGGGCCGAGATCAATTACCTGATAACGATCTTGGTGATGTCACGGCCCTGTACCAAACGCGCTGCGTCGTTTCTTATCACCTCAACGCAGGCAAGAAACGACGTAACGCATGACATAATTACGTACATTTACTTATGCATGTGTGTCTGTGTGCATGTACCAAATCCTGTATATAAACTCTCAGAACCAGCTCAAAAATTGCCAGTGTTCGCCGAGGATTTGGCTCTCTCATACTTAATTGTATGAAGTGGCAGAACACGGAAAATACTGTTGAAAACCTTCTAGTGTGAATATCTCTCACAACAAGGTATTCCACATTGGTGACCCTGACGTGATTTTTTGGCTACGTTGTGGGTGTCTAGGCGCGTTGCACTAATTCTAAAACTAGGCGTGGAGCGCTGGCGAGTTACTCGCTTGTGATAGAAATTTTTTCACAGACCTAGACATCTTTGGCTGTCGAAGCAGAGGTCTAACTTTGAAAGTGGGAAATTAAACCCCCCCTTCCAAACATATTTGCTGGAAGGGAACCAAGAAAAGTAGACCTGGAGGAACAAAGTTTCCCTCATCCGCCAACTCCTCCAGCTTCGACAAGAGACTCTGAAGTCTTTGATAGAATCCGGAGGCCAGAAGCCTTGCTTTTGGGAGCTGTTGTCAATCCGAGCGAAACAACAGCTTGCACCCTCAGAAGTGGTCATCTTTTGAGCCAAGACTCCGACCCTTTGACTCCAGACCAACAACTGACGGAGTCTGGTGGAATCTTTGCAAGAAGCAACTCCAAAGAGATACAGCAGAGGCAAACAACAATGCCCAACTCCAATGGAAATGGTAATGCGACGAACAAGACATCAAATCAGCCTGGGACAGGTGGAAGTAGTCATCCAAAGCTGACCCCTGAAGTGCTTGCACAGCTATTACAGCTGCTGCAGATGCAGACTCTGCAGAACCCTGCAATCCAAAGGTGGAGTATTGAGATTCCGGAATTTTTGCCAAATGAGGTAGAACTCTGGTTGACTCTCCTCGAAGGTCGTTTCAAAACAGAGAACCTACAGAACAACCAGAAGTATACCCACATTTGCAGCGGCATGCCCGCAGAAATAATACGCCGCATTCCAGATATTATGGAATGCCCTCCGGCGGAAGCAGACAAGTACAGTTGGTTCTGCAAGAAAATTTGCAATGTGTTTGGTAAAACTCAAAACCAAATAATTGATGATGTCTTGGGTGGAATGAAGATGGGAGACGACAAACCCTCCATCTTCATGGCTAAATTGAGACAAAAGGCCGATAATATCGTATCACCATCGGATATTGGGAACCAGTTCTGCAAAGAACTGCCCCAAAATGTTGTGCAGTGTCTGGCAGCTGTGGGTACCATGGTAATCAACAACACTGAGGACCTAGACTTCTTGGCAAAGAGTGCCGATAGTGTGCTGGAACATTCGAGATCAGCATCCTTCATTTAGGCAGTATCGGCAGAGATGGGAGAACTAGCCCAGCTTAGAGCCCAGATAGCTCAGCTGACTAGTGAAATAAAAAAGAAGAACAATAATAACTCAAGACATGGTAGAAGTAATAACAGCTCAAAAAGCAGGAGCAGTAACAACCAAAATAACGATAAAAGATCCTGGTCCAAAGACCAAAGGAGCAATGCTACCAGGCGTCAGAGTCCAACTCCCTCTGAAAGATCATCATCCTCTAAACCCCCGTCACAGAACTGGGATGATAAATCCTGCTTTTTTCACAATAGATTTGGTGCAGAGGCCATCAAGTGCAACAACAGATGCCAATGGTGGGGAAAGACATACAATAAGTCAAAACCGTCAAACTAGAAAGAGAGGTCGTCTATGCGGCTGAAGATCCCTCAAAAAAGTACTCACACCTCCTGTTCATCAAGGACAGGACTAACAGGAGACATTACCTTATCGACTCAGGTGCTGACTTGAGCATTCTGCCAGTAAGTAAAAACCAAAAGGCATTTCCTCCAAAATACTACCTCCGAACTGTGAATGGTCAAAACCTTCCAGCTTATGGAATAGAATCCAGCAAAGTAAGCATCGGTTTGCGAAGAGACATGACGTGGTCCTTCACAATTGCAGATGTTCCAACTCCGATCCTGGGCGCAGATTTTCTCGCGCACTATGGCATGGTCATTGACCTCAAAAATGGAAAGATCATAGACAACAATACTGGTCTATGGGTGGAAGGCAAAATGCTAGCGTACCAACTGGACACAAACATATCCAGCTGCACTAAAGTAGACAAACAATTCCTACAGATTCTGTCAGACTATCCTGGAGTCACTCAACCATCAATTTGCAGGCCATCACACCGTTCATTATATAGAAACCAAAGTACCGCCTTGCCATGCTAGAGCCTGCAGGTTACTTCCTGATAAACTCAAAGCAGCATGAGAATACTATGATCGCATAATAGGGGAAGGCAGATGCCGCCCCTCAAAGAGCTCATGGAGTTCCCCAATCCACATGACCAAAAAAGCAAGTGGAGAGTGGCAAATCGTTGGAGACTACAGGGCCTTAAATGCCAAAACAGTTCCTGATCGCTATCCAGTCCCAAACATAATGGACTTCAATGCGAATATGAAGGGTAAAATGATGTTCACAAAAATCAACATCAACTGGGCATTCCACCAAATTCCAATGGCTGAACAGGATATTCCAAAGACAGCTGTCATAACCCCCTTTGGTTTACTCGAATACCTTCGAATGACGTTTGGACTCCGTAATTCTGCACAAACTTTCCAAAGATTCATCAATGGATTGTTTATGGATTTGCCATTTGCTTATGCATATTTGGATGATATATGCATTTGCTCAGAAGGCGGTGAGCAACAGCACGAGAAGAATGTAAGAGCCATCATACAGCGTATACATGCTGCTGGACTTACCATCAATATTGGAAAAAGTTTACACAAACAGACCAAAATTGACTTTTTCAGCTATCAAGTCTCGACTGAAGGCATTTCCCCTCTGAAGACCAAGGTAGAGCCCATACTGAAATTCCCAAAACCCTCAAACGTTGCTGAACTCAGACGCTTCTTAGGGATGGTGAATTTCTACAGACGTTGCATTAAAAATGCTGCAGCTGAACAAAGTAAGCTGTTCGCATTGATTAAAACAAATAAAAAGAAAGATAATACTCCACTTGATTGCACAAAAGAACTGAAAAAGCCTTTGAAAATATTAAAGAAACACTGGCAAATGCAACTCTGCTCGCTCACCCAGACGAAAGTCTGCCGTTATGTGTCGCAACTGACGCATCCGACTTTGCTATTGGTGCAACACTGTACCAAAAGGACAATGACAAAAAGTTACCGCTTGCTTTCTTCTCCAGAAAGCTATCAAAAACTGAAAAGAACTACAGCACATACGACAGGGAGTTACTGGGAATATTTGCTGAGCTGAAGCATTTCAGGCCCCAATTAGAGGGTAGATGTTTCACTGTGTATACAGATCATAAACCCCTAACACATGCTTTCACGCAAAAGACAGAACCAGCTTCCCCGAGAAGAGCTCGACAATTGGACTATATAGGACAGTTGACTACGGACATCCAGTATATAAGTGGAGAACTCAACACTCCAGCTGATGCTCTTAGTAGGATCAAAGCCATCTTGGCACCGTCTCAATTATTTTACGCTGAAATAGCTAAAGAACAGTTAAGGGATGCAGAATTGCAAGAACTGTTGTTGAACAATGACACAGCTCTCAAATTGAGACAAAGGAAAATCCCTTGTACTAATGTTTTACTAACATGCGACATTAGTACAGGCAAGAATAGGCCATTTCTGCTGACATAGTATCGCAAATTGGCTTTCAGTAGTGTGCACAATCTATCGCACCCTGGACCAAAATGTACTGCTGGACTAGTAGCATCAAGATTTGTTTGGCCTCGAATGAAGTCTGACTGCAACAAATGGGCCTGCAGTTGCCTGAACTGCCAAGAGTCTAAAGTAGGAAAACACACTCGTTCGCCTCTGAAATCTTTCAAACAAATGGAGCGGTTCAAAATGATACATATAGACTTGGTGGGTCCATTACCCCCATCCCAAGGACACAGATACCTGTTGACGATGATCGATAAAGCAACTCGATGGCCAGAGGCAGTTCCTCTCTATGAGATGACAGCTCTGACAGTAGCTTCCAGGTTATACGACACCTGGATTGCCTACTATGGCGTACCTGAAGTCATCATAACGGACCAGGGTCGCCAATTTGAAAGCTCGCTTTTTCAAGAGCTGTCTAAGAAGCTTGGTGCACAACACAATCACACCACAGCTTACCATCCTCAAGCAAACGGTAAAGCTTTGAAAGCCTCCATCATGGCTTGCGATACCAAGAGATGGGTTGACATACTACCAACCATCCTCTTGGGCCTTCAATCTGCTCTTTAAACGGACACAGGTCACTCTGCAGCGCAGTTGGCAATTGGCAAAGAGCTACGCCTACCAAGGGACTTTTTCACCCACTCGAAAGAAATTAGCCCCAAAACGCTCGTCCTAAACATACGGATTGATGCTAATAGCTTTTTGAAACAGGCAGCTCATCATGGCCAACCGAAGATTTATGTCTCCAAACACTTGGCCACAACATCTCATGTGTTTGTCAGAGACAAAAAAATAAGATATTCATTGGAGAAACCATATGCTGGTCCTTATAAGGTTGTATCATGAGATGACAAGAATTTCGTGATACTAATCGCGGGTGAAGAAAAAACAATTTCAATTGACTTATAAATGACGACAGAAAAATGCTCCAAAGAACAACAAAGAAGATTACTGAAAGGAAAGTCGAAGAAGAAAAACAGACCACACAGTCCAATATCACACAACAACAAAAAGTTGAGGACAAACTGGTTGAAAAAGGTGATAAATCACAAAACTCACCAGTAGAAAAAACAAAAATTAAGAAAACGGTGAAATTTAGTGATGAGATTGTCAAAATACACTACGATCCATTGGCCCCCTTATGCCCACAAAAAAGAGGCAGGCCCTTTGGCAGCAAAAAGTGGAAAAACCAAACTCCAACTTGAAAATCCGAGAGATTAGCATGGAGAAACTAAAAATATTCACAAAAATTAATATCCGCTGTAAAATCTGCAAACCCGCACAAAAATAGGTGAGAATCTGGAGTTTCTTACAACAAATTAAATTCCACAGATAAGCAGAGAAAAAATGCGTGCAAATAAAATACGACACAAATAAACAAATCCACGTGCGATACGGAAGAAAACATCGCAACATGTTTCTATTGACAAACACTCAGATAAGGAAAATAGTCAACAGATCGTGACGTCACAAACGAAGAGTGCATTCCTTTGTGAGATACATAATTTCAAAAAACACGAAAATTCAAACACGCTTAACTCTGCTTGTACTTAACAGATTTCAACTGGAAAACTTTTCAGCTAAAGAATATTTAATGCACTATCCCCTCCGAACATGTCTGAAACTTGGAATAAAGCTGCGAATGAAAAATATTCTCGCAATGATTTTCACTCGCCTTTCTGCTGTTGACTAAAACACGCCGAAATTCTCACATCAAATTTTCTACCATTTTTCTTTTTTGTTCTATTTCTCTATTTTCCTTCCTTGCTATGTCGTCCCCAACTAACATGCCATTCCCAACCCCAGAATTCCAATTTGTAGTTCCACCTGTTCCTCAGCCTGTAAAGACTAAGGAACAAATGGAACGAGAAAAGGAAATTGAAAGGATTGAGAATGAGTTGCTGATGGATACAACATTGGCTGCGGACATTGTCCAGATGATGTCCACACCCCTTCCTACCCTCATCTCACCGCCGAAGTTGCCGGAGAAGACACCGAGAGTGGAGAACCCACCCTTGGATTCCTCAACCCTGACAACGTTGGAAGTGTAGAGGCAACTCCCAGTGGAAGAGGTGCTACAAACACACCCTCCTCCCACCTTTGGTCTAGCCTATAAACCCTTAGAAGAATTCGAACTCCCCGATGTTTTAATGGCCAAGACCACCAAACCCCTCTGGTCCTCTACCATCCTACCATCAGCATCCTTACACCCGTCTGGCTCCACCAAATAGACTACCCAGACATAGGGGACAGACTAGCAGGGATGCCTACCAAGCCCGATTTAATGCACGTAAGCATTCTTACGAGTGCATAGGGGCTGCAGTAGGCTCAGCCCTCGCTAAATGGGAGAAGAACCAGCGATAGCAGTAGACTCGATAAGTCTCCCCAGGCATGCGACTTATCATTTTTGCGGCGTGAAAAATGGGGGGAGTAGCTGTGGGGACAATACTTGTATGAGGTAATAGGGGCTTGCACCCCTTGACAACAGTTGCCGCCCAAAGGCTGGCAATAATCGTCTTTATGATGTTAAACAAAAATACACTGGTGCGTTTGTATGTTTGTACCTGTACGTACGTACAGGTAAGATACATTGCACGGGGCCGAGATCAATTACCTGATAATGATCTCGGTGATGTCACAGCCTGGTACCAAACACGCTGCGCCATTTCTTATCACCTTGACACAGGCAAGAAATGACGTATTGCATGACATAATTACGTACATGTGCGTATGCATGTGTGTCTGTGTGCGTGTACCAAATCCTGTATATAAACTCTCAGAACTGGCTCAAAAATCGCCAGTGTTCGCCGAGGATTTGGCTCTCCCATACTTAATTGTATGAAGTGGCAGAATACACAAAATACTGTTGAAAACCTTCTAGTGTGAATATCTCTCACGGCAAGGTATTCCACATACAATTGACTTCTTTTTTCATGAACCGGATAATATTTTCAACATCCCTATCTATAATCCTTTTATGAGATTAATTTTGAAACCACGTTTGCAAACAAACTGAGAAAAAGGAGCAAGGATATACGTGTACAAGAATATATATACTCGTAAATGATAAAAAAATAATTCCGCTTCATTACCACCTATTTTCTATATACAGCAGTATCTGTAGGCCTATAATATCTATGCGTTTCGATTCGCTGTTCTTTATTCGGCATCAAATTATTCGCCTCAAGTTGTAATCGAAAATTAAAGATGGCCCAGCTGCGTCCCAATCTCAGGGCTCACTTTGAAAATTAATCACAGAGAGTATAACAAAGTCTATTGGGAAAATTCTAACGTTCTATGTGCTTAAATTTTCTAAATTTCATCTATGGGTCTATATGGGTCACTAATTGTATATCTCTATTAGGATCTCATTAAAACTTGAATTTCCATAATGGAAATAAGAATATACATTTAAGTATGTAGATTAGGTTCAGTCGCAAAAAATCAAACACGAAACAATAAAAAAATGTAAAAAAAAAACACATAAAACTAATTAAAAAATTAAAATTAAAAAAAAAGAAACAAAAAACCACTAACCAAATTACGCAAATTGAGAAGGATAAATATTTTAGTTCTCTCATTTTACGTAATTTATATTATTATTAAATATTCAGAATAAAAAGCCAATCGTCAACATCGACAAACAGAAAACAAATGATTAAAATTTTTGGTTTCTTTTATTCCTGCTTTTTTTTTTTTTTTTTTTTTTTCTATCAAATTAGAAAACATAAAAATCAAGCTGGAAAATTCACACAATTTTGCGGGTAATGAATCGTGAATTTTTTTTTTTTTCATTTGAATTTTGGCGTATCAAAAACGGGTAAAAAAAAATGAAGGACAGATAACTATGTATAAATTTGTTGTCTTATACTTACCGGTGGATTACCGTCATCGGTCTTTCTAAATTTTGTAGCTCTCCAACATTCGAGAATCTGCAGACCAGCATAAATTTTTCCGACCGTCACTTTACCATCGTTCAGTTCTACAATAAATAATTTATCGATGAGTTTAGTTGAATGAAATATTTTCAAGGAATATTTTCCATTTTGAGTTTTAATTACAGATTGCTACAGTTTCACATTGCTTCTACCTATATACCCAATTCAAAATAAGAAGTTAAATTCACCACCAGCAACATACGAAAAAAACAACGGGATTCACAAATGAGAGCACGACGGACCATATATTCTTCGAACAGCATCAAGTCAAGTGCTCTGTTTTTTTGTTGAGTGTGATTACTAGGATTGTGAAAAATATGCAAAGCACTTTTTTTTTTGTAGTGCTCGAATTAGGGGATATCAAAAAGGAATATCTTTACAATCTCAAAATTCTAGGATCAATGAGCTCACTTTGTTAGAGAATATTTTGGTATAAAAGCATATTTTGAGCATATTCCAATTGTTTTTAGCGCATTTTTGAGAATATTTATTCGTTTTTTCCTATTTTTAGGGAATTTTTCAGGATTTTGCAGTCTGAACGCTTTTGAATTGAGTTTTGAATTTTTTTTTAAGCCGGTAGTCTTGATGCACGATTAAAATATAACTAGCGGTTAGCTGCGGCTCCGCCTCCACGTAGAAATTTGATTTGAAACTTATAATCCTCCCAAGAGAAGACACTCAGTGAGAAAGAGAGATGGAGCTGTTTTTTTCTTACCTTTTTCTCATTTTTCTCTTTTTGGTTTTCAGTTTACAAACAATAAAGAAATGAGGGATGTGCATGGAGGAAAATCTAAAAATTTGCTCTCAGGGAAGCTAGAGATTTCCAGTAAGGCATACAATCTTCCTCGAGAAAAACCACTTAATGCTGAGAGAAATCAACTGCTTTACATAAAATATCTCTCTTCCCTCCCTAACTTACCCTCCTGTTTTCTTCACTTACCCTAATTTCATCTTCAAACCCCTTATTTGACCGGGCCATGTATTCAGTATAGTTATCTACTTACACTTCAGTTTTAGTAACTTAATTTTGACGCTCCATTTCTCAAGAAGTGGCCTGGGTTGCATAGAAGTATGAAATTTGATGGACTTACCTTACATAAAAATTAAGATAAGTATAGGTTTTAATTTTACCAGCCCCACAACGGCTTTTAATACATTTTTTGATTTTTTTTTCCTTTTTTTCTATTTAGCAATTTAAAAAACGCAGGATAAATTTGAATTTCATTTGAAAAAACCTGTTCATTGATACCCATAGGGTTAAAGAATATTTCAGAATATTACAGATTTTCAGGAAATGTTTTGGATATATTTTTGCAAAATAAAAGAATATTGAAAGCAAATATTTCACGTTTTTCAAGGGATGTTTTCCACAATCCTATATCACGCTTCTGCCAAATTTAGAAAAATTTAATTTCTCATTTTGAATAGAGTACAATTTGCTTTATCTCACTCCTCTTCTCTCTCCATTCTAAATTTCTATTCCTACTTCTTGTACCATCAGCAATAACACTACAAATGTACACAGCTTGGGGATGAGGAGAAACTATACCTACTATGCTTGGATTTTAACTTGCACTCAAACATTATCATTTTTTATACTTTAGATCTTTTTCATCCTCTTTATTAGGAGGGAAAAGTTTCATTTAGCCCTCTTCTACCAGAAATCAATTTCTAGAAACGTTCTAGAGTAAAGTCCAATAGTTTTTGTCAAAGACACAATAATCGTTCTCACCTTCACGAATAGGAACCAGTAAATCCAACATCTTTCTCGACTGTAGGGGCCAAATGTGACGAATTGTCTCCCTCAGCTCTTCGTCAGCTCTATCCATTTCATCAGCTGAAAAATGTACAAAATTACCGTAAATAGCGAGGAAATCATTCTCCAAATTTCGAATAGGTAACTCAAACTTAAATAAAACGCTCCCCCGTAAACCCTGGAAGTTGGAAATTTTCGACTGAACGAGCAATGATTGCGACGGCTTATATTCATTTTCAGAATATTGTTGAACCTAACTACCACAAAATGGTAGGAGTGACTGAGAAGCATTAACAGCGACAGCCCATAATGAATATGATACCAAACCCTGAGAAACTGTCTAACCCCTTTTTCTACAAAAGCATTGGGTTTTCGTACATTGAAAACAAATTTAGTCTATGTTGTGAGCGAAACCTTTCAAGAGCGAATATAGCTGATGTAGGTAACGCAAATCGATTTTTTCTGTGGGCAAAAAGAAAAAAGCTTCATATTTCTCATGAATATTCTTGAATGTCAGTTTTTCTGATTATTTTGATTTTTTTCTAATAAAAAATAATTTTTTTCAGTAAAATTGACGAAGAACAACCAGACGTCGACAAATAATTTAAAAATTACGTAAAATCTACCTGTGGAATACCTTCTCGTGAGAGATATTCTCACCAGAAGGAAATTCTACAGAATTTAAGCGTGTTCAGCCACTTCGTACATAAGTACGGGTAAGCCAGAACCAGACCGAACACTGGCGATTTTAGAGCCAATTCGGGTGGTTTATATATGGCTTATTTACACGCATACTAAGACACGTACTTAAGAATATACGTACGTCTGTGAGGGCGGCCAGGTCGCATAATCCCCAACCGCGATAAGAGATGGCTGACTGGTTCGTGTACGGATCGTGACATTGTTTCATTGTGTCACGATTCGGTACTCGTACATTACCTGCATGTACTTGCAGGTAATTACGATCGAACTTATTTAGTGTGTTTAACGTCACAAGGACGATTATTTGCCTGCCCTTTGGGGCGGCGACTGTTGTCGGGGCGTCCGAGCCCCTTTACCTCATACCGATGAGTCCCCACACTACCTTTTTTTGCTTTTTGTTTTTTTTCTGAATTTACGATTCAAACTGTTTGTAATGAAATGTTAAAATTTGATAATTTTATAATATTTTCACTGTGTTTCTTCAATTTGATATCAACGAATATTTTGGCTCTGACACCTGGTACCTACATCTATTCAAGTGAGACATTTTGCAACTTTCAATGAAGTAACAGCTTACCATATTCTGTTCTTGCAGAGCAACTACTTACTTAGATAAAATCACAAAATATTCCAGCTAATTTTACTATAGGTACGTTTATCGTACCAGAAGTTTCCACCAATTTTTACATTTATAGTCTATGAAACAATGACTGTGTTCCATATGGCAAAAAGTGCTACTTCTAAAGTTACAGTTCAGGCCTGAGGGGGGCGAAGAGGTGCTATTCCACTAACGTCAAAGTCACTAAAGCACTGAGTTAAAATTAACAAGAGTGGTACATCTACTCTAGTCTAGAACTAAATCATTAAAATTCACACTTTTTTGCCACACCGAACAAAGAGAAATTGAAGCCTACGTGCTTTTGAAAATTCGAGACCAAAACAGTATACTACGCAACTCCTTCGGAGTGAGCAATTTCTCTACTAGTTGTGTAGTATACTATTTTTGAAATTTTCTGGTATTATTCCTTTTTTTCAAATTTGTGTTTTAATGCAACATTCTGAAAAATATCAAAAACTGAACACATCGAACGCACCAACGATTAGTATCGTACCCATTTCCAACCATAATAACGGGAAATGTGCATATTTCGGGACGGAAATGTGAAGGCAGTCGGTCACGAACTCGAAACCTTTTGATGGCAAAGCTGAGCATCTAACCATTAAGCCACGTAGACCACGTCCATATTAATCGTTATTTATTATAAATTTGATGAAATCTACTAACTGGAACCGAGATTTACCCAGCATAAGCATCAAACGATACTGCCAGATCATCGATAATGAGTAGATAGGGTAATAGAGTTTGAGAACATTCTTTCAAATGTTTACTTAGAATCAGCTGAACAGCGTAAGTACAGTGCAGAGTAAACTCACATTGCACAACTTGCGAAGGGTAGGTATTCTTAAATGCATACCAGTTCTCATTTTGATGCATAGATTTTCACGAATCAGCGCGAACAATGTGGTGGTGAATTGAACTTTGCCCTCCTCGTCTACAGGCATATTCATCCGAATTAATTTTTTGTACGCAAACCGATTAGGGCACTTATTGCCGAACCCCAGCGGTGGATCTATGTTCTTCAGCATGTCGTACATCTCCGTATAGTGTATCCTTCCTCTGAAAATAAGAACCAACAAACAATGGAAGTATAGAAATTCGTCTTCGAACTTATTGGCAACATGTTTTCGTGGTCTTGGGCAATACCATACCAGCCATACCAACATAAAAATCCATCCCTCACTCTCTTCGGAATTTAGGAAAATTCTAAAAACTCTACAGTATTCACATATTAGCAGCTAAATTTTTTTTGGTAGCTTATTGGGAGAGTCATAAATATTTCTGAGGATCAGGATAGAGTGAGATAGAGATTTTTTGGGTTATGCTAGCAATTCATCATCAAATACATTTAGTTTAAACTTTTTTTGTTAATTTTTTTTTTGGAAGAGGAGAAAAGTGCGGGGTAAAATTTTTGGGATCACGATGGTTTTTCGGACCCCCCCAATAGCTACGTTAGTGGTCGGAATTGCACAGATTATAAACTATATTTCAATAAAAAAAAAAAAAAACTATCAATAGAACGCTTAAGGGTTGAAGAAAAAAAAAGTGTACACCATCAGGTATAGCATTTATCAAAATTTGTTCAAAAACTGATAATCTACTCTTACACAAACTGACGTACACCCAAAAGTGGCCCTGAAGCTCCACAGTTTTCAGGCGCATTTGTCCTTGAAAAATCACATAACTTCAGTCTACTTTCGATCATTAGTCATTACTGGCTACTATGAATAAATGAAAATTAATTTAAAATCTCTGGAAGAGAACAGTTTATGTGTTGGTGATTCCATCGAGTGGCATTTGAAGAACAGTTTCAATATGGCCGTTCTCAACAAATTTTGGGATGCTGATAAAATTGTAGTTTTTTTAAAATCCAAAACAGCATTTAGTTCAATTTATTATTCAACAATACAAATTCAAGTGATTTTCTTTCATTACTCATTCGAAATTACTTTCCTTTTTTAACTAAAATCAAAGTAAAGTTTTTACAGGTTTCTATTAAACATTTTTTTTCCCTTTCAACATTCATTTTTTGAATTCCGAAGCGTTTATATACACATTAAATAATATTTTTCTCGAAACTGATTTTGCTGAACATCAGCTAAGGATATGGTCGTTTTTCTTACCGGAGCCCATCAATTGCTGCACGGCTGCATCACCATTTTTCACGATTTTAACCAGTTTTAAATACTACACGCGGGCAGTGTATGTTGTACTTACGTGGCATTTGGGTCGTATTCGGCCCATATTCGCACAAATTCGTCCAAATGGTGAGCGCCCAAAATGGACGGGTCTCGGGTTAGATAATCGAAGTTATCCATGATGACGGCCACAAACAAATTCAACATCTGAAAAAGCAAACAACATCACGATCGTAATTAACTGACGGCTATTTTATCACTGTACGGAAGAAGAGAGAATAACCACCGTATTCTCAAACGTCACTTTTCATAAAGTGTCACTTTTCCTCCACCTTATCCACAGGACGTTAATGGGCCAAGGGTTTGTAAAGTGCCTCTTTACAAAAAGTGAGGTTTGAGAATACGATTATAAGGCGATGATCACTTTATCGTCCACTTTACCCACCAGAAATGAACAGAAAAAGATGAACGACACGAAATACGGGAATGCGATGTTCGAACCGCATGTGCTGGCCGTTGCTGAACTTTCGCTACCATCTGCATTGTGCACAGGTTGACATTCTTTATCTTCGGTACACGATAACATGATCGATGGCCACGCTTCACCGGTTGCACATCTGCAGAAAACCATAAAAAAAAGGTTCAAATTTGCTAGATTACTATGCCATTTGCGAGTATCATCAAGCGTGCATGTCATAAAGCTAATCTTCTTACCGAAATAGCAACATAAGCGCTTGTATGAAGTTTTGAAAATTATTATGCCGCGTTATGGATGTCGCGTCGTCGATTTTTATGTTACCGAACATCTGTAAACCAAAAATGACATTTCGCATTATAACTGGTGTTACGTTATATAGACCCGCACTCAAACATTTGAAAAAAAATTATAAGATAAATCCTAAATACTTCGGAAGGAAAATTGGGAGAGGATATACCGGAGATGAAATTGAAGAAAATGAAGGAAATGTTGCAAGTGTTTGCGATGGACATGTATACATATGCTGAACTAGGAGACTTTACCACCTGGCTGCAAACTGACCGCTTTGCAGCCCAACCTTTGTTGTTTTCTCTCAGGCCTTCGCGCCTCGAGATTCAGGAAGACAGAAATAATTGAAGAAATCACTTTTATTTATAATTTTTCATTTATTTAACTGTTTGGCTACACTGACAAGCAGGGGCATAGGAACGTTTTTCACTTGGGGGCGGAGTACAAGTTGAAAACTCAAAAAATCAAGAAATTTGAAATATCTTTGGAGCAATGACAAAACCGAGATGGGGGCTACTGATAATTATAACTCTCTCTCCCTCAACCAATGCAATTACTTTAAAAAATTTTAGCGCAGTGATAATTCGTTAGAAAACTTAGTTTGAAAATTTTTAATGACATATTTAAAAAAACATGAAAAAAAAAACAAAACCATAAATTAATGTAATGCAAAAACGATGCTCATAACCCTTGCGCCGTAAATAAGAAAAAGATACTTCAACTTCTACCGAACTTGTACTCATATAATGATAATTCATCATGAAAATTTCAGCACGATCTCTTTGGTAGTTTTCTTAAAACTGGAAACCAAAATTTTTTTTCAATTTCCTAGAAAACTACCGAATGAATAGGCACCAAACTTCTATCAGATTTGCACTAAAAGGAAAATCTAACGTGGAAATTTCAACACTATTCCTGTTGTAGTTTCTTCAAAATTCTGAAAAATCAATTTTGAAGGATTGTTTTGTTCTCCAGTTTTTTCAGAAACTACTGGACCAATAGGCATCAAATTTTTTTCAAACCTAGTCCTATAAAGACTGCATGTCTTAAAATTTTCAGCCTTATACCTATTATAGTTTTCTCAAAATCATTAACCAAAAATTCTCTCCAAAAATTTATTCTTTTTCAGTTTTCTCAGAAACTACTGAACGAATAAGGACCAAACTCTTATCAGACTTTCACTAATACAAGGAAAATCTATCACGAGAAAGATCACCATCTACATATTTAAAAAAAAGTTCATGAAAATTGGTTCTAAGCAAACCTGTAGAGCTGAATGAATAAAATTTAAGCTGGATGTAGGCTTTTGGCTTGCTCTTTAGGAAATACAGCTTTCAGCTTTTAGCTTGAATATTTTCCTAAATTTGTAACTAAATAACACAAAATAAATTTTTTTAATCTCAAAATTTGTGAATATATGAGTAATTTGATAATAAAAAGAAAAACTAATAAAATTGCGGTGTGGTAGAGCGAAAAAAAGCCAAAAGTAGAAGAAAAAATACAGCTTTTAGTTAGCTTTCACCTTGAAAAAAATAAAGTTTAGGCTTACAGCCTAAAGCTAAGAATACCAAAAATACAGCATTTTTGGCTTTCACCTTTTGAATTTCAGCTAGCTCAACAGTCCTAGTTCGAAGTGTAAGAATTTATATTCAACAAACATATAAAAAATGGACTATATACAGATCAAATTGATAAATCACCTCCTTATTTTTGCAAGTTGGTTAAAAATATGATCTTTCTAATTCTTCAAGTCACATGTAAAATTTTGAAACATGTTAGATACCTGATATGCAAACAATCGATTTGTTTATCAACAATTTTTTTTGGGGGGTACAAATGATATTTTGTACCCCTAATTTATGGCTAGGGGTACATTGTACCCCTGTACTCCACTGTTGACACGAACACAAGGACTACATTTTTCTTCTTTCTTTAGTTTTATTTTCTTTCTCTTTTTCTCACCTTTTTCTTGGCACAATTTAAATATTAGAGAAAGCATTCTTGTGATGTTTCTCTTGGTGAGCTAAAAGATATTTAATAAAGATGTAAACACCCATTTCACCCCCTTAAAAATGGGCTTTGGCAAAATCTAAAAAACAATTTTCAGACAATTAGTCCTATGATCTTTTATAACAAAGTCAATATCTCATTTGTAAGGATAACCAACTTGTATCAGGTACAGGGGCTCGCAACCCTTGATAACAGTCACTGCCAAAAGGCTGGCTTATTATTCATCTCTATGACGTTAAATGAAATATGTACACACGGTATGTTTGAATGTTCTTACCTGCACATACATACAGGTAAGATATAACATTTGAGCCATAACTAATCGATAGATAACAATCTCGGAGATGTCACAGACCAGTAGCAAATGTCGAATGTTGTTTTTTATCAGATGACTAATAAGAAATTATGTAATTAAATGACGCAACTACATACATATATGTACGTATGTGTGTCTGTATGCATGTGCCAACTTCCCTATATAAACTCAGGAATTTGGCTACAAAATCATCAGTGTTTGCCTAGGATTTACCCCCCCCCCCCATATATTTGTGTATGATGTGGCAGAACACTCAAAGCTGTTGATAATCTTCTTGTGTGAATACTTCTTCGCAACAAGGTATTCCACATCACTGATTATTGGGGAATATCTAAAAACTTATTTGACCCCCCAATTGGACTCCTTATTAGGGATTGAATTTTGAAAAATTCCAAAAATTATTTTTTAACAATTAGTCAAACTTTAAAATAAAAACAGCTTCAAATTCATGAGGTCCTAAAAGATATCGATTAATATGTAAAACACATTTGACTCATTTAGGAAGGGAATCTCAGAAAATATTCTCTTATTTAACAACACGGTAAGAAATATACCTTTAAAATTTCAGGGCAATAATTTCAAAGATTTTGGCTGGGAGTCAAGGGCGTATACAGCTCAGCCATAAGGGAGGTTTACATGTTCTAAACCCTTCCTTTCAACTTCTCCTCCCACAAAACACCACCTCCTACACAAAAAAAAAAACACAATTTTTTTATGTTGATCTTTTTTCTTTTTTTTTGGAACCAGCATCTTCCTTATACCTTTGTCGGGTGTTGATGAATGAGGCAGTCAGTCTGTGCTCTATTTTACATGTACATATTATTATATAAATGAGTGGTACCCACCTGCATACCGATGATGGCGTAAATAAAAAACAGCATTCCAATTAGCAAACAAACGTAGGGTAAAGCCTGTAAAATGAGGCAGCGTAAATAAACGTTACTGAAATTATGATACCTATATCTCGGAAAGTATTCGCTCTTACTTTGAACGACTGTACGAAGGTCCACAGCAATATTCTGATCGTATATCCTTGACGAAGCAATTTTATAAGCCTGGCGGCTCGAAACAGTCTTAAAAATCCTAAATTTGGCAAACTCTACGACAAAAGAACGAAATCGCGGTTAAAAATATTAGCTTAAACAACATTTATTTTCATTGTGCAACTATTTAGAACATTTAATAACAAAGAGTTCATCGAAAATCTGATAATTTAAAAGTCTAGATGCATTTGGAAAGATAAATCAAACTTCATCGGAGAAATCAAAAATTTAAATCACATTAATTTATGGATCGATCTGAATAATTTTTGACAGCGATCGAAAGTAACTATAGGCTTATAAAATCACACAGTTCAACCTGATTAGCAAGTAGACCAGGAAAATAAATCATCATCAATTTTTTTTTTAGACGTCAAAATCTAAATGCTTTCTGAATTTTACAATTTTTTTTTCTATCTCGCGCCTTTCTTTCATTTCTATGATTGAGAACTTTTCATAGCCGAATTAATGAGACTGAAAATAGCTAAAGGAATTCGAATTCTAAAAAATTTAAACATCAATAAGACGTAGATCTGATTCTGTCCACCATCCACGTTATACCTAAACGGTCGAAATCAATCTAAATTTTTATATGTTCTAAGAAATCTAATTTTCAACTCTTCACCTACGATTTTTCCAAACAAAAAAGGGAACAAGCGCAGAGATGCCGGAATGTACGGTAATTTTGGATTTTTCCCATGCAAAATACCTGTTTTCTTATGTAAGAAGTACCGTACATCTGACATTCATAGAACATGATTAAACTTTTTAGTTTAATAATATGATCAGAGATACCGAACGGAAGTGAAAATTCTTGAAACAATAACATTTGGTACGTACCTTAGGCACTAATTTGTAAGTTAAAAATCAAGGAATACACCGAATGAGGGATGGCTTAAAGTGAAAATTTCAGAAAAAAATGTTAAAAAAATTGACTAAGTTAAATTGCTTACTTCCAAGGGCATAGCAAAAAGTTTCTCGCAGGAGAAGGTTGAGAGGATATTCCCTCACGCCCCTTAGCAACGTCTCTGCTCACTCACTCCACCCCTTCCCACTCAGCGTAGGGTTAAGATTATTCTATGTGTACCTACAACTTACAAATATCCTTTTTTTTAAAAAGGCTTGAGCTCTGCTAGGGCTATACTCATAAAGGATTGATATGTAAACATAATAATGTGGTTGTGAGTGTGTGCAACACCTACACATCAAGTAACACACACAAACGAGAGTTACAAGTTACGCAAATCTGACAATTTTAATTCTCATTTAGCCCCTTCCGTAAACCGAGTGCCAAAATGTTGACACATAGAAAAAAAAAAAAAAAGCTGTGTCATATGAATTTCACGCCGTTATAAAGCTTTGCAATTGAAATTTAGAACACGCCACTGAGGTATGTGCAGCATAAGGAGAAATTATAGACAAAACTTACTTGTTTATTCTCAAATAATGACAGAACTGCGTCAACGATGCTGCCTATCACACAAATAAAATCGAAAACGTTCCAAGCATCTTTGAAAAAATTCTGTAACGAATAGAGAAGCAATTAATCATGACCAATAATAGTTAGGCAACATAAGTGGGATCTACCAACATTAGAGGAACATTCGAAAGAAAACTGAAAGAAATTACTGTCTAGAAAACGCATTTAGCTTACCCTTATTCCAAAAGAGATAATCTTCAAGACACACTCGATGGTGAACATAGATGTAAACACCATATTCATGTAGCCTAAGGCACGTTCGTATTTTATATCTTGATTGTGAAACTGCAATGACCAGTGATAAATTATATTAGTTAAGAATCAATAAATAGAGAAAGATATAAACTGATAAAGCTTAAAAAAGTAAACATCCACATCAGCCACTGCTAAATGAACGAAGATACGCAGACATGAAAAAAAAAATGTTTTTCAATTTTTAAGAAAGTTCACAGATTGTGCAAAAGTTAATACTAACTCGTATAGGTTGTTGGTCAGCCAAAACACACTGGATTAACTATAAGACTTGAAGAGCAAAAAAATTCGTTGCATATATACTTCGCACAGCAAGTTTTCAATATTTTTTTTTTTAAGGGAAATTATCGAGTCCCTTTCCATAAACATACAGTCAAAGTGATCTCCAACGATTCAATCAAAAAAATTTTCAAAGATGAACGGTTCCTGATAGGGATATTTGTTACTGCGTATGCGTGTTGCTCCAATGATTGAAAAATAGACATTCTCAAAAAATTCAATGATAAATTTCACGAAATGTGTGCAGCTTTATATGCGCAGAATGTATAATTCTGATAGTTGTGGTTTCATCTTTGACATATTTTAGTACCACAGCCTGGATAGGGTATTGGATATCTCTTTATCTGTATATCTCTGCCCCTTCCACACACCTTAGACATGTTTATTATACACTACATGGTACCTACATTCTCTTCCACTTATTTATTAAATTTATTTTAAAAAGCGTAAGAAAATACGTTATTTGAAAAACTATAAGGGAACACGTATACTAACATTATTGCCGAAAACATTTTCTATTCAAGTATAGCCTATGTAACTTGTCAAATGGTTTCTGGAATCCTCAATTCTGATTCCTATTCCAAGAAAAGAATAAGCTCTATTTACTTTAAAATATCATTTCAAGTCACAATATAATCGTTTGGACCTCTAGTTCCACTTTTCGATCCTAAAATATCCAGATATAATGGGGCTAAAATGAATTGCTGATATAGTCTGCGCTCGTGTGAAGTGCATTCAGTTGTAAAATCAGTTCAGACTTTCTCAAATACTCCACATCTCCCAACTCAAACATACCTTCATCATAAGCAGCAAGGTATTAAACACGATCAGCATCATGATAAAATACTCAAATAAATTTGAAACGACTACCCTCCAAACTTTGTACTTGAAGCTGTTTCTGTCTTTTGGCATGTATCTTTCAAATGGCACAGCGTTTATAGTGAAATCTATGCATGATTTCTGAGAAAAAAAAATCACAATATTACAACAAACCAATTTTTTTCACATCCATCAGAAACATTTTTCATATAATTTTACTTGATTTTTATCAATTTCGCCATCTTGTAATTCAGCTTCACCTTGTTCTTGAAATGTAATAATAATCAAGGCAACGAAGATGTTCACGAAGAAGAATGGAAACACGATAAAGTAGATCACATAAAATATTGCCATTTCTAAGCGGAAATTATTTATAGGTCCTCGACCTTCGTATGTTGCTGCCATCGAGTGTTGTAAAACTCTGTAAATTTGTAAAATAAAATCAATCAATTAAAAAATTGAATAGGAAGGATAAGCAAATTTTTTTTGTCCAATAAATTGAATGCAATAATTAAAAATTGTGAAACTTGGACATAATATAGTATCTCATATAATTTTAAATTTTGAATGCAGGTTCAAATTTATAGAGAACGTATAATTGTGAAGTTATTCCCGGTAGGTTTCAGCGTGGACTTCGTTTTATCACCGGTAGCCCCAAGTAGGTATGTAGCTTAAACCTTAACGCAAACAATTTTGATCACAAACTTACTTGAAATACAACATCAAATGTTACTCATGTGCAACAAATTCAGCACGTTAGCACCAGTCATGCGTGCCACTTAAATGGTACACGTATTATACAATAACGTCACGCAACAGTAACATAATAATAAAAGAAGAAACTATCAAAAATGAGCCACTGATACTTCACAAATGTAAGACTTGTGTGCCAATAGTGGAACTTATGGCAAGTACTATCAGAGAACAGCTCACAACTGAGAGACAGAATGCGACTTCAGTTATAACATCGGACAAGAGACACCTTTTTGCAAAATAAATGACACTGGTAGCACTCTTATTTGACAATAACGCAATAGTGACAAAAATACTTTTTTATTTTCATTTTTCTGGAGTTGAATCATATTGTGGTAAAAAAAAAGTGTTCTTCCGAAGCCACGTTTGATTCGCATTTTGCTTATTGAGTAATTTAGAAATTAGATAAAACCCTGCAACCCTTTGACTGAAGTATCTTAGGGGCAGTTTAATCAAAGAATGAATGGCAGGAGATAGAAAATTCGTATTAAAAAAAATATAATGCGGAAATGTTGGGCACTGAATTTGTGACCGCAATTGGCTTTTTCCATTCGAGGAGAGTAAGTTAATATGCACCTCTGCAGACAGTCTTATCTACCACAAAACTCCACAGTCTTTCACTTTCAAACAGTGGTGGGCTCCATATCTGGCTTAAGATTATACAAATCAGTTTGTCTTTACAGCTCTCATCAGTAAACTCTAACTTCGATTGCGGATAGTGGCAAAAAGTTTTGGGGAAAAAAATGGATACTTACTGTGGCCAGCCTTCACCCGTTTGCACAGCGAATAAGGTCAACATAGCCATAATCACGTTATCGTAGTGGAAGTCTCTGGCTTCCCATTTTCGTTGCAGTGACGATGGCAAAAACGAATCGGCGTTCACATCCTCGCCGGATGATGATTCGTAAGACAAATAATTACCCCTGAAAAGTGGTGGAAAGAAAAGAGAGAAAAAAATTAGAATACCTACGTGATTAGTAATAGGTAAATTTGACGCAAAATAATCAAATTTCAATGGAGACCGGCCGTCTGGCGGTCAACTCACTGGCATTCGATTTTTGTATATTTGCTTCCGTCGCTGCAGTAGAAAAATTTTCCATTGAACAACTGTACGGCGATTACAGCGAAAATGAAATGAAATAGCATGTATACAATGAGAATGTTGATGACGTTTTTCAACGAGTTCACCACACAATCAAACACAGCTTTCAGTTTTGGCACACGTTTGATTGTCTTCAGAGGTCGCAACACTCTTAGCACTCGTAACGACTTGATGGTGCCCAAATTGGCAGTAGCTGATTTGCCCTTCGTAGCTGGTAAAGTGCCAGAAGGGACAGGATTGCTGCCACTGCTGAACGGAATACGTATACGACACATTAATGATCATATATACACGGTATCTTCTGCATCTTAATTTCTATGAGGTTTTCTTTTTATTGTGATTCCAAGTTGGAGAGAACGGCTGGACCGATTTTCACAATTGTCGTGTTCAAAAAAGGTCTTGCTTTGTAGATATGCTATCAATAGAGAACAAGTCCATAGCTTTTAAGGTATGTAGTCGTGGAATTTGGCCACCTTACCGCCTCAAAAAATTTTTCCTCCCTCAAACATATTTCCTTTAATATATTAATCAGTCCACAAAATTTCATACTTCTATGCGACCCCCTTCTTGAAATATGAAGAGTCAAAAAGTTACATAATTGAAGTATAGATATATTATACGGTACAGGTACACGGCCCAGTCAAATAAATAGTTTGAAAATGAAACGAGGGGGAAGGAAGAAAACAGAAGGGGAGAGTTAGGAAAGGAAGTGACCCATTTTAAGTAAAGGAGTTGGTTACTCTTAGCATGTGGGTTGTCCTGAGAAAGGTTTTAAGTCTTTAAGAAAGTCTATGGGTTTCCTGAGTGAAAATTTTTAGATTTTCTTTCAAGTACATTCTTCACTTCTTTATTATTTGTACATTGAAAAAAAAGAAAAAAAGAAAGAGAAAGATAAAAAGATAAAAAAACAACTCTATCTCTCTCACTCTTTTTATAGCTCTCTTTTTCTCATTGGGGTCTTCTCTTCGGGGGTTTATAAGTCTCAAATCAAATTGTGCTGCACCAGAGCGAAGCCCGCGGATGAAAACTAGTTGAATATTAGGCTATGCGAAAAAGGTGTGCGACAAGACATGAAAGACCGAAAGGGAAGAGGAGGTGTGCGAATTTTCCCTTCAATGGAATGGTCAAATGGTTAGGGAATTAAGGCCGGCCAAAAATACCGATTCTAGAGACATATGTCATTTGATGAGAGGATCATGAGTGAAATGGACAAAGGACATTCAACACGAAGGTAGGTCTTTTTATTATACTGAGAAACAATGTTGAAGACCTGCCTGTGAACACGACCTGAATCAAAAACAGTAATTTTTCATAGCTTCCGAAAAATGGTCTCGCATTTTGCCATCAAACAATTGGCCTGTCACATTTATTTTATTTTCTTATTTTTTCACTGAAAACTTGAACGCACCCTAAAACATTCAACGTTTTTAGGCAAGTTGCATCATATAGGCCACATTAACGAGCTCTGCATGATCACTAAGATTACTTAATTTAAGCCTTCAATTTTGTGCTCTCCTATACCTTAACTGTACAGCTAAGAAGTTTCAGCTGCCAAATTTTACAAGAAAACAATTATTTTGGTATTCGACAAAATTTGAAAATCACTCCACGTGGATACCAGAAAATGAATCGACTGAGAACTGTACTCTGAAAACTTTTAATCAATGGAAGGGAACAAGTTAGTTCTACTTACATTATTTCAATGGATAACGAAACTATGGCACAGATGACAACGATTGCGTCGAGAAAATTCCAAAATTCCCTGAGGTACGAGCCAGGATGAAGAATTATACCTAAATCGATCACCTGGAACAGAAGAAGCAGTGCCACAATGATCAATGATTAATGCTCTCCAAGAGCAGTTTAGGACACATTATTGCGTGGCATAGACTATAGGTATATAACACCTACATCAATAGGATATGTTTTTAACTTTTACTTTTCATTATACTGGCCAGCTACAATTCAGTCAGAATCATTGATAAAAGAACTAAAGCTGATGAAGCATATAACTGATATTTTCCATCATCGCCTCGCAGTACAGACATACCTTTAGAATTTCTCCCTCAATAACAACAGGGGAGTAGCCCTATTTTTTATTTACTGAAATAGGCTGACCTGATAATATTCGATGTATTTCTTGTTTTTTCTCTCTTCTGTTTTCGTCTATTGATTTTTGCATCTTTGCTTTAAAGAAGCAACCATTCTTGAAATTTCTGAATTTCCATTGTACGAGAAGAAAACCAAAATGGTTTTGAAATTAATTCACAAATACCTACAGGAGTTCAATTGCTGCAGTGAAGTAAGAATAAGTGAACGAGAGAAAAAGATTTTCTCGAGACTTTGTTACGAAATATTCGTTGCGGCTATTTTAACATTGATGAAAACCAGCCTACCTACCTAAAAAATTTCCTATCTTTCCAAATACCTACTTACAACTTTACATTTTGGACAATTTTTCTTTCGAATGATGTAAGAATAAATGTGAGCTTTCCGAATATATATGCTTTAGGGTCTATTACAGCCACGAGTATTATTATTATTTTTTGGTAGGTATTTAAATATGGTAGCACAGTAGACCTACTCACCTTAAGAACCATCTCCACCGCGAATACACCGGTGAAACAGTGATCCAAATGATTCAAAATTTTGTTTCGCTGTGATTTCTCATCAACTGGATCTTCGGTAGCCAAAGCCATACTGCTAAGCACAATGACCACCATGATGAACATATCAAAATACCTTAAATTTACGACCCAGTGCGCAAATCGACGAACACTACATTTGGAGTATGAACGACAATTTATTAATAATATTCTACTAGAATTTTCGTAGGCGAAGGGAGTTTCGTCCATGTTTAATATGTATTTACACCTTACCTGTTAGTTGGTGATAGGAAAAACATTGACGTGTAGGGTAGCATAGGTCTGGGACCTTCTTGTTCTTCTTCCTCTTCCTCTTTATCTTCCTCTTTCGTATGTTTGTGTTTATGGTACCTACAAAACAGTTAACCAGATGAACGTGCGTAGGTGAAGAGTTCCGAAAATTCATAGGCTAAACGTTGTGATAGAGCTAGGACAGAATGGCTCAAAATTTAGGCCCACTCTGAATTGTTTTGGACAGCGTGGCCAACCGTTATTGGAACCACGGAGTATTAAATGTAATCCGTCTAAACACTGCAACGAGAAATGGTACTACCTTTCAAATTATTGTCCTTACTCCGAAGGTACTGAATTCGAATTTGCTTTCCCCAAATTCGGACCCAATGACAACGATCAGAATTTTTTTTCAAATTATTTAATAAAATGAATGATTGGATATAATTATTAATTTAGAAATCATAACGAACACGAATTTCGTTGATAAAAATGAGATTAACAATTATCGGTACTTTAGGAAGCTAGCACATTTTGATCGTGAAAATGATGCCATTTTTCGTTTCACGTGCGTCCTCTATTATATTTAATACTTTGTGAATGGAACATGTAATTTCTGGCATCATAAAAACCCATCTACCCCGCCAATGTCGGATTCAGCCAGCGGCTATTCTATCATGAGCCAGAAGGCCAATATTATCATCTAAGAAAAGAACAGTTGATAAGAATTAATTTCGTTCGGGCATCATCAAAAACTGACAAATTTGTTCATTTTGCAAATTTGGTCGAATATAAACAATATTTGTTACAAAATGAACAAATTTGTCAGTTTTTAATGGTGCCCCAGCGAACCTATTGACACTAGATATGTTCACCAACAAGAAACTTTGTATGTTTAAGACGTATCTGCTTAAAGTTCGGAAAAATTTAGAATTTTGAACAAATATAAATGATCGTAATATTTCCTTCAACCCAAATATGTACATTTGAAAAAGTAGCAATATTTTGTTCTTTTACTCCACCATCCCACCTTTTTTCTACTCAAAAATTCGATACAAATTAAAGAAACTACCTTATTTCTCTGTTCTTCACAATACTGTGTTTCACTAACCTGTTTATACTGAGTTCTGGTGATGGCGAGTTAATTTGCACTCGTGGAGTTCCTCCATCCGTTATCATATGCAAAGCTTCTAATTCTTTTTCTAGCTCAAGCTGTTGTTTCTGTAAACATAAAAACAGGAATTAATGATCAGTCGATAATAATAACGCTATTGAAATTACATAACGAATCAAATGACAGTATTATAGGTTCTTTGCGGCTAAAGATTACTCAAACATCCAAAGTAGTCTAAGGCTTAAATATTTAATTGGGGCAATGCTATTTGTATCTTGAAAATTTTAGAGGACTATGACGAAAAAAATTCCAGAGGATAAAATTTCATGATTAATCATACTTTTTCTTCTGAGGGCCTAAAGTTCTCCTTCTAGAAAAAAAAAATTTATTCATGTTTCGGGACGTTAAAATCTCAGAACACGTACTTCATTCTAAAAAGAAATAGACACAAATGCAACCCACAGTGCATGAATGCGATATATTCGTGCGATTCAAAATGATTCCAAAAGTAAATGCAAAATTTTATTTTTCTGCGTTAAAGATACAAGTTTGTGAAAATAGTTCTTTACATTTTCAAGTAGGTTTTATTTAGAAACTCTACTTATTACGCTTAGAGCGGTATTAGCCCCCAGGGTTGAGGTGGGTACTTTTTCGTTTCATGACGTCAGGAAAATTTTGGGAATAATTAATCAAATTCATATATATATATATACACACACACAGATAGAAGATGGTCATATACATTCCATTTTCTTTTTCCCAAGGTACAGGTGGCAATTTTTGTCCGATAATCACGGAAATTTGGTAAGAACATTTGTACTAAACCAGGGACTAGACATATTGATTTTGTTGCGGGTCGGCCACACGGTACTTTCGGTATAGCTATTTTCGTTTTTGTTTTGGCTATAAAATTATCAATTTTCGATCGAAATTCGTATCAAATATTATAACTTGTTATAAATTTTGGTGCGGATCGGTCGGAAGGTATTTCCGGTAACACCATTTTCGTTTTTCTTTCGCCTATAAAATGCCTGATTTTGGAACAAATATTTATTACAAACTGTTAATAACTTTTTAGTGACTACCTAATTTTACATTTTTCGAAAACCTACTTTTTCCAACGGAGCTACGGCGGCGTTAGAGTTTTTTCTTTTAATTCAAGTTTTAAAAGTGATTTTAGAAATAATTTTTGCTGAGTAGGGAAATTTATTACAAAATTGAGTAGATCGTAAGGCAGGAAGATTAATCAGGATTATTTTTACAGTTTCTGGCTAGACTAGACACTTCTCGCCACAATATATATATGATGAAAATAATAATAAAAACTGATGGGATATCTAGTGACGGTCTAAAGAGTGCAGCGGGGGAATTCACCTGGAACCCTTTCAACAGAGAGGCTCCGTCATAGTTCTAATGAAATTCAATTAAATAAAAATTGTACAGAATTGAAAGCATGTCTAACGGATAAATGGGACGAAGGGAATAGTCTACCTATGGACTCTTTCAATAGGAGGGTGTTTGTCGTCGTTTGGTTAGGACAAAATTTCTTTAGAAAATTAAAGATGGGGCCTCAAAGTTGAAAGCCACCTTGGGCTCCTATTAACCTTAGTCAGCCACTGGGGCTATCACAAAACAGTCTCTCAAAAGTTTTAGTAAAATTTAGAGTCGGATGCAAAAAAGTTGAATTGAAAAAAAAAAATCTCCAAGATGTCCGAAGACAGCTAAACTTCGTCTTGATTAGCTGGAAATTTACTGATGGAGTAAGAGGAAAAAAAAATTAAAATTACAATAATAATAAGCGAAAATAATTTTGAAAAATGGCTCAAATCTGATGGATGGGTAATCTCATTTCACTTGGATTTCTCTGCACAGATACCTAAGGTTTTGTAAACGTTACACCCGAAAAGAGGTTTTAGACGACTTCATCGAATCATTAATGGTTTTTCCATTAATTCGAAGGCAATAATGCAGCACCACAGGCGCAAGGTGTACCAAAAATATCTATGAAAAATGCATCAGTTTAGGCAATCTACCTACAGCAAAATGAACAGCCGGTTATCTTACTTCTTTATCCGCTTCCTCGGCTTGTTCTTCAGCAGCGGTTAATTCTTGAGCATTAGCCAAATTATCGACGGCGATGGCCAAGAAAACGTTGAGCAATGTGTAATTACCGAATAGGACGAGAATTATAAAGTACAGAGCGTACAGCATGGCACCATTCTTTTTGTCCATCTGCTGCGATTCGATACCGTAGTACATGATTTCATTCCAATCTTCGCCAGTCAAAATCTGCGAGGTAAAAGTCAACCACAAATTTAGTATTCTATGATCGTTTAAAACGAGAACAATTTCGGATAAACCAAATCGACCCACAATCAATACTAAATGGATATTGATTAATGTCTTGCGGCTGTAGATATATAGGTCTATCAAGCCCAACCAGCTGCAATGTGAATTTTGATCGAGGTGAGATCTAGAATTTTTTTAACGTGACTTTGTATTTCACACATCAAAAGCTACAGCCCACCCTGGGGAAATTCTACTTTTTTTTGTTTTTCATGGCGAAAGTCGAGTATGAATCTGCTCACGTGACTATTTGGGAATTTAAAGGTAGCTTAAAGAGCGTACGTAACTCAAACGACTTGACCATTCACTGAAATAGTACTCCAGATAAAGATATAATTCTTTCCATATCAAGAAGTAGTGACGGGCATTTTTTAGAAAAGTGGAGAAAAGTGTGAAAAATATTATCACGTGGTATATCGCTGAAAAGCACTCGTTGAGACGTTGAGAGTATTCTAATGACTAATGAATAATACAAAATGAAGAATTTCCATAAAATTTGACTTTGATTTTTGAAATTCGAATAAGTAGGCATGGGAAAATATGAAGTACTGATTGGCAATCATATATTCATTTTGTGTTTTCGTATAATGATAAAGTGTGAAGACTACAGGTAAAAGCCGGTCGAATCGATAGTCATAGAATAAAAAAATTCGTTTGTAAATACTTGTGTGATGGATGGCTGATTGTTACCGATATAGGATCATATGTGGGGGCCAACAGTAATGTGAGGTGTACACCACTCTAATCAGAAAATAACAACGGTATTTTGGAAGTTGATCCGTCCTTGAAAAAGCAATCTGTTTCAATTTTCGTTTCATTTTAACAACTTTTCACTGCCAACCACTATCGAGAAGGCTCATTTCGAAATACTCGACGGCATTGTATTTTATAAACGCTTGTGAGCAAAATTTATTCATAAATGTACTCATTTTTTCTGATCAAAAATTTTGATTTTAATCACGTCCTGAACTACCAGATTGTCCCCCCAAAAATGATTAACAATGGCACCTAACAGGTTCAGAATTTTGTGTTGTTGTTCAGTTTGAAATAACAGTATTTTCGTTTCAACATTTGTTTTTAGGATAAATCAACATAAAATAGATCCGAGAAAAAATAATAAAAAAGCAAAAAATTCTAATTGTTGTGATCGTAAAACTGACATGAAAATTATGTTCATTTCCAGTCTACTTGGTGTCATTTTCTAAATGTTTTTCCACCCGAACCCTTCTATTGCAATTTTGCATTCATTTTTTAATCGATCTAATATCCACCCTTCGCATGGTTTATCAAGATGGTTTAGCAGTTTATGTTATATCGCATTATCTGGGGCGGCGCAAGAACTATTTTCCTGGTGCGCGAAGTCTGGCAGATATTTTATTCTAACTGGGACTAGGGTATTTTCCTAAATAGAAAAATTCAATATTATTTTTCATCATAACGTTTCTTTCTGGGTGACATTTTGACAAAATGAAAAAGTTTAATTTCAAATTGGATAACTGGAAAAATTATTTAGTCCATCAACTACTATGTTGGTGGACATTTCATTATCTTCCGTTTCTCCTCCAATTTTCATAGTGGGGCATGAACTAGGGCGAAGCAAATTTCTAATGGGGCAAACGCTCTAGAACAGAACCTAATTGTTATGTTACATTATTTTATCAATAATTACTTGGAAGACGGTTATAAGAGCGATAGGAAACGTATCAAAGTTTGTAGCCGGCGTGCCTTCTTCGAAATTGAATTGCCCGCCAAAAAGTTGCATGCCCAAAAGCGCGAATATTAAAATGAACAAGAACAAGAGGAACAGCAACGATATAATAGAACGCATTGAATTTAATAACGATATCACAAGATTTCGCAGAGAAGACCAATATCTGAAAATGAAAACGAAAGATTAATAATATGAAAAAAAAAAAAATAATAATAATAATAATAATAATAATAAAATAAAAGAAAAAAAATAGAAAAGAAGTCGCATTATGCGCGTTTAATTAAAAACTCGATCCCAGCGCACGCAGTGCAGTGGAAATAATGTGAAATAAAACAAGAAAAATCAATACTTATTACGATTTATGTGTCCTACTATAAAATGCTTACTTTGTCACTTTGAATATACGTAGCAATCGTAAAGCTCTTAGAACTGAAAATCCGAATGAACCGTGTTTGTAGTGGGACCAAATGACTTCGAAAATGGATCCAAATATCACAATGCAATCGAAACGATTAAATGCGGATTGGAAATAATTTCTTGGACCCAAAGCGTACATTTTGATGAACATTTCGGACATAAATAAACCCAGAAAAATGTATTCCGAGTAGACTGTAAGAAAAAAAAGTACACGTAAATAATTGTGGGGGGAGGGGGGAGAGAGAGAAAAATGTCATATTACGTGCTTTCAAAGTTATGATGGAAGTGATATGCATGTGAAAGACGATAATTTTCAGCTACAGACATTTTCGATGAAACTTCACGCATAAAACTACATGTAATATACAAGGCGTTTTCAGCAATAATATTGTTAATTTGGGTATCAAATAGGAATTCGTTTCATACTAATAAAGAGCAAACTTTGGCAGCAAACATAGCGTGACACTCTTATAAATTATAAGATCTGTGACAAAAAATTCGAAAATTTCTGCAGTAAGTATTTTATTGCGCATCGTGATATAAATTTTATACATTTTTTGAACTAAAAACGATTCGTAAAATTTTGAACACACAATGACATTTCTTGGTATATGTCCCTGTAAAATAACGTAATGAAACTGCCAACGAAATTGAGCGTCTTGAGTGTTTAAAATGTTCTAAGTGAATTTTAAAAGATATAATTATGTCGAAGCGTTGGTCCTACGTATTGAGCAAGTTCTAGCAATTACCCAAAGAGAATACCAAGAGAAATCTGGTTATAAATCTACAAATTAATTCAAATGACAAAAAGAAATTTCATATATGGTCAAAATATATTCATTTCATGTGTCCTTATGAGCTATATATACCTATGTTGTTTAAGAGACTATTCAACATGAATTTTTAAAGAAAAATTCAGTTTAAAAATTCTTTATACATGAACTCCGCAAGGACCATAAATTATATGTGGGCATTGCGGTGACAAGTTTTTTGAAGTAGCTATAGAAATTGAAGAAACTTGGATTCGATTCCGAGCTAAGACTTAGGATAAAAATATAGTCTCACGCAGATACGTTTTGCAGCCTTCGACACAGTTTGTTTCAGATGATATAAGGAGAACAGTCATGCATGCTCGTGCAGCCAAACACATGACTAGCGTATAAGAGAATAACACGTACTGAACAACTGAGGGACTTTCATGAACCATGCAGTTAGATTTTTAGGTCGTGTTTTTTTTCTCGAAACATTCGGTGCTAAACGATATTTTTGAATATATAATTTTATTGCATTACTCACAAACAAAATAATCGAGAAATTTAGGTTGATCACGATGTTCCACAGCCACGAAAACGGTGTTCAAGAACACTAACATGATGACGAACCAGTAAAACCACGTCGCCTTCACCATTCGTCGTATTGAATACCTAAAACATTCCAAGTAATTAAATTAGTGCTTCAATACATAGGTAGTGCATAATTTGCTGGCGATTATAACGAAGAGAATAAAATCTGGGCTTATCGGGTAGGTAGACTAAAGGTCGCACAAAGCGAAAATGGTTTTATTTACGAACAATAACTTCTTAATTGAATAAGTAAGACACCACCAACCGAATTTCAAATAATAATAATAATAATAATAATAAATAATAATAAATAATAATAAATAATAATAAATGATAATAATAAATAATAATAATAATAATAATAATAATAATAAAAATTATTAAAATTATTAATTTTGTTTAAGAAGTAATAAAAACCCCCAGTTCTTCGAATAGAAAAAATTCTATTTCTGGTCTTCACCAAGAAAATTTAATAATTTAACCTCATTTTTTCTAAAAGGTCGCATCTACCGTTTAAGATGATTATTATTTATGAAATCGAATCATTTAGTAACGGGGAAATTCTAGAAGAAAATTTCGTATTCACCTGAAGTGCTTCTCCGCTCGCCAAAATCTGGCGCACATTCCTTTTCTCTTAACTTTATTTTTAAAATATATTGCTCTTGAAATACCTGCAAATAATACACAAAAATCGATTACAAATGGGTGCATAATGTTGCGAAGAATTATCGCAATTCAGTAGTTAGGTACCTATATACAAGTAGGTAGGTATTTAAATGAATCCTAATAAAATAACAAAGAAGCCACTTAAGTGATCATAATTTCTAATGTAAAATAATCGAAGAGAAATCGGCTGGAAAAACATTTGAAAAAATATTTTTAAAATAATTTTTTCACCACCCACAATCAGCATATAGTTGCAATTCCACCGGCTTCGAACCAAACAAATAAGGAACCATCAATGAACTGATTTCAAGTAGCTTCACTTTCTGGCGTAACACATTTGGTTCCGTAAGCACTGCGCTATAATATGGTCTAGGCTATCCGGCATAATGATGAGCAAAAGCGACCAAGATCAACACCGCTGTACTCTCGATCAGACACAGTAACCGTTGGTCTTGACCGTGGTCTCGTGTAGAACTAGTCTTGGTGTTGGTCGCGGTCTTTCTTACAATAATTGATTACTACATTAAACGCACAATTTATATCCTTCTTGGATATGGACGGTTGAAAACAATGAATATTGCATATTACTGCGAATATTTTAGTCTCATTTGCAAATTCTGCGTTTGGTTTTGGTCTTGGTCTTGGTCTCAGATTATCTTTCGAAGGCATTGGTGGTAGTCAAAAACAACTCGATCGTTATGGGGGTCAAATCTTCACAACCTTTCCTTACGACCCCTTCCTCCAGCAACAATACCATTAAAACCAAGAAATATGTACTTTTTTTGGTCAAGCTTTTTATCCCTTTGCCCTCATAAGCACCTTTGGAGCATTATACAGTTAAACATCTGATTTTGAGCCCAGCCTTGGAGTAAATTCTCAGGGAAGGGAATTCGATGAAAAATAGTTCCTAGGCTGCCCGGAAGAATATAATATCATAGATATGTTTCTGAGAGCATTATTGTAAAGTAAGAAATATATATATATCCACATTGCTATGTTATTCCGAGAAGGAAGGAATTAAGAGCAGTTTACTGCAATGAGTAATTATTTTGTCCAAATTATGACGTCATCATGCCCTGCAGCTACCTGTCAGATAATACCCATCACCATCCATTTTATTAACATATCCATATCAATATGCAATAAATCTATCTATTTATCTATTTATTTATAATTATTTTATTTAGGTATCTATTTATTTATGTTATTTATGTTATTTATTTATTTACTTATTTATTTATTCATGATGACGTCAATTCGTTACAGTTAACGGTGAAAATTTTAGTTGTGTATCTAGCCCAAAACGTATCCATTTCAAAGGGAGTGTTAACATCCATAGCCTCCCATCCTTTTCTACGCAACGGTAGGTCTTGCACCGTCAAGTCTTGATCTTGGTTTTGGTCTATGCCAATCACAAATCTTTATTTACGAAACATTACAAAAACTTGGAATTCTGGCTGAAAAATTTTACTTTCCCCTAAAAACCAGCAAGAAAAATGAACGTTTAATATAAAATACAATCATACGAAACCCCCCATTTTGCTCCGTTTCTGTTTTTATGGTTTACGGGTCCTCTTGTTTCAAGAGTATAATTTCTGATCGAAAAATAATTATTTTAGCAAATAATTACCAATTTTTATTATATTTTTTGATGAAAATTTGTCATTTTTCACGGGAAAAGAAGTGGAACATCAGGTTACCTTTTTCATCAATATTTCTGCAATAAATCGCGACAAAATCACACAATTTTAATATTTATGCTGACTACTGAGATTGCTAAAGAAGATACGGATGTTTTATGTCAAAATTAAACATCGTAAACTAATTTTTCTTCAAATTGTCATAGAAACAAAATGGCCCGTTTGGTAGGCCTGTGTTTTATAGTTCACTAATAATATGATCGACACAGGGTGTCCAAATTTCACTTTGCAAGTGGGAAGTGGAGACGTACGGATAGAACTTGATAAAACGAATAAAATATTGAGGTACAGAAGTTTTCTGTTTCCAAATTGAAGGGACTGAGTTTTGAGTAAGTTAATTTTCGACTCAGAATACATATATCAATGGAATATGGACATACAAAGAAAGAAAAATTCAAACGGAAGAAAAATATACACCAATAATTAACGATATGAGTATATGATACTTTGGAGGGATTAATGAGTTGAAATTTGTTTCGACTGTTCAACGAATCAAAAATGAAAAGAATGATTTACTGGAAACAAGAGACCTACGTAAAGGGCTTTATTCATTCTCCGAATAGAATTTATTGAATTTAAAAAAATCTAGAGCTATGGTGCGAGAACAGCGATCAAACTTTTTCTGTAATGTTTCATAAAAGGAAGTGAGGAGGAATAAGCTGTTACAGCGTAGTGTGGACTATAGTGGTCATCAGCATCTCTATCACTAAAAGTGACAAAATTTAGAGATACGTATCGAAACTGACGAATGTATTGACACATGATCTGCAGTACAGACACTTTATCCTACCAGTGCAGGTGCCGCGTATCGCTGTGAGTAGCAATATTCTCTGATGTCACTGATTTAACCAAATGGGTAACGCCAGGAATTGTACTCTGTTTGTTTTCAGCTCTTCTTAACCAGACTCTCATATGCAAATACATACTAACTTCAGTGTCAGTCATCAAATTCTCATTACTTTAAAACAAAAAGTTTCATTTGAACCGAAAGTAGGAGTAGAAGCTATGGACGTTGTGTTCTAGTTTCTAAATAGTAATTCAACCTTCAGATCCTTTCTTATTGTTTGAAATAAGGTCCTGGCTGATTTTAGTCGAGGTGGCGAGAGCTAAATATACTGACGTCTGATCAAAATGAATGGCACTTTTGGCCTCGAAGAACACAATCATCAGCTACTTCTACGATAAAATAAGTTTGACAGCTACATTCAGAAAAAATGCTGTGTAGTTTACCCAATTATCAGAATGTGAAAACAAAAAAAAGAAAGCAAAACTCATTTCATTTAATCAAATTCACCTCCGCAGTACCAGTCTATCAATTTAGTGGGAAAGCTTCGGACTTACATTTGAAAAGTTAATTTAATTTCAAGCCTTCTAAAAATTATGAATTCTGGAGTTACCTGTTGATACCCCCCTCCCCATGCCAACAAACGTATCAATAAATGTGCTATTGTTCGCTGTAAATTCATTTTAAGAAACATCCTCAAAAATAAATAGGCCTACGTCTGGCGAAAAAAAAACAACAACAACAACAACAACAACGACATAGGTATCGAACTTACCGAACAAATCTAGACTACAAATTAATACTGTACATACCTACCCAAATGTAAAGAAATATAAATATTCATCTATAAATAAATAAATACTTATATTTATTTTTTTTTTTTTTTTACAATATTTAATAATCGTTTAACTAGTCTAATTGAAGCGTTGTCTAGTTGTAAATAAAACATCAATTCTACGCGTTCAATCTTATAGGTTTAGATTCTCGATGGCTCTAAATAGCTTAATAGGGTGGTCACGAAAGTCGAATACATCGTGCACCAATGGATATATAAAGCTGTACACACTACACACTTCTTGCCAAATTAAAAAATTACTTTATTTTTTATTGCGTAACTGTGGTAAGTATATTTGCCTTCAAGTAGTTACGAACACAGCTCCTTAAGATTGTGGAGATACAAAAAACCTCGAACTTATCCCAATTATTTATTAAATGCCTTATTCGATAATATAATTTCCCAAATTCCCGATTTCTTATTCTTACTTGCCTTTGAAAATTTCTCTGAAATTCTACGACCAGGAGAGATAACATAGTCCTACACGACGATTTTATTCTATGGATTAGCTAAGAAAACCGAAAAGAAAATTGTTGAACTCCTACATTATAAAACGTGATTGGAGAAAAATTTTAAAAATGGATAGCTGTGACGATGGAAACGTTCTGAAATTCATATCGGTAACAGTCTATTAAATAATATTCTGACGTATATACGGTAATATTTTTTTTTTCATGCTAAACATAAATTAATGGGTCACACGAGTTTTAAAATTATCAAAAGTGGTACCGCAATACCTTTTGAAAATCTATAGGCGCAAATATGGCGGAATACTTGGGGGTGTTTAGCCTCCACATTTCTCGAAAGCCCCCTCCCAGATTTTTGGCCAAAAATCACGTAATAACGGGTATATATAGAACAGTTGGTGACACAAACGCAGAAACCCCCCCCCCAAATTATATCATTATTTTTAAAATTTTCGATAAGTATCTCACTTACTATTAATTTTACTGGGAAAATAGTTCAGCAATCAGGAATTGTGTCAAGAACAGGAATGATGAAAAACCATACTTTCTCGGCGAACCCGCCATTAAAACTTGTTTTCCTTTGATGAGTGTCGAATAAATTTCTTTTATTCACAATTTAGCCCAATCGAGATTTTTCCTAATAAAGAGTACAAGTGTTTTTGCACAATAATCAAATTGGCAGGGAGCTTGAGAACATTAGACATCGAAATTTAAAAATACGTATCTTTACAGTACCGCGAATTTTTGCGAAAAATTACTGCTCTTTTAGATATCTATTATACGTTCTTTCAAAACAATCGAATTAATCATATAGCAGTGACCTAATAATGGGGGAGTGGGTGCTGGGGTGCTGTAGCAACCCCAAAATTTTCCGAAAAATAAATCAATTCTATGATTTTTATGGAGGAAAAAACAGGTTGAATAAAATCATATCTGAAAATTTTCACCAATCCTCTCCTAAGGTTTTCTCTGAATACGACACTGATCAAAGCCAAGACTACTGTTTTCCATGCTTGATTTTTCCAAAAAATTTTAAACCGAAAGTAGGCACCGAATCATACTCTACTGAGGGAACTATTTCTCAAGGGAGAGGGAGTTGACTTTTGCTCTTTTGTTTCAACCTGAAAATACGAATTAAATACACTACTTTGAGATAATTTTAACATTCTTATTTGTTATAGGAATGGGACATACACAGGATTTCTCTATCTTTACCTCGACAACAAATGAGGTCTAAAAAAAGCCCAGTACTTTGATGCCGGATGAATACTTTTAGTAGGTAGGCTTAGAGAAAATGTGAGTAGTAAAAGTTATTCAAATTAGTATCAGCCAAAAATAATAAAAGTTTGCCTAAAAAGGAGAATTTAAAGACACGAAATATTTGCAAATTACATGCTAAAGAAAATAATAATTGAAGACTGAAATGAAAACTTGACAAAGTGGCGTAGCCGGACTTTTTCTCTGAAGGGGGTTTAATGAAGAAAATTTGTTTTCGTCTACCGCACTTTCTTCTTTTTTTTTTCACATTTTATTTTAACTTTAGGGGGGTGGGGTTAAGAGCCCAAAACTTCGTCATTATGTATAAACACAGTTTCAATCACTTAACCGTTTCAGAATTTCAGCTGTATCTCTTACACAATGGTATAATTTTAGAGAAATATTTACAAAATCTTAAGCCAACATAAATGTTAATGTTTCGGAAAAATTTCAGATTTCTACAAACAATGGTTCTCTTGTAATTACGTTTGATAACTTTGATTGTATAGGCTGTTCCCATAAAATTGTGTATGAGAAGAGGCTTGTTTCTTTGGCCTTTCAATCTGTGAGGCGAAAGTAGATTTCAAGTGAAACAATGAAAAAGCTCTATGAAATTAGTGAAAGCATTTGAGACTATTAATTCTTAACTTTAACATAAATATCAATGAATTCATTTCTGAGCTGTAGGCATAGGCATACAGCTAAAGAAATCCCAAACAAGCTGATCAAAAACGAGTTAAAGATGGAAGGTTTCAAATCAGGATATTCGCTACTGCGCATGCGTTGAATGGCTCTAATGACGTCAAAATAGATGTCCTCAAAAAATTCAAAGATAATTTCATGAAATGTGCGCAGCTTTAGATGCACAAAATGTAAAACTCTGACAGCTCTGTTTTCATCTTTGACATATTTTTGTGGGCGCATATTGATTGAGCGCAAAGCTCAGAAAAGTGCATTGATAGCGCGCCAAAAGAAGAAAAGAATGTGAGAGGACTGTAGTATCGATTGCGCACCTACCTGTGCCTCTGCAATAATAAGCAATCAATTGATTGCGCACCACCAAAACCAGTCAATAGTGTAGAGAATTTTAATTTCAAAATAGATACATTAAACTGTAAAAAAAAGAGCAACAAATTACGAACGTCTTATTAATTGCAGTCGAGACTACATTACCAAACCGCCTCAATTTATACATCTTACAAATCCGAAGGGACGCAATAGTATTTCTCAAATTCTTCATGGTAAACATGTGCACAGATTAAGTATAATAGCTAGCTGTATGAAAGAAATTATTTCATCTTGAGGCCAGGAGGAAATTCAAAGGCTTTAAAAAGGTCGAGGGGTATGAAGATTTTAAATGATGGACAGGCAGGTGCCAATGAAAGAGGGTTTAGAATCACTTTTGTAATGGGACGTACTATGTCTTTCTAACGTAAGTACAACATTAGAAAATTGACTGACTATCACTAAAGAATTTATTAAGAAAAGAGCTGAGGAAACTGCACTACTCCCTCATTGTTTTGTTTTTCCAACGAAGCATCATGAAATTATTTTTAATCCGTAATTTATGCTTGACATTGGTTAAAATGCCGACCAACTTAGGAAGATAAATGCTTGAAAAAAGCGAGACGTCTAGAAATTTCACGCAACAGTAAAATTATTGTTTTCCAAGTTTGAGAACAAATGAATTAAAAGAAGAATAAATTGAATTTTAAATGGTTATTATATATTTTCATCGCTGCCTATATTTTTGTGTAAATGATAGTTGTTTTATTATCTGATACAAACTAGCCAGATTTATTAGGCGCGCTATCAATGTATCACACAGAAAGTCACATGCATGAACCAGCGCGCTATCGATAACAGGGGGTAAAAGACATTGGCGCCCTATCGATGTTAAGTTTGCGCCCGATCAATGACCTCCTTATCTACCTGAATATTCTTTCGCCCTCAGTCAACAATCTCCCATTTTTATGCCACAGTGAATGAATGGAATAGGACATCTCTATAGCTGTATGTATCTGACTGTAGGATAGAAAATTGCGTATTACTGGTCTCGTATCAATAGGGCTTTAGTGTTATATCACTGCTTAACATAAGGTGCGAGGTTAATGAAGAAATTAGGGTAGTGTGCCAATGTCAGCGTGACTGGACAATGATTATTAAAAAATGGCGAAGTAATAACAATATTAAGGTACAAGAATACGAAATCGGGAATGGATAGTAATAATGGTTGGTTAACTGCATACAACGGTAAAAGAAAGGTATTAAAAGAAAATACAGAGAAAACAGTTAGTCGAACAAGAAATGCACGAAATGTGAATGAAATAAAACGAAGAGTTTATTGAATGAAGGAAAATGTACGTATGGGTGTGTATAAACGACACGACAATGTTCGTAAATAACTTGATGGGTAATTAAATGATAGAAAAAAGGAAAAAAATGATAAATGTGCAACAATACCAACGTAAATTGGATGTGAAAAATGATCTCAAGTTTTTTTTTTTTTTTTTTTTTTTTCATAAAAAATTGAATAATAAATACATACGAATGCTTTAATGTTGAATTGAAACGATAACTGAATAGGGAGTCATTTTTTCCACATTCACCCAAGTAAGGAGGTTGAGGAAAGACCTTAAGAACATTATCTTGTGCACCACTCTGCAGCTGTGTAATACTTACGGAATTAATCAGTCACGTCTCGGGTACCTACGACTTCTTTTGCGGCGAATATTTTACAATATTTATCACACACAGTCCTAAATTCGGAGGAAAGAGCGATTCTGTAGCGAATCATTTTTGTTTTTAATTTTTCATGATTTTACCCACATTTGGCCCTCAACATGTAACAAATTCGTTGACCTCGAGCTATTTTGGCGGAGTTAATTCGAAAAACATTCACCTTGAGTGCTTCGAAGGCAGCCAAAAAATCGAAATAAGAATTAATATGAAGTTTGATTCAAAAGTAAGGCCGGTTTCCTTCGCATTTTCTTTGAGCCGAAAAAGAATATAAGAACGTCAAGAATTTGCATGTGTGAAAACTACGAAAGAATTTTCAAGTGATTAACCTGAGCAGTCTATAGCCAGTCAGGCTTTGTAAGAGTAAATCTGACATTCAATTTGTAGTTGTATAAAATTTGCAGCATAAGGTATCGTTCGTTTTCGGCAAGTAATAAGAGAAAGAACAGATAAAATTTAGATAATGCTAAGTGAAGCCTTCGTTTCAAAAATTTTCTCACAACTTAAAAAAAAAAAGGCTACTTAAAACAGATTTACTAAAGAAGTTGGTAATTCTAATTATTAAATTTTAATAACTGATGTACAGGGGGAACTGTGAAATACTGATTGTGGCGACGAACGAAATAAAACGGAAAAAAAAGTCCAGCTGAAGCCACATACGTCAAGTAGCGTGAGTTTGGACAGGGTCTGATTTCTTTATCTGGACATGGGAAAATGAATAACGAAGCTTAAAAAATCCATTTCAATGAAAAAGTTAAATTTTCGAACAACCGTTCGCGAATATATACCTACGGGTAGGAACGATTTAAACACATTGTATCGTGACGTAATGGGACAACATCAAATCCACGTGCCATACGGGGTGGAGGGAGGGAGAAAGAGAATTGATCCGACACAAAGTTTTCGATTTTCTACCGAGAAAAATCCGGAATTTTCCGGACAGGCCGGGTACGTCTGCTTTCGAGCGGCACCAATGTGACTACACTGCCACATTTTCGTAAAAATCTCAAATTTTTCTCCACCCCTCCCCCCTTACTTCATCTTTCTACCACTACACCCAAACTTTCTCCACAATCGAACACAAGGCATGCGTGTTCGAACAACGCAGGCGCTGCTACTTACGTTTTTTTTTTCTACTTTCTAGTGATTGCAGAAAGCACACAACAACACACGAATGGTTATATTTTCACTCCTTTTTTATTTTTATACATTATAATTATTTTTTTTTACACTTCAAAAAAAACAACTGCTTTTTAATTGTTTTCATTTTGTTTGAATATCGTACCTTTTTTTAATTTCTTCTCTGGTTCTATAACAAACGCGTCAAATTCTAAAAATACATACAGGAGCTATATTTTAAATTTTCGTAATGAATATTTGGATGAGATAGAAAAAAAATAAAATAAATAAAAAAACAGGGTGATGAATGTTTTTTTTTTTTCCAAAATAATCGTAAATTTTACGAATAATAATGGACCGTTAGTAGTATTTTTGCTGGGTATTAACCGTTAATTTGGTTATGAAGGTCGAAAAAACAAAAGGATGAAAATGAAAATTAAATTATTCGATATTTATTAGCAAGATATTTACCGTTATCTTCAGCACCTTCTTCATTTCCATCCGCATTTTCTTCATCTTCTGCATCCTCCTCTTCCGTATCCGTGCTTTTACTTTTGCCAACATTTCGCAGTTTTTTCGATTTCATGGCTGCTCTTCTTCTCGCTGGGTGAGACAAAAATTAACGATTTGAGTGAGAAATATTGAAAAATTCTATCTCTCCGAGCATAACAGTGTTATTTGTGATGTTGTTTTTCGATGCCATTTTCAGGGTACTTTTCCAGTTCTCATTCTCAGAAGTATTTGCCTCATCTTCGAACTTCACTGAGATATAAACCTGAAGCGTGCTTATTCAAAATTTTGTGGCAATCCGTGAATAATTACGCCCTTCAGTTTGTCTACAAATTTCAACTTCAAATTTCATTCTCAACCTGTATCTACTTAGTATTGAAAATATAGTGAACTACCTACTTCCCAACCCTTGAATAGGTGTCTAAGTGAGAGGTGTACGACTATATCTACGAGACAAAAAATTGAGACATAAAATGGTGGTGCGCTTTCTTTGCATGTTTATGTGCGCTTTTCTTACACTGGTAAAATACCGATAAAATGAATGATGTACGATGTTCGCATTCCTATTGTAGTCTAATATTTTCGCAAAGAATAGTTATTTGTGATACAAGTGTACAAAATAGGTGATTTTGACACTCGTATCAATCATCTACCTTTCAAAACGCTTGTCACACACTATTTTTCGGAACACCTCTTACACACAAAAAAAAAAAAGTTAAAACAATAAAAATTAAAATTAAAATACTGTTCTTATTTCCTCTAAACTCAATTGCTACAACGGCGCTCTCCTATAATCCTTCAGTCACGTAGTTATAGATACATAATGTTTGCAATGTAAGCAAATTTTTGATACGTTTTCATGAATATGAAAATACTTTACAGATGATTAGCAGCATCCGAATGAGAAAGTACAAAATTTTAACGACAAATGTAACATGCCTCGTCAAATCATTACATTTTCTCAGAAATTCAAAAAATTTAATAAATATAAAAAAAAAATGAACCTAAATTTTAAATGTATAGAATTGTTAAGTGGATCCCCTACAGTAACATAGTAAACTTTGCACCCTATAAGCTTCTTGAAATTATGTGGACAGCCCTCAAAATTTGGTTCTTCGTATTTTTCATCAAATATTTCAATTTTGAGATAAAAATAGCTCAATAAAAGACTGTTCAAAACAAAATTTCTCACAAAAAACGTACAATGCACTTTCTTGTAAGAATCCCCTATCCCTCCAGAGAGTCTTGAAAATAACCATTGTTCAGTAAATAAGTTTAATATAGAGTTATATTATGCAAAATATAATTCGTAATTATCGTATTATTCTGATAATTAATAAACCCAACAGATATTTGTGACCAATTCACCCCGTTCCATAACCCCTTATTATTATCTCCACTTTCATAATTTTGCCTTATGTAAACAGGTAGGCTGTGAAGGTGGAGGGGATAATAATGGATTATGGAAGGGAAGATGGAAGGGTGGCATTGCATCATGAGAATAGGTGGGATGTGAATGCGGAAAGGACAATAAGAGGTTATGGAATTAAGGTGAATGGGTAGAAAATATATATTGGGGTTTACTAATTATATACACAGTATGATAATTACGAGTTACATTTCGCATATAATGCTGTTGAACAAAATCACTGAAGAATGGTGGTTTTCAAGACTATCTGGAGGGGAGGGGTCATCGGACAGCAAAATTCATTGATTCGTTTTTGTAGGAAATTTTACGTTGAACGATTTTTTATTAATTTATTTCTATCACAAAATTGAAATTTGCGGAGAAAAACGCTAAGAACCGAATTTTGGAGGTTAAACATCTCTCTCCTAAAAATTGCAAGTGGCTTAGAGGGCGGAACTTTTAATATGTTCTTCTAAGGGATCCATCCAACAACTTTATATAGTAAATGTTTGTGAGCTAATTTGTTTTATCCTCATTTTAATACCCATTTGACTGGACAATATCGAATTCAGGCGAATTTTCGCTGATTCTACATGGTGTAGATACTTTAGACTTGGAAAGAATCGTTTAAAAAAAAATACATAAGCTACTCACATTCCATGATATGCAGCCTTTCTTCGTCAGTCGTTCGATCTTCTGAAAGGATTACTTCTTCTGCAAAAAACAACAACAATAACAAACACATATCTTCAAAAAACAAAACTTTAAATACCTACTTAATATGTATGTTGCCGGCTATATGGAAACAATAACTTAAAATTGGAGATAATCGTGAGTTCCGTTCATGTTTAAACTTTAAATTAAAAGAAGAAGCAGGAAGCGAGAATTTTTGCAACAGTTGTAATCTTTTAAGGATGAGTAACTTTGAAACCACTAACATTAACCATTAATACGGAAGAAAAAAGGATTTTTAGAGCAAGAGCTGAGTATGGTTAGAATGAGGAAACTATCGATACATACGAGGATGGAAGTTTCTCGATTTACGCTTACTGATTTTTAAGGAGAAATACTCGGAGGGGCAGCCGGCAGGGCCAAAAATTTGCAGAAATTGTTGCATTTGATTTTTGTTTGTTTTTTCAAACTGTAGCCTAAGCGCAGTTTTTCAGACTAAAACAAATTTTCAACGACTACCAAAGGGATTATATTTATTCAAAGTGAGTTGTACACTCGTGACCAACGGAATTTGTCACGGCAGACAACTAAAACAAAAAAAGAGGCACTAATTACTAATTACGCATACCAACGCAATTTAACCTCAGAAAAAAGGAAATTCAATACTAGGACGACTGGTCGTTTTGATTTCATTTCTCAAGTATTTTTATTGAACTTCTTAATTATTGTAGTTGCAGATGAAATTTATCAGACCTTTACCTTGTCCCAGATAAGAAAGATGTGACGTCAGAGAGACATTCACATTCCAAAGCTACGGAAGGGACCGGTGTACAGTGATGAGTCAATTTTCACGGGATGACTCATGTACATTCACAAATTTAGAGTTAACTCGAGTTTATCTCCTACTGTACACCGCACCCTAAAGCGCAAAAATATTTTTGTAAGGAATATCAGGTTTTCGTTTTTGATGCAGTTCGTGGTTAAACAGTGTGAATCTTTACTTTCTCCTTTCCCTGCAGACCTATCTGCTCACATGACATCAAGTCGTTCTTACTTGGTACGTAGTTCCTGAGATTTTTCGGAAAATAGTAAAAAGAATCGCTCCCCAAGAAATTTTCAAAAAAGTTAGCTCCAATGATTTTACTTTTTGAGTTGATCGAAAATCATTAGCTATATATGTTACGATTTATTAATACGTGATTCAATTTCCGAAGACAGTTTACGAGTAAACGGTAGTTTTTCATATTTTTATTTTAAAATAATACAGATATATCTTTTAAGGAGAGTCATGAGATTAACTGATTGCTGCAAAGGGTGTATACAACTCGATTTTCAGGGCTTCCACATCTTCACAGCTGTTCCTTGAGATACCCGGGCACCAAAATACCAACACCACAACCAACAAACACCCACTATTTCAATATTATTTTTAAACTAAAGGAAAAGAGGATCCAGACCCTTAGACTAAAACAATATTGGAAAAAATGAGAATATTTTAAAGTCACGACAAGAACAAAAACATGTTTCTGAGAATTATTAATAAAATTGTAATAAGTAGGTATAACAAATTTTCACAAATTTATTGCTTAGAAATATCAACCCATCAAGGTTGCATACTCGAGGCAAATTCAGTAGATCATTAAAAGTGCTTTTCAATTATGAAATTCGTCCTGTAGAGTCAGATGTGACGGGAATGGGAAAGTGAATCAAAAAAGTTCTTAGATTCTGAAAAGAATTTCTTCCAGATCAATCATTCTAACAAAAAGGGCCCACCGAACAATGGTTGATTCTGAAAATCAATCCACCTCCTGCCATTAAACCTCCCCACTAAACAGACCTATTAATTTTTCGAAACATTCAACTTCGGTAGGTATCAATTTCCCACATAAAAGGAAGTGAAGCAAAAATTATGAGCAAGTTTACGTATATTTTTAAAAACGAAAAAAAAAAAAAACCACACTTTAATCCATCAGACACGACTCACAAGTTAAATTTAAAAAAAAATGGTAAGTGAATCGCAAACATAGACTAAAATTATTGACTAGCGACTATTTTAAGAGCTTGACGCATGCATGCTATTTCATTTCCAAACAAGTTGAGCTTCTACCTGCATCACCCAAAAAGTTGGCAAGCAAAAAACTCATCACGAACGACTCTCAAAGTCTCAAAACCAGTTGAAGGTATGTTATTAGAAATGTTGTAAGCCTGGCAATTAGGATGTAAAGCCTCTGCCAGATGGCGCCACCAGCGCTGTTGATTTCGGGATAATGAGCAGTTTTTTACATTGGAAGCACACAAAATCAAAGTTATCGAAAGTAATTACATAAAAACTGTACGTGATAGAAAGCTGAAATTTATAGGAAATAGCTACATAGGTTATTTGAAGATTCCCTGAAATTTTGACTGAAATCTTACATTTTCTTTTCGAGATATCGCCAAAATTCTGTTCATATTCCCCAACTTGATTGAATTCTCATCATTAAAATCACAGTATTTGAACAGAATTTCGGCAATATCTTGAGAAACAAAAGTACAATTTCAGCCAAAATTTCAAGGAATCTTCAGATTATCTAGGTAGACGTTTCCTAAAAATTTAAGCTTTCTAGCACTTACAGTTTTCGTGCAATTGCTTTTGAAAGGATTGTGTATGTTCTTAAAGCTAAAAAACAGTAGATAATCCCGAAATCAATGTGTTTCATAAATGGGCCACCAGAGGACGACTACTTTGACTTTAGATCCCAACAGCCACTCGACTGCCACAAACTCATTAAATGTCAAATTGTCGAAGAGAAACGGGAGAAGAGAAAAATAATAAGTAAAAGGAGAAGAAAATTAGTAAAGACTAGGCAATAGTTGCGTAACGGCCGTCTCATGAACAATCGATAAAATGCAAACTGGGCGGAAAACAGGAGACTTTCGAGTGAAAAGCGAGTAGGCTGTATCGTGAATACACGTGCCTTTTAGCTCATGTTTCAAGCCATAAAATACGAGAAAAAAAAAGAAATAGATACAAAAAAAAAGTATTTTTTACCTGCTTTACAAATCCACTCGATGTAGCCGTCTAATTCACGTTCTAATTGCTGCTGTCTTCTTAACTTTAAAAACGTTTGCCTATTTTCTACTTTTTCTCTTTCCTTAGCGAATTCTCTGTGCATAAAAAAACAACAACAACAAATAAAAAATAAAGTTAGAAAATCCGTAATTAATAAAGGTTTGCCAATAAAAGCGATTAAATTGGGAAAGGCATAACGATACAAACTGTCAAAAAGTGGCTCATGACTTTATGAGTATTGAGACACATGCAGCAAATCTGGCTATACCAAAATTAGTGACGAATCTAAAGGGTAATTTTTTAGAAAAATTAGCTCGGGCATTTTGCCAAAAATACATTTCAGACTGTCGTAGCCTAATAAAAAATGAGGGCCGTATTAGCTGATTTTAAAGTGTAACTTTTCAAGTATTTTTTACCGAGGCTTTTTTTTTTTAAATCCGCCACAGGTCAGAATCAGACGAATTTACAATTTTAAAAAATACATTCGAATTCTAAAAGGCCACATTGGGTTGATTGCCGTATCATTGACGTGGTTGTTCCCCCACCCCCGGATACGGATAAAACTACGAATTTTTCATTCAGTTCATTCGGTTTGTGACAGGTTCTATTCCGATTCAGATTTATTCGAATCATTTCTACTGGACGTATCTGGAGAAAGTTTACTTTGACTACGTGATCCAACAAAATGTAAAATCCTGTCTGAACTGTTAATAGTGATCCCAATCACTTGATTCGGATTGATCGATTTTTTTCGTCGTAAATACCAACATAACTGGGTCCAGTCAAAGTGGATGCAACCAACCTAAATGAGCTGAAATTGAAACAAGTACACCGAATCGTTTTGTCTAAAAATTCCACGAAACAGATGTCAATATTCGAATTATGGAATTTTGGGGGGTAGAAGAGAGCCTTAAATTAATTTAAATTGAAATAGGGGTGGCCTTACGACGTAGCACTCCATAACATTTGGAAATTAGATGAAATATGTGACAGGCACGGAGTCAAACACGTGTTGCTAGGGGTTTCCAATGATTTTTGACGGGAAGACTATTTCATTTAAATTATTAATTTTGTTTTTGCCAAACAAGAATCATTAATTTTTAAACCTCCCACAAATTTTTTAATTACTTGAAAACTTAATAAGTTTCAACCGTTACAAACTGTTCTTCATACATCTTTAGAAAAATACAAGACAAGAGGGTTAGAGAAAAACGACTGATCGAACGGAACCAGTCGATCATTTTTTGTTTAACAATAAGATTGGAGAGGGAATGGTTACCCAGGTTACCTTGTGACGGTTAACACGCTTTGTAAGGCATAGAGCTAAATGCTGAAGGTAATGTGGCTTTCACTGCAGTTTACTTGCTGCGCTTGTGTCTTAGTGCGGAGAAAGACTTCCTCCAATTAGTACACGTGGGAATCAGATACCCAACAAATTAAAAATGGCTGTGGCAAAGCCGGCCAGTCAACGGTTGCCAGACATTTTTGGTAAATTTGGATAGTGCCAATCCCAACATGAACAGGTTGATCAAACCTATCCAACTTAATGGATCACTCTAACGATCATACTGAGCAACAAACTGATCGGATGGGTTTTAACAAAACTCAGGTGGCAGATTTTTGTCTTTTCTCATACGATTTTTCTATTCTTACTGAAAGGATATGGTAAAAGGGGACCTGAAAAAAAAAGGAAAATAGGAACGGAAATAATTTTGGACGGGTGGTTCGAGAACATGATTGAAAAAGGAAGGTACACACTTCACATTTGTTGATATACACCCGCGTAAACTACAGTACCGAGTAGCAATACGGATCTACAAATAACATGAGGTTGTATACATCCGCGTGTGAAGGTTTCAGATTAAGAATAGACAATTCTCGAATCACACCCTCATAACGGACGGAATTAAAATTAGAATGGAAGGTTATGGATAAGGCGTTTGCAATAGGCTCAGCCACAGAACTCGAAAGACAAGTCGATCAAGTCCTATCACAGTTGGCAAGTAAAACGTAGATGTGACGTCTGAAAACGAACGTACATCCTGAGTATAGGGGTTTGATATCACAATTCGAAGTATATCAATAAGTCTCGATTAATCGTAGAGTCGAGACCACAAGTCAGCTCAAACAGTTAGGCCACCAGCCTACCAGCGAAAGCTCCCGAGGCCTACGAAGTATGTCGGGCAATTTTAAGTAATCGAAGAAAATAAGTTGACCGACCCATTATCGCAGTTCACATTTTATTAAAGTTAAAAAAGGTTACTTACAAGTATGGTAACAACTATCAGGTTGTGCAGGTATCACAAGTCACATCGCCTTATGGTCTTTGAAGTTCGGTGAACCAACAGATTTCAGTTAGGTATTCGTCTTCAAAATCGGAAAAACAGTATTACAAACTGTACAGTTTTACTAACGGTGTTCACATTTGAAAAGTTTCGGTGAAAAAAACTTAAAAAAGGTGACTTGATGTCGTACTAAAAGCTGTATTATGTCGTGAATAATATTTCGTATTTACGACGAATGGAACACACATAACGTATAGAACGAGACTGACTGTTCACAGTTCAACCAAATTTGTGAACAGTCAAAGAGATAAAAGGTTGGTTCACCGATGATCGAATGTCGTAAATATACACGTCACCACGTTGTTAAATAGTAATCGATCGACGTGTCTTCACCATTTTGTAGAATGGGGAATTTATTTCTGTAGGGAATCGATGTATTTCTCATTCAACTTACCGATAGTATAATCTTCAAGTTCGTGAGCCATTCCCTATCGTAAATATAATAACAGCTGTACAATTCGGTGGTGACGTGAAGGGAAGGCTACGGGTAATCAGATATGGATAACGAACGAGACGGAAACTCGTAGATAATGACTGAGCACCAAAATGAAGGCAATGGATGCCTGCTAAAACGACTGAAAATGGGCTGTAAATCAGTCCAAATGGGATGAATTTTAAAACATCTGGCAAATTTTCAATATTGCTTTTTCGTAGCCCAGCTTGATTCGCATTCAATTTGGATTGAAAAGTTAGGTGTTTGCCAGGACACGTAAAAAAGTTACACAGAAAATTCCTCAGTAATTAAAACGACTTTCTAGCAGTTAAAAACTATGCAGTCTTCAAAATAGTTGTTTTGGGAGACTTTTTGTAATTCTTCAATTTGGTGGAAATAGGCGCGTATTTAGGAGTTTTACACGTAATGGTATCTGTTAATAAAATGGATATTATTCATCGGTAAAATACACTCTCTCTACTACAAAGAATTTCTCCTTCGCTTTTGCTGGCTTCCCTCCAGCCCAGGGGCATTTCAAAAGGGGGTAAGAAGTTTCCACTCAGCAAAGGTTTTTGCCAGTTGGCATATTTGGCAAAAAACTTGACCACTCATGAAATGAAAGAAAACGACTTCAGGGCAGCAGAACTTCATTAGAAAACTTAGTTTGCCAATTCATTTAAAATTTAAAATCTTTCAAGTTTATTACTGCAATGAAAACACAGTAACAAATTTACAAAATTATAAAAAAAATTGTAATTTTTTCAGAAATTTTCTCGGAAATGACCTAACTATTTGATATCAAACTCCTACCAGACCTGATCCCATATGAGAATTACTTTTTCTGAAAACTTCAGCTCAATTTCTTTTGTTGTTTTCTCAACAACGTGCTCAAAATATTTTCTCCAGCAACTTCTTCTTTTCCAGTTTTCTTGAAAGCTACCAAACTAATAGACACAAATCATCTATAAATCTTGAGATTATAAGACTATATCTCATAAAAATTTTTTTAGAATTGTGGAAAAACCTCTTTTCCAGGAATTTTTTATTTTCCAGCTTACTCAAAAACTACTGAACAAATAGGTGAAATAGGCACCCAACTCTTATCTGACATGGTCTCACATAAGAACTTAATTTTGTGAAAATGTCAGCCATATCCTTTACACAGTTTCCTCAAAATCCTGAAAAATAAAACAAAACACATTTCAAGCGATTCTTTATTTTCCAGTTTTCTCAAAAACTATTAAATGAATAGGCAGCTGAAACTTGCCCATATGTAAGAACAAGGAATGTATTGTGAAAATGTAGTTTTCTCAAAATTTTGGAAAAACCACTTTTCTAAGAATTTTTGTTTTTCCCATCTTCTCAAAAACTACAGAACCAATAAACAACAAACTTATATCAAATCTCTTAGGTATTTAGGTGGCACGGGGATTTGAACACCTGTACCGATCAAATACCTAAAAATCCCCTAAAATGCAGCACCGTGTTCACTCGGCCGTGGTGCCGGGTGATGGCAGATGAGGGAGAAGCATTACTGTAACCAACAATGTTTGGTAGCAGCCACAATACATATACTGATAAAACAATGACTACAACTTGGAAAATTACAATCTATTATAATGACAACCAAATGCAACCATATGGAAAATCTTCAAATAAAATATATGATAAAAATTCACTACAAATAATGATGTTGAAACTATACTCCTTTCATTCCTTTATTACTAGCTCTGCTCTAAACACTGTCTACCAATTTTACACAGCCAAAATTCGCTTTCTGTACTTCAAACATCTTGCAATTTCAACAAACAATTATGTCTTTTGTTAAGTCTATTCTCTCAGACTCTGAACTCCTCAACTATAAGGAGGACCAACTCTTGTCTGATGAAACTCAAAACCAATGTAACCTCAAGCATGATTAATAACTATCAAATTTGTATAACCCAGAGATTTCTACAAATTCCAATTCCACCTCTGTCTACTTCTGTTCTATCAATTCCTGAAAATTCAGCTGGCACCACCAATGTTGCAAATGCCATAGTGCAAGAGATAACAAAGCACTTGCTACTCATAACTCCTATGGAAACAGATCCACCATCTCCTCGTGTTTTCCAAATAGCAAATAGATCACTAGTTATCCCAAACGGATTGGCGAACATATCATTTGACAATCTTACCAAGGCACACGAATCACTCATTCCTCCACCGAGACTTAAAAACTCTCTATTAAACACTCAAAATTTGGTGAACAACTCTATTGCTAAAAATACAGCCAATAACCACATAAGATGTAGGCAAAGAGACCAAGGGAGTACACAAACGTATCAGCAATGTCGCAGATGGTCTTACATGGATGGTACCTTCACAGGTAGGATCTTTGAGCTAGCCCTAAGAGACTTGCTATTTTCTCAAAAAACTAATTTCAGAGACAATTGCAGAAGTAAACCTAGACCGTAGGTAAGTAGGTACCCAGCACAAGTCCCCCCTAAATTTTGGACATTGTTTTGCGACTGCAAAACTGGGGGGAGTGCTGTGGGGACTTGTCCTCGTGAGGCTCGGCCTCAGTCAATAGATGAGGGGGTATCAAGCCCATTGTTAAACACCCATATCAAAGGGTTTTGCCCATTAAAACACACAGGCGCGACTATACAGAACAAATTTGTTCTGAGTTTATTCGTGCCATGAAAAATTATGTCGGATTAAACAAAGAACAAACCTATTCTGTGTGTATTATCAACGGAGTGACGAGTACTTATGTTACTAAGTTACTTGTCAATCATCCAAGTGGTGGGCGCCGTATATATTCTGACGAAATCCTCCAATTTTTACCAGTGTTCTCAGATTCGCTGCCCACGGTTTAATCACCACTAAACACGCCTAGGTACATTTTTATTTATCTGTGGATATTCGTACCCACATAAACATTTTTCTGAAACCGAAAATTTGAAAAGTGTTGAACTTAAATTTTGAAATGGATGGAACAAATTGTTTCTCAAAAAATACAACCGGGTAAGTATAACGGAGTTATTTTTAAACACATATTAGGTCTTTTTGTTATGGGAGAGAGTAAGAAACTTCAACTTATTTTTTTAAGATCATGTCCTTCATTTTGATACTGGGTATTTAATTTAAAAAAATGGATGCGAAGAAATATATCTATCAGAATTCCTTCATATTATATTCAAAGACAATGACAGCTATGATGAAAAAAAAATTGAGTTTGTCATATCATGGGTCACTTGTTGGAAGTGAAATTGTATACAAGGCCCCCAACTACTCATTTTTGTTATTTTGGTAGAGTGTGCGTGTGTTGAATGATTTCAAATACTCATGCCTACAAACAAATTCGTGATTCTATGGCATTCAAAAACCATTTCACTACCCAATACTAAGGAAGTTTTGCTTAAAAAATGTTTAGTTGAAGGAAGACGGGTTAAAATAGTTTAAAAATCTGACAAATATTGTTCAAAATCATATATGGATAATTATTCAGTGGTAAATCAACCATTTCAGAAAAATTAAGTTCGTAGATATAAGTGTGGTCTGGGACTGACAAAATATTTTGGGATGTATTTTTAGTCTTCTCTATGTGAGGTATATTAATACCTATGATTGACCTTTGCCTAATATTATGAAATAACATATGTAAATTTACTGGCTACTATGAGTACCTACTATGTGGTTGGTATTCAAGTGTGTACATCCAAAATCAATTTCAAACATGCAGAAAATATAGGTGCCTCAACTATATTTTTCCGCTGAACTAATTTTTTTTCACAGATTTGCTGCATTTTGTCACACAGAAGCTATACTTTATTTTAAAAACAGACCTTAGGTTAGCGAAAATTTAGCTCAAGGTAAAGGTCAAAGGTCCTAAGCATCTGTCAAGCGAAACTGACACCATAGGCAGCTAGTAATCTAATAAAATCTGTATTATTTCACTTACCCGCTGAGAACACCGAGAACTAAATTTAACATAAAAAAAGAACCAAGAACGATTAGAGGTACAAAATACATCCAGTTGTACAGACTGCCGTGAGCATCATTCATCTGCAAAATAATTCAAAAATGTAATTAAAAACTACTGATTATACATATTTACATTCGTCTAAATTGGAATGGTGTAACAATGGGGGTACTCTTTGATACGAATGCAACATACCCAATATAATATTGTTGTCCAGCCCTCCATGGTAATGCACTGAAATACAGTTAACATGGCCAAACCAATATTGTCGAACGAGGTAATACCAAAATTAGGCCCTTCCCAGTCATCCAGACATATGGATCTTGTGTGATCGCACAATCTACCAATGCTGGAGCTCGAACTGGGAAATGTTTCAGTCGTGTCATCAAAGCATGGTGTTGGATCTTCCCCGCTGTACTCCTTCTCGTTCAAGTTCTCCAGCTTGTAGCAGGTTTTGTGCAACGCACCCGAATAAAATTCCAGCCCAATGATAGCAAAAATGATGATGGCAAACAACACCAGCAAACCAATTTGCAGCAATGGCGCCATTGCCTTGATGATCGACTTCAAGACAACCTGAAGACCTGCGCAATAAAGTTAGGGGGTTTTGTGTGCATGTTTGTATCGGGTCCAGAATGAAGAAACGTTTTAAGCAAAACAAATTTTTTTTCTTTCTTCAGAAATTTGGGTCAAGTTTTTGTACATTAACTATCTACAATCCTACGTAGATCTACTGCTAAGAATTGTCAATGCATTACGTTGAAAATGTTCTAATGATTATAAAAACTGGGATAATAGGTTGAATTTTGGTAATAAATACAATTTATTATCCTAAGGTGTAGGTACCAAATATGAGACTTGAGGAGCAGTTGACACCTTCACAAATTTCAATCCTATCCTTGCTGGCACTCGCTTATCAAAATATGATTTCATGATATTCTTCTTGACACTGGATGCAACTAAATTACTGAGCTGAAAAAAACTCCTGGTATGAAATGAACACAATTTAGGGAAATTTGTAAATTCTATATGCAGTTAAAAGTAGAAAATTTGTACCAGGTCCAAAACTCTCACACATGTAACAGAGGGAAAACTACATTATCGCCACTCACTACGCTGTTGGCAAAAAATACCATAATAAGGAAGAGATAGAATTAAATGAAGAATTAACGAGTATTCGTCTCCAATTAAATACCTTGATATAACTGATACCTTTAACACAAGTTTTTCATTATGAGAAAATTCCAGAAAACCAAAATCTGAACAAACTATTGTATATTTTCAGTCCCTTTAACACCCATACCCTTTGGCAAAAGCTCTCTAATGACCACTGTTCAATCATCATTTGATCAATCACCACAGAACTGAACTTATTAACTCATATGTTAATTTTAAGCCACAAATTAGGTCACAAACGCTTTTTGTACACCTAAGACCTGAAATCTACACAAGTCTAAATATATTCCATCTGATACTCTAATACCCTGATCAATTAACCTGATGACTGGATTTGCCAACTTGATCCAAACCAGTTATGACAGTATCAAATTTAGCTATGCAACTCTCATCTCTTCTTCTGGCACTGCATTCATGCGTATGAGCATCATGGTAGTCTCATGATTCTGCTAAAGTTTCAACTGGTTGAAGCATTCAGTTCCCCTTCCACCATCAAACACTTCAACTGGTATATTGTGAACAATTCGAAGTTGGTATAAAATTTAAATATACTATCCTTGCATCCTCTATAAAAGTATTTTTCAAAAAATGTAGCATTCAAACTACGAATAAAATCTGGGCCATAAAAATATTACATTTCAGTTTTAAATAGTTTCCAATTCAAAGTATAGAGGGGTAATAAAGGTTTCAAAGACACATGAATAGGAATATAAAATTTTTTCAGTGTGAAGAAAAAAAGAAGATGAGACTCAAAATTCTGAGAAAAAAACAGTCACAATATTTCCTTCGAAATCTAGTCTCTTCTTTTCTTCGACTTACATTCTTTTCTTCGACTTGAACCAATTTAACGAGCATTCCTTCCAAGAAAGACAAACCAATTGCTGCTTACGTAGCACTAATAACCTATTTCTAATGACATAAGTTCATATTTAACGGCCGCAAATATTCTTTAACTTTCATCAGTGAAAGCAAGTTTGATGGAGATTATTTGTAATTGATAATTTTTTCGCAAACTTGATAATCATGCTGGTGGATTCTTAGGTCGAAATCATTTTGAAGCTTTTGACAGAAATTTTTAAATGAAATTTCCCTATGTTTTACTTTAAAACTGAATCAGAACAGTCGAGCATTTCAAAATTTACAAATTGCATAAGTTTTGCTACCTGAATTTCATTTCGACAAAAATAGGTAGGTCTACAACTCACAAATCACTCATACTGTTTTCAATTTTAGTTATTTGCGATGAACAAGCATCTGCTAAAAATGAAATCATATATTTTTGGAATTGTGTATAAGCTAACCCTAAAACAAGCATTGCACTAATGTGAACAATTCTAAACTGAAATTTATCGAGTATATATGTTCTACCGTACACATATTTACATACATATAGACAATTTAGAAATAGAGTCTTTAGGTTCATTGACGAAAAACTCTATTTTCAAAACAATCAGATTTGATAACCAGTCAGACTGAAGGTTGATTTTTAAATGACAATGGCCTGAAAATTACTTTGAATTTAAACTATTCTTCATTAATTTAAACTATACAGTCTGATCGGTCAAAATTTGAAACAGCTGAAAAATAATCCACTATACTGGTGACATGAAAAACAACTTAAATTTGACATCACTAGACAGTCCGCACATTCTAGAAATCAAAAATACAAATCCAACATTTTTCGGTTATCAACACAGTTTTTTGAGAGTATATGTATAACGGTGAATTAGCACTAAGAAGAAAGACAATAAATAGAGGCAAAACTGATTGCTTATACAGCTGTATACAAGTAAAATGTGACACCTACAAGTAAATTAGAAAGTAAGGCTGGGTAATTATATGAGAGAACATTGTGTAAAGATTTATGGATGCTAAATGTCATTTACAGAGGCGTACCTATCCATAAAAACCTCAGTTTATTCCACACAAGTGATTTTGTAGCCTAATTTTTAGCCATTTTTCAAACATGAACAACAAAAGTAGCTCACTGTTTTGAATCCAGTTGTTTTATCTGTCAAATACTATGGCTAATCCGCAAAAATTGATAGCTTCTTGCCAGCAAAGATAGCTTAAAAATGTCTCAAATAAGCTTGTTTGTTTCTTCCCTAAGTGATTCACTATTCAATAACAACACAGAAAATTAAATTTTCTAAAAGCTCTATATTTTCTAAGGAAAAACTCCTCTAGCTGACTCAATTTCAGCAGGAACTAAACTTGTTTGAAAATACTCATACCTTAAGTAGTTGGAAGTCAAAGTCATGCGAGGACATATATAGAAATCCAGGTATCATTCGAAACTCTTCATTCAGTTCAGTGGTCCAAACTCAATCATAAAACAGGTAAAAACATATGCCCTTTTTGATCGTACCTTTTCCATGCACTGTTTTGTTCGTTCCGCTGAAGATGCGCACTTTCAACAGATAGAACAAAATGGTGCTTCAAAAAGATAGAATCCAAAATTGCTTAGTCTCAAGTCGGGTCTGGGCAAGAGCTTTTCTTATAGTTACTGGTGGAAACTGAGCAGAATGCACTTATACACCTAACAACAAGCAGACCTATAGTGACAAATTTTGATGGATCGATATTTCTGTGAAAAAATTGTCTGTAGATCTTCTCATTGCATGAAACAAGCACTAATTTTTGAGCCCATTTTTGAATTACAATTACAAATTAAATTGCAGAAACAAAAACACACAATATTGTAAAACACTAAAGGGTTCGTTAGTAGTACTTACTGGGAATGCCTGAAACTAATTTCAAAGGTCGAAGGACCCTCAATGATCGCAACGTACGCAAATCCATACCCTCTTCGTCCGAACCTTGTATACACGTTAATATCCTACGAAACAACATTGGTAATACTACACATGTTCCACTAAGACTAAGTAAAACTAAAATTAATTTTATCATCTACATTATTCTGGTATATTAATAAATAGGTACCTACAACAGTACAGTCTATACTAAGTTTGTCTATGAAGGAAACTTGCTTTAACCTGTTGCACGTGAAGTACATGTTAGGACTATGGAATTTTTACATATCAATAACTGTTGATTGATCATCCTGGTTGACCATTGTGACTAGGAAGCTACTATATATCTTACAAAAATGAAAGCAGACTTAATACACGACAAATAATACTGTTAGTTGAAGGTATACAAACATTAAATCCAGTAGCTTTGCTCTTTACATAAGGGCACGAGCAATAAATTATAGGTACCTTCTCAAATGTCTAATAAGTTTATGTTAAAAACGATCAGTTTTTAAAAGATAAGCTTTTATTTATTTACTTTTTTGGTTTTAGCTTTATGCGAAATAAAGTATTATTTCGTTGCGGAAGGTTGACTGAAGTATTGGTATATTTTAAAATCGCAGAAATAAATAGAATAAAAGCTTATAAAAATGATAAAAATAAACTTCTAAGATTCATTTTTGGGGCAGTACCTAGTGGTGAAATCTTAGATTTTTGCAGGTGTACTGAGCAAAAGTACGAGTAAAAGTAGGTATTAATATCATTATTTCAGGTATAATCAAATTTTCCCAGGTGTAGTATAGTCCTTCAATACCTACATATAAGTTTCCACCATTGATACTATCAACTCATTATTCATAAAAAATACAACCGAAGTATGTATGTCTCTGTTCTATGTATTGACACATAATCAAATAATAAAATCGATGTTGTATTATTTTTATTTTTGCATATACATAAGAATTATATACCCAATTACTAACTTCCCACATCACTTCCACAGTGAAAATATATAGTATCGACTCGAATTTGATATATGGTTACAATAAGGAAGAAATATATGTAATTTCACACGTCAAATCATATCTTTCATCTTGTTTTATTTTCATGGAAAATTGATTTGAAAGAGAGTTTCTAAAGAAATAATTAAATCTATCATAAACTGAAAAAGAACTTCAAATAATTTTTTTTCTTTCCTAAAAACTTGCATATCTTGAAAATGAAGAGTTGGAACAAATTGCTTGTAAGACAGAATATTTTTATGTTTTACAACCTGTGGAATACCTTGTCGTGAGATATATTCACACGAAGAAGGTCTTCAACAGATACTGCGTGTTCTGCCACTTCATACTGTAAAGAATGGGAGAGCCAAATCCTCCGTGAACACTGGCGATCTTGTAGCCAGTTTTGAGAGTTTATAAACAGAATTTGGCACACGCACACAGACACACGTACATACATATACGTATAGTATTATGTCATCCGTTACATCATTTCCTGCCTCTTTTGAGGTGATAAGAAATGACACGCGTTTGGTATTGGGCCATGACATCACCGAGATTTTTATTGGGTACTTGATCATGGCCTGTGCAATGCATCTTACCTGTACGTACTTACAGGTATGAACATACAAATGCATAAGGGTGTATTTTGATTAACATCATTGAGACAAATAATTGCCAGCCTTTGGACGTCAACTGTCGTTGAGGGGTGCAAGAAGCTAAAACCTCATACGAGTATTGTCCCCACAGCTACTCCCTCCAGTTTTTGCGCTGCAAAAATGATAAGTCGCGTGCCTGGAGGACTTATCAAGCTGTCTCTGATCTTGCTCCCATTTAGCAAGAGCCGAGCCTACTGCAGCCCCTCCATACTCTTAAGATTGCTTACGGGTGTTAAATTGGGCCTGGTAGATGTCCTGGCTCAGTTGTCCCCTGCATCTGGGTGGTCGGTTTGTATGTGCTGGATGAGAATATGGGTGAAGACGTGGAGATGGAGGAGGACAGGATGGGATTTTCAGTTTGGGCCTTTTGAACATCTGGGAGTTCAAATTCTCCGATGTTCTGTAAGCTAAACCATTGGTGGGAGGAGGTTGTATTTTTGGAACCCCTTCTGCTGGAAGTTGCCTCATCTGTTCCTGTGTCACCAGGGTAGAGGACTCCAAGGGTGGTTGTTCCAACCTAAGGTCCTCTCTGGCAACTTTGGAGGTGAGATGAGAGCAGGAAGTGGCGCAGACATAATTTTTATTATGTCTGCAGCCAAGTTCGTGTCCATAAGTAACTAATTTTCTATCGGTTCAAGCTCTTTTTTGTGTTCTATCCTATCTTGGGTCTTTACAGGCTCAGGATTGGGTGACACTACAAACTGGGGCTTTGGAATAAAAAATGGTGTATTTGTAGATGACGACATTACAAAGAAAATATAGAAAGGAAATAGGGAAAATAGTACAGAAAAATTGTGAGAAAGTTCGGCTAATCAGTCAGACAGCAAAAGGAGAGTGAAGAATGTTGCAAGAATTGGTTTGTTCACAGCTTCATTCCGTCATGTTATCTGGTTTCAGACTTCCATGGAGGGGATAGCGCATAAAATATTCTTCCACTGAAAAGTTTTATGGTCAAATTCTGTTGAGTTTAAGTAGAGTTAAACATGTTTGAATTTCAAGTGTATTCAATATTCTTCATCTCACAAAGGAATGCTCTTTTTGTTTGTGACGTCACGATCTATTGACATTTTGCTTATCTTTTTATCAGACAATAGAAACATGTTGTGATGTTTTCTTCCGTATCGCACGTGCGTTTGTTTATTCGTGTCTTGTTTTATTTGCACACATTTTTTCTCTGCTTATCTACGGAATTTCTTGTTTGATGAAACTCCGGATTCTTGCTAATTTTTGAGTGGGTTTACAGAACTCTTAGCGGCTATTAATTCTTCAGGAATATTTTATTTTCTCTGCTCTAATTTCTCAGATTTGTGAGTTGGAGATTGGTTCTTCAACTTTTTGCTACCAAGGGGCCTGCCTCATTTTTGTGGGCCTAAGGGGCCAATGGATTGTATTGTATTTTGACGACATCATCATTAAACTTCACCAATTTTTTTATTTTTGTGTTTTCTGTTGGTGAATTTTGTGTTGTATCACCTTTTTTAACTGGTTTGTTCTCAACTTTTTGTCTTTGTGTATTATTGGAAAGTTGATGTCAATTTTTGTGAACATCGTTTTACCCTTCATATTCGCATTGAAGTCCATTATATTTGGGACTGGATAGTGATCAGGAACTGTTTTGGCATTTAAGGCCCAGTAGTATCCAACAATTCGCCACTCTCCACTTGCTTTTTTGGTCATGTGGATAGGGGAACTCAATGAGCTTTTCAAGGGGCAACATATGCCTTCCTCAATGATGCAATCATAAAATTCTTGAGCCACTTTGAGTTTATCATGCAGTAGCCTACAGGCTCTAGCATGGCAAAGTGGTCCTTTAGTTTCTATAAAATGAACAGTATCTGTTTATAGGTAGGATGCCTGCGAATCGATGGTTGAGTGACTCCAGGTTAGTCAGACAGAATCCGTAGGAATTGTTTGTCGACTTTTGTGCAACTGGATATATTTGTGTCCAGTTGGTACGCTAGCGTTATGTCTTCCACCCATAGACCAGTATTGTTGTCTATGATTTTTCCATTTTTAAGGTTGATGACCAGGCCAAAATGCCTAAGAAAATCTGCACCCAGGATCGGTGTTGGAACATCCGCAATTGTGAAGGACCACGTCATGTCTCTTCGCAAACCAATGCTTACTTTTCTGGATTCTATTCTCTAAGATGGAAGGTTTTGACCATTCATTGTTTGGAGGTAGTATTTGGGAGGAAATGCCTTTAGATTTTTACTTACTGGCAAAATGCTCAAGTCAGCATAAGGTAACATCTCCTGTTAGTCCTGTCTTTAATGAATAGGCGGCATGGGTACCTTTTTGAGGGATCTTCGGCCATATAGACGACCTCTCTTTCTAGTTTGACAGGTTCAGCTTCTAATAGGTTTTACCCCACCATTGGCATCTGTTGTTGCCTTTTCTGGCCTCCACACCAAATCTATTATGAAAGAAACAGGATTTATCAACTCAATTTTGAAACGGAGATTTGGAGGATGATGATCTTCTAGGGGGAGTTGCACTCTGACCCCTGGTAGAATTGCTATTTTGGTCTCTGGACCTAGACTTTCTGTCTGTACTTCTATTATTATTGCTCCTGCTTTTCGAGCAGTTGTTGCTTCTACCATGTCTTGATTTATTTTTACTGTTATTATTCGATTTCTTCTTTATTTCACTAGATAGCTGAGCTATTTGGGCTCTAAGCTGAACTAGTTCTCCCATCTCTGCTGACACTGCACTGATTGAGGGTGCTGATCTCGAGTGTTCAGGTGTGCTAGCAGGACTTTTTGCAAGGAAGTCCAGGTCCTCGGAGTTGTTTATGATTGTGGTACCCACAGCAGCCAGACACTGCACAACATTTTGGGGCAGTTGTTTGCAGAACTGGTTCCCAATGACTGATAGTGACACAATATTATCAGCTTTCTGTCTTAATTTGGCCATGAAAATGAAGGGCTTGTCATCTCCCATCTAAATTCCACCCATGGCATCGTCTATGATTTGGTTTTTGGTCTTACCAAACACATTCCTGATTTTTCTGCAGAACCACGAGTGCTTGTCTGCTTCCGCCAGAGGGCATTCCATAATATCTGGAATGTGGTGTATTATTTTGGCAAGCATTCCACCACAGATATGTGTACTTCTGGTCATTTTGCAGATTCTCTGTTTTAAATCCACCCTCGAGGAGAGTTAATCAGAGTTCCACTTCATTTGGTAGAAAGTCTAGGATCTCTATCCTCCGTCTTTGGACTGCAGAGTTCTGCAATTGTTGCATTTGTAGCAGTTGTAATAACTGCGCCAACACTTTAGAAGTCAACTGTGGTTGACTGCTTCTGCTTGCTCTAGGCTGATTTGATGATGTCTGGTTAGATGTGCTGTCACTAGCATTGGTTGTAGGCATTATTATTGGTAATTGCCTCTGCTGATTCTCTAAGGAGTTTGCACTTCATGCAAAATTTTTCCCAGACTCCGTCCGTTGTTGGTCTGTGGTTGGAGGGTCGGAGTCTTGGCTCAGATGACAACCACTCCTCATTGTGTGAACTGTTATCTCGTTTGGGTTGACAACAGTTCCCAAATGCACAGCTTCTGGCCTCCTGATCCATTTTGGTATCTCTGGAGTATCAAAGATGTCAGAGTCCCTGGTTGAAGCTGGAGGAGTTGGCAGATGAGGACAACTTTGTTCCTCCAGGTCTACTTCTATTGGTTCCCTCCCAGCAAATTTATTAGGAAGGGGGGTGTATGTTCCCACTTTCAAAGTTAGACCTCTGCTTCGATTGCCAAAGGTGTCTAGGTCTTGTAAAAAATATTTGTATTACAAGCGAGAAACTCACCAGCACAACGCTCCTAGTTTTAGAATTAGCGCTACGCGTGTAGACACCCACGACGTAGCCAAAAAATCACATCGAGGTCACCACTGTGGAATACCCTGTTGTGAGAGATATTCACACGAAGGAAGTCTTCAACAGATATTACGTGTTCTGCCACTTCATACTGTAAAGTATGGGAGAGCCAAATCCTTGACAAACACTGGCAATTTTGTAACCAGTTTCGAGAGTTTATATACAGAATTTGGCACACGCACACCGATACACATACGCACATATATATATGGTATTATGTCATCTGTTACGTCGTTTCCTGCCTCTATTGAGATGATAAGAAACGACGCAATGCGTTTGGTATTGGGCTGTGACATCACTGAGATTGTTATCAGGTAATTGATCACAGCCCGTGCAATGTATCTTACCTGTACGTATGTACAGGTATGAACATACAAACGCACAAGCGTGTATTTTGTTTAACGTCATTGAGACAAATAATTGCCAGCCTTTGGGTGGCAACTGTTGTTGAGAGGTGCGAACCTCTAAAACCTCATACGAGTATTGTCCCCACACAACAGTTTCCAAAATCAATTTTTTTTTTTTGAAAACCAACCAAAACTAAGAAAATTTACAAGCTGTTCATTTTACATACACACTACCCACTGTCTGTCTTAATAACATAATTTTAGATTTCTTCCATGAAGTTTTAATATTTAACTTTTTTTTTTTTGTTATTTTTAAATAAGATAAACCCAGCCATAAACACTGAAAATGAGAGTGAAAATTATTTTCCACAATTTATGAACTAAAATAAAGGACAACTCATGTCTCCTGATCCCTGGTCCATTATTATGTGCGATTTTGAATTTATTAAACTGATGAAGCTTTAGTAGAATTGGATACAGTTCATTCATGTTGGCATGCAAGAACGATACTTATGTTTTTGAGTAATACGTTAGTACATTTTATCTATGCTTCCGACATACAAGTATGGAGAAAATTAGTAACTTACCAAAGTCCTACATAAGTACCACAATCTTTTTTACAAACAGCCCTCAAACTAATGACCAAAAGAAAAGTAATTATATAAACTAGGAAAAAATGAAAAATGATGCTTTTACGAATGTAAGAACTATTAAAATCAAAAATCAATAAGGTCAAAAACTTTTGTGTTTTTAAAGAAACTTATGATTGGATTCCATTACCTTTCTCAGTGGCATAGCCAGGGGGATTGGGAGATCAACCTCCACCCTTCGGATTATTTTTTAAGGAGGATTCCACAAAATGTAACTATTATAGTTTTTTATTTCATGATAAATAATGACGATTGGCTTGCAAATCAGAAATGCAGATAAATATTTAATAATTGTCTTTTCTTAAGGGTGGAATATGAACAGGGTCTGATCCACAAGGGACAAGGAGTATCTGTACTCCATAAATTTTAAAAAGTACAAATTTTGAAAAATATTGCATAGAAAAACAGTATAAAAAATAGTTTTTCTTACTTTGTTTCAACTGTCGGACTCTTCCACTTACAGCTACTAGTCCCACATAAAAAAAAAAAATTCTAGAGACCTTACTGAGGATGAGGTGAAATAGGAGAAATTCATATCTATCCAATCCCCTTCATTAATAAAATGTTGGCTAACTCACTGTCCTTTATCAAGTGACCAAAATTTTCATATTTGTATCATCTAATTATTAATTGAATTATTATGGAAAAATTAGAAGGAAAGAAACAATAATGGCGTACTTGGTAAAAATACTTTCTAAAAACAATTCTGTTCGAAAGCTGAAATAAAAACTAGGAATACTTATCAAAATTATGACAACCTATATTCTTCCATTCACGATTTCATCACACGAAATAATATAATGGAGAAAGAAATTAATAAATTTTGTATTTTAAGAGGAAAAAAAATGTATGAAAATAAGTTGATAATGAGATTATCATTATCGTAATTAGGCTGATTTTTCCAACAAATAGCCGCCCTTTAAATCAATCGCCTATTAGAAGCAATAATGTCCAGCCGTATTAAAATTTAAAAAAAATTACCTTCACTGTCGTTTGTGTACTTAATAATTTGGTTCCTTTACATAATTTTGCTGTCAAGAATCTTGCATTTTATGATCTTACAATACATACAGGCGAATATATCGACGGTTTTCGAATGTAGGTTTATTGCACATTATTCCATAATTTTACCACGAAACATACACCCTATGTAAATATATAATTTTATGCTTGAACTTTTTTTTTTTTTTTTTTTTGTACGTCAATACTAACAGTATTATTTAATATGTATGGTCCACTTGAGAAGGGTTCCTATGAATTTTTAATAAAAACAGTTAAGAACACTCTTTCTAGATGCTTGATTTGGATGTTACCAATGGCTACGAATACACAACATTCCCAGACTGGTGATGCAGTAATTACGGTGGTAGATCTATTTTGCAGATTATGGTACTCGACTGAAAAATAAGAGGAGCCATTCCATTATTGGAATCATAGGCAAAAAGATATTAAAATATGTAAAAATTTCCATCAAATATTTAATCAAGTGTCAATATTTTTGGACATAGCTTCTGTAAAACAGAGAAAGAAGGCATTGGCTCTACAAATTATACCAATGGCTACAATGATGAAAAAGGCAAACATATTAATTCAACTATTTCCAACTGAAAACTATAGGAATATACCCAATACCAAAAAATCAGTCAATTTTTGAATAAACAGACTGTTGGCACCAAATAAGTTGAACTCTGAAGAAGATAGGACATAGGCAACATGACATAAAAACGTTGAATGGCCAACAACTTATGTGGTGCCAAGTATAGGTGAATGAATTTGATCACGGAAAATATTTTTCAATTTTTTTTGCGTCCATATCTTCGAATTACCCCATCATACTTGCAAACAATTTACCTCAATTTAATCCCAATTTTGAAACAATAATTTTAGTGAGCAAGACCAAGTTCAAGACTAAGAGCAAGGGTAGAGTGGTAGTTCTTGGTAATGGACTTATTTTTGCCCATCATTTGTTCGAAAATATGAAAAACCATCTCTAACTATTTTCGTTGTAAGTTACTGTAAACTGAATCATAACACATATTCTCATAAATTGTTTAAATTTTTTGAAAATCATCCCATTGTTGTTTAACTTTCTTCTAAACCATTCAAAAAATATAATTTGTTCTTCCGGTTTTACTGATGTTGGTGGCAGGAGCTGTGTTAGAAGGGTGATGTCTAACCACCATATATCAAAAAATCAGTAAAATTGACCGGCTGATATAGAAATTAAAAAGACTGATGATTTTTTTTTTAATCGCTACATAGGTATGACTTATAAAATACTACAGGCTAAAAATGGTTAGAAAAACTATTACTCCAGAACCATGAGACGGATTGTATGAGATTTTCCAAAAACAATTTTGTTATTCTCAGGAAAATTTATTCCTATCAAGGAAGTCTTTCGCCCCCCTGGGGGAAAAATTACCAATTTTTACCATCTGTGAAAACAGAAAACGGACAAAACATTTCTTGAACCGAATGAGAAGGAGTAGAAAAGAAAATAAAGAAAATTTATTCCCTCTCTTTTCTCATTGTCTGATGACTACTGGTTGGTAGGATGGACATGATTCTCTCAGTCTCACTCTGTTACATTTTTTTTCATCGAGTTGAATTTGGGTCTACAAAAAAGTGGTTAAAACAGTTATGAAACTGCTGGAAACAACTCGTTATTAATTAAATAATAAATAAAGATATTTTTAGATTCTGTTTTGTCAAAAATTTTTTTTTCTGTGTTGTAAATTTTGACCCGTTACAATCAGCCAAACAGAGTCACTTACCATGGCCCCTGGGTTGGCGGCTGAATTAAAATTACCATTCATACCCTTTCAAAAATGTGAAAGAAAGAAATTAAATATCAAATGGTAGGTATTTCAAATTATGGTAAAACACTGATAAATAAAATTCCAGAGCATAGGTTGTTTCAGAAAACGAGTTTTTTAATTAACAAGATTTTCACTTATAGAGGTCAAGAAGTGAAGATATTCAATTACCTAACAAAGTTTTTCATTTATTGAGGGGAAAGAATGAAAATTTTACACCTGAACATTATAGAGCTATGTTTCACTCACAGAGGATTATAGAATAGAAATTTTCACTTATAGAGGAAAACGACACGGTTCCAGCTTAAAAATATTTTCACATATTAAGGTTCCATTTTTTATTTATAAAGGTTAATTTACACAAAAAAATTGGTCGAAGATGAAGGGAATAAGATATATTGTACTTAGGGAGGTTTTGCTCTTACCAAAGTTTCACTTGTTAAGGTTTCACCATACTTAGACAGCTAGATTAGAAACATTTAGCAGTTTCTTCATATTTTCCGAGTTTTAATTTGGTCTTGGTCTTAGTCTTAGATAGTCCATTTTAGTCCATGTCTTAGTTTTGACACTATAACTAGGTAGGATCACTGTCATGGTTTTGCTTTTGCTGAAAGTGTGATGCCAAAACAAAGACCAATTTTATTCTTCATCACTGTGAATGTAACATCTACATGATTAAGTTCTAATTTAAATGTTAAAATAAATTTTTTAGGAGAAAGGATTGAAATAAATTACTAATAGGTATCTGCCCCTGCTTCTATCGTAACTACTTTAATTATTTTCTACGCCTGTCACCGTATTTATCGCAATACACCAATCTGAGAATGAAAAACAGATACACAAAAATCATATAACTACGAACACTTATTTATATGTAAACGACTAAACCAACCACCAATAGCTAAAACAAATAAGAAAAAAAATATAGTCTATAGTTTTATTCACTGTTGGAAATTCCAAAGTAGACGAGTTGACTAATGTAATACTACCAATATTTTTTAAACCACTCTATTCTAAAAGGATATCCTAATTCCTCTAACGAATATTTTGTAATACACTAGGACCTATTCGTATAACATATTGGTGTAAATTCTTATCTAACATTTGTAATTCAACTTTTTTTTTCTTTCTATGGGACTAAATAGGAGAGAAAAAAACGCTACACGCATTTTTACTTGATTATGTTTGTCCCGTGGCGAATCTTACTTGGGATCCTTGAGACCAATTTTAACGGCCTCAGAACCCGAAACGATCTCAACATTTTTAAATCAACATCCACGGTAGATTCGGCGTATTTCGTCATTGACCTGCAAAGAATTTCCATTTTTTTGTTGTAAACTTCCTCGTCACTACTGCCTCGGTGTCGAGAAAGTTTCAATTTACGAAACTTTTTCAAGGTTATGGGCAACATTTAATGAAAGTTGCCTTAACGAAATGCCTAGTCGTTCCATATGCGAGCTAGGCAAGCTAGTTAATAGGTATACTTGTAGTCTAAAAGATATATCTATCTGATCATAGCGATGGATTCACATTACCTACTTTGTTCATTCAAAATTACCTTATACTCTCTCGACTGGTCTTATTTATAGCAGTAAAAATAGCTGATAAAATGTTTTACTGAAATATGGTGAAAGTAAATGAGATTAGAATGGGGTGATCTTTATGTGGGGAAACTTGATGACCAGGAACAGAAGGTTAGTTAGCCGCCTCCTGAACTCAAGGGTAGACAACTAGACTGATGTAAAAACATGACCGATTAATTTAGAATGACCAAATTTGATTTGTACAGAACTTCAGTGATTATTTTTTGAAAACAATAAGAGATAAAGGAGGACAGTTTACATTGTAATTATCCCATTCTGACCGGTTCAGTGACGTGTATTTCTTGACTAAGAACAGTACTTTGTACTTTGCTGGTTGATAAGGTATTTATAATGGTTGACAGTTTGTACAGAGACATTTATTTACATCTATCTTCTATAAGCTGTTCATTTTATTTTCATTTTCAAATTATAAACATGGTTTTTCATGATTTCAGATCATGATGTGATTACAATACGCTTCTCATGTAGCTCTGCTTAATATTGTCTCCCAATTAAGTGAGTTCACCCTTAATAACCTCTGACACTGAGACTCCCTATAAAGGGAATCCATAATTTGTATACGAGGGTCACTCTTACACCATGCTTCATTATAAAGAGACATCCAGTTAATGGGAATAAGCAAAGTGAATTAGTGGAACCATACGGAAACATAATTAGGATAATTAATCACAATCATTAACTAGCAAGCGTCACTCATGTTATTGTTCTTAGAGCAAAAGACGAAAGCAATGATTGTTGACTGAAAAAGAAATTATAAATCAAACAATTCTCAGAGTTGCCCATAAATATTATTGGGTGATTTGCAAGACCTTGGGTAGTCTTCTATTCAACCATTACAAAAACTATGAAGAGCACATTGTTGGAATTTTCTAGACAGGACCTCAAAGCAAGATTTCAGGCCCACTGGGAGTAACTAACAGGTTCGTTTAGTGCCAGCTTCAGACTTACTTCTGCAAGAGGGATTATAAACAGAAAAAATAATTTGATGAGTGGAGTGAACAAAAAAAAAATTTTTAGGTGAGATTTGAAACCCCATTGTGCACTGATCTTGACACCCTCTTAAAACATTTACTTGAAAATTACTATTTATTTCAAAATTTGGGCGATTCCTAGCACAGAATTTTTGGTACCCTCACTGAAACCCTGCTGCCAGATGAATCAAAGGATAGAAACTTTTGCATATCAGATCAATAAAGCAGTATAATGAGATTGACCCAAGCACCAGTACTTCGCATTATGGACTGCACCATCTGTTTTCCTTCATCACTATACCTGAGAGACAAGCTATAAAATCTGTTCTTATGATACGGATTAAAATATTGATAATACAGTGTCCACTTCTCTGATTTTCAACAATGTGTCATAAAAAATGTTCAATTATTAAACAAATGTATTAGTAATTCATCAAGTCTATACAGAATTCAACTATTTTCACTAATAGTCAACCCAGGTCTCCCCCATTTATTAACCAAGTTATTGCCACATAGCACTTTTAAGGATTAGTTTTCCATTTCAGAAAATAAGAAGCTAATGAGAGAACTTCTGAACCCCTTGGCTTCCGGATGAACACCACCTCAACCTTACAAACATTTTCAAAGGACTCAAACTCTTTGATTGTAACGATTTACATGCATTTTGAAAGAAATTAAAGATGTAGAATACTGTGAGAAGCGCCATACCTTGTGTTATGTAAAATACATTCACTAGTTATAACCGGCGTTGAGATGGATGCGCGGTTAAGTTCACCGCTTTTAACTAGAAAATATATATAGGTTCCACGTTCGATTTCCTGATCTGAAAAAACTTACAAATATATTTCCAGGAGCCAGGGGGCATCACTCTCCTAGTCTTGGCGCAATATTCTCACTGGAGTACTCGATCCTCTGGCTCTCAACTTCCCCACATCCATCAACTTTCATCTTTTTCCAGAAATTTTATCACCTCAGCCCATCTACCTTCATGGAACCATGTGAATCGGTATGTGTCAAGCTCATTCTCTTCATAAATGACATAATAAAAATCCGAACGCGCCTCATGTAAGCCCCCTCTACAAAAAATAGTTTTTCACGTAGATGTATCTCGCTCAATTTAAAAAAATTAAAAAATCCTATCAAATCTATTCTTGTATTTTTTGTAGTCGCATATTCGGTACCATTCACAATTTTCGTATGTCCACGAATCAACAAACCTCATTCCGTCGTAAAATCAATTATTATTTTTACGCATTCATTATTCGTGTGAGCAGCACTCGACCTCGTAAAAAAAAAAAAAAATTCTCCCAAGTCAATACCAATTCTTGGGAATTATGGTCAACGATACAGAACGCCCCTAAAATTCGCATAACGATTTAAGAAAAGAAAAATATTTTCCATCCACTTCAGCGGCTTTACTTTGCGCACATTCATTCGGATGATGGCCTCATTACTAAATTTCTGTCGTATAAATTTTACATTTAGTACCCTTGTTAACTGCTACGTTCACAGAACTCTAATTGACACGTCAACCCCCAACCCCTCTTCCAACACTAACAATGTCCTCCATCACCATCACCACCATCATCTTTGTAAAGCACTAGTGTACTAGAAAAAAGACAAAACGAACTTCTTGTTGTTTTTTTTTGCCTTTTGTTTTTACCAACCACCATCTTCCTCTAACTGTCTGCTTATCTTTCCATTTCTCATTTTCTCTCTCTCCTCCATACGCACTGACTGTCTTTCTCTCTTTATCTCTCTCTCTCTCTCTCTCTCTCTCTCTACCTCTCCTCAACTCCCAAACCTTCTTTCACTGAACTTTACATACCTACATACCTACACTTTCACGGCTGCTACGATCAGCATGAAATGACAGAGAAGTTTTTATATTAACTTGAATAGCGGACCCAAAAATCAATTTACCGTCGCACCTCTCAAGCTTAGTATACGCTGAAAAAATTTTTAAAAGCACCCAGGGAACCGATTTATGGGCGAAGGTGATGACGTGCAACGAGTAACTCACATACAAACACGTACATGCACACACCCAACCACTAGCTCGCGGTCATTAATCAAATGTCAGCAGCCTTTTCACCAAAACTTTCAGCGTGTATTTCACACATTCATCGTCGTATGCGACAAAATGGGTACGAAAAAGGCCAAAATTTGCAACGTAAATGGTACGAACTCTTAAAAAACGACTTCGCTCGTTTTTTTTTTTCTTCAATTATACTTACATGCTTGGATAATAGCTTAGTTGACTTTTGCAGGCTGCACTACAACGATACTTTCAACCCTTACAGTACCAAAGGTGTTATCTGTAAGTTATGCCTGGCTCCAGGGGCGTTCCGAAGCGGGGTAGGGGGTGTCCATCGCCAAAGGTTTTTGTTAGTTGGCAAATAACTATTCAACAACAAACTTCTACCAGGTCTGGTCCTATATGAGAACTACTTTTTCTGAAAACTTCAGCTCATTCTTTTTGTGATTTTTTCAAAAATGTGATCAAAATATTTTCTCCAGCAATTTTTCCTTTTTCAGTTTTCTCGGAAATTAATAAACTAATAGATAACAATCTTCAATTAATCTTAAGATTATACGAGGATTATACTAGTAAAAAATTTCAGCCCGATGTTTTCTGTAGTTTTCTTAGAATTATGGAAAAACCCATTTTCTAAAAATTTTTATTCTCCAGTTTTCTCGGAAACTATTGAACAAACAGGCACCAAACTCCTATCAGACCTGTTCCTACATAAGAACTACATTTTGTGAAAATATTAGCTTTATGATTTTTGTAGTTTTCTCAAAATCCTGAAAAAAAGCACCTTTCAAACGATTTTTCTTTTCCAATTTTCTCAAAAACTGTATAATGAATAAGCAGCAAACTTCTATGTGACTTGCACACATATAAGAACAATATGTCGTGAAAATTTAAGCTCGATCCATTTCGTAGTGTTCTCAAAATCCTGGAAAAACCACTTTTCAAGGAATTTTTGTTCTCCCGTTTTCTTGAAAACTACAGAACTAAAAGACAACAAACTCCTATCAGACCTGGTTCAATATAATGACTGTCTTTCCTGAAAGTTTCAACCCTATTACTGCGGTAATTTTTTCAAAACCGTGAACACAAATTTTGGGCAATATATACATAATTATATAGGTGCTACATAAAAACGTTAGGTGAAAATGGGAAAATGGTACAATCGTTTTCAGTTTTTATGAAACGAATAATTTTCACTATCCCCACCCCCAACGCTTTCACAAGGTCAACTTTAATACCACGTTTGCTAGGAAACTGGGTCGGAAATTTTTTAAACTGACACCCTCCCAAATAAGGAAGTCTCGAAACGCCCTTACCTTGATCTTTAATTTTTCATCAGTTCTTGGAATCGTCAAATATGATTAAAACTTCAAGAGAAAATCAAGGATTCGAGTTTATACAAATCCTCTGTAAACATTTTTCATCATTTGAATAACATTGACCCTGGCTCAGTAAAGATGTATCTTGCTCTTCAGTGTGTACACAAAATTTTCATCATCCCCACCTCTAACCATTTTGTGCGATCAATTTGAATACCCCAGTTGCAAGCAAACTGGATAAAAAAGAAGTCCCCAATGTGTTTCTTTAATCAAAAACTAAATCTTCCATCGTCATTTTGTTTTTTCATCTTGAATAATTAGATGAGAAACTAAGGGAAATTCATTATTTACACTTCTGAATATGTTCTTCGAATAATTATGATTGAGAAAACATAATATTATACAAGTACTCACTGCGCAAAATGCAAAATTGTTTTTTTAAATTATCCTCTCCAAATCGGAAACAAAAATGTTTTTTCACCATGACAAACTTGGGATACAATAAAGAAATTTTTGTTACATATTTTTCTAAAAGTTTCCACAAAAATTTTCTTTTCAAAGCAATCAACCTAGTTAAAAAAAACAAAAAAATGAAACCTACAATAACTTTTTATATTCTGGTTTTCTAAAATATCTTCAGAGTTTACTGGAAGGGCTGAAGCACTGGTTTGCACCGAATTATAATCTTTGCTCAGAATTTTGAACTATGTACCACTTTTCCATTAAATTCATCAAAATTTCTTATAAAACTCTTACTGAAGCATGAAAATATAAAAGACAGAGATATGGTTTTTGCAGATTCTGAAAGTACATCTTTTGGACATGCAGATAGCACCATAAACTCAATTTAAAAAAAAATGCAATTAGGGCAGTTTGGAATAACGCTCCTCAACTAATCGATCAAGAAAGGACCACAGACCAAGATTTAAAAAAGGCATGCAGCCTCATTTCAACTTTTGTTTTTTTGATGAACCAATGCGATGGTATGGATTGAACTCCAAAAAGCACTCTTGTCAACATGATATGTTAACATTTCCATCGACCCTCTGAATTCAAAATCCATATGACATGTTAGATAGTCAATCAAGAATAGAGAGCAAAAGCTCACAATTGTTTTTCTCGGTCGACCAAGTCGAGAGACAATAAGATAATTCATTGAACGAACGTATTTAAGGGCAGTTGTATGAAAATTGTTTCAACCTCAGTCACCAGTTAATCCACTGTTTCCTCCATAAATTTTGTAATGAACTGAAGTGTAATTGGTGACTTGAGTTTCATGCAACTGGCTCTTTGCACTCACACCGATGAAGTCCGAGCGAACAAATTAGTAGAAAACTCATATTCATGAGTCTAGTTTCTAAGTTCTCACTTAACATCAGGCTTAGTTTTAGTGAATCAGCAACAGGTAACAGTGGCTAACCACACCGTCCGAAAGGTGAGCCAAAGAGAATTTACAAGAATCGGGTCTCGAGTCAGCGAAAGTGACCCAATAATATGCGCTCTTAACGCCTCATTGTCATCATGTATTTCCCCAAAAAGGCATGAATAAAAAACCACTTACCCCGTTACTATGACTACAAAATCCATCATGTTCCACACGTTACGCAGGTATGCACCACGATGAAGTACAAAACCTAAAGCTAAAATTTTAACAGTCGCTTCTACGCAAAAAATTCCGAGGAAGAAGTTTTCCGTCTTTTCCTGTAAATAAGCGCAAATAAATGAAAATTGTTACCACAGGTAGAAAAATTTAAATAAAATTATATTGTTAATATGTATGGGAGGAGAAAGGGTGGAATAGGATTTATAAACTCCATTTTTACACGCGCCTTGACGATGTATAAAATACATACTTTATTCATCTGTCTTCACGCTTTATCCATCGTCTTGGGCCTTGCCTCATTTTGTACACTGGTTTTACTACGGCACCTAGCCTACATCATTTTTTTTTTCTTTTATTTATTTATTAATTAATTAATTTATTTATTAATATTATTATTATTATTATTATTTTATTTATTTTTTTTTTTTGTAAAAGTTTCTTCGCTTTGGAGATTTGAATCTCTGATTTTAGTATTGCTGGCCAGTGTGGTAGCAACTATGTCACAAGGTTTTGATGAAAGATGGAGATAGTTTACACTTTTATGTTTCCCATTTGCAAAAATATATACATACATACTTATTTTTTTAAAGGGGAGGTATTGCAAAAAATAGGGTGTAACACACATATTGATTGATACTTGTGTGATTTGTATCACTCACCTTCGGTTTGTGCTAATATCACTTAATTTATACACTTGTATCACAAATAACTATTTATTTTGGCATATCAATGTCATCATTTTTAAGAAAATTGACAGAAAAAATTATTGAGGAAGGACACGAGATATTTGACATAAATTTTCATGAGATGATAACCACCCACTTTCTACATCATTCCTGGCCAGTTGGCACTCCCCGTGTTTTCTCTGTACTCTCTGCTTCTATTTGGGTTAAACAGTAATGAGGGCCCTGTTTCATTCCCATAGTAGCTTATGGATTGAACCAGCTTTTTTCACCAAAAATTGTAAATTTATTGTTTATTTTTTAGATATTTTGAATGTTTTCACGAAGCAAAAATCAATTTTTCGTTCAGTGAGGAAAAGTAAAAGTTGTTAAGCCGATACAATGACAGGCATGAATGAGAGAGTGGTTAATGAGCAATATTTTTAGAATTTTCGCAAGTTGATGATTAAATGGCTTCAGCAATAAAACCCAAAGCAAAAATAAAGTAAGTGATTGAGTAAATTTAAATAGATAACTAATCTGAGGAAGACCATGATAGTTATGTAAAAGAGAAAGTTCTCAAACTTTTTACTTAGCCGTATTTATGCTCATCTTCCCTCCCCATTCTTGCTCACTGCAAGGTCATTCATTCTCTTGATTAATTTTATTCAAATATCACCAACAATCTGATATCCTGACGAATCTTGTATTTAATTAAAACATTTGTCTGCTAAATATCTTAACTCGAGCTCAAACATGAGGTTCAGTAATATCACTCTCAAGATATTACTGGTTTTTAAGTCAAATGGACAATATTATTGATCATCCACTTATTTCATCAACCAGATTTTCATTGTAAACGCATAAATACTATATATTTGTTTGTGTTATCTCCAGGGGTGCACTGAAACCAAAATTCTCGAGAAGGAGGAATTCCAGTCATTAAATTAGTAAATGCTTGTTTATTGGTCTCAGAGGCATACAAATAAAGAGATATCCAACGCTCCATTTGCGCAGGGGTTTAAAAATATGTAAGAAATAGAAAAGAAGTAATTTAAGTTTTACATTCTGCCCATCCAAAGCTGCGCATATTTCATTTTGAAAGTAGACATCTCCACACACTATCAAGCGACTACACATGCACAGTAACAAATATCAGAATTTGAATTTTTTTTCAAGGTTCTACCTTTGACTATGTTTTTGATAGGTCATTGGACATATCTGTAGCTGTATGTCTCTGGTTGGCCATTACTAAAGGAAGGAGTTACAAGTATTGTTTGACATTGGTGGGGGGTTTGAACACCCACATCCACCTTTAATACGTCACTGGTTATCATAATTTTAAGAAAACTTCCAATTGACTCATTCCAAATTTTAGATGTCAGGCCATTAGATTTTGACTGAGAGGGTCCAGACCCCCAGAACTTTCTGAATCAATAGAAATACTCTCAAGCAATTATATTCAACATTTAAATCTTAGGATTCCAGTACACGTGGCATATTAATGAAAATGAATACACTCACCAGATTCCGCGACAATTCGGTTCTATCATTTCTAGGAAGATGTTCTTCTAAGGCTAATACTATACAATTGGCTATGATTGTCAGAAGAACTGCGTATTCGAATGGATTGGATTTTACTGTTAAGGATCAAATCTTTTCTGTTAAAGTGGAGAGTAAACTTTAAAAAACAGCAGATGAGAAAAAAAAGTAGTAGCTTCTCCAGATCAAACGAGCTAAAATATCTGCAAAAAAAAATGAACTCGGATAAAATCAACTTTAACATCTCAGTTTGGTTTTTCTCCCTTTTTTCTATTTCCCAAATTCATTACAACAATACCTGTAGGAAATCTGTGACCAAGAATAAAAGATTAAGTTGGTTAGACTCAGTAAACCAAATCACATTTTTACCCAGCACAAAAATTTCCACGAGGAATAAAATATATTTAGGACAGTATTCATTGTTGACACTAACTCTGAGCTGAGTTCATTAACCTATGGATCTGTCTTTAAATTACGGTAAAGGTAAGAAAAAAAAAAGTATAATTGAGAAATGTAGCTTCCTTGTAACAAAATACAGCAAAGCTATGAAAAAAACTTGGTTTTGCTATGAAGTATAGCTAATAGTTACAAGTTTGAAAGTGACTCTTAGAGTGAACACTTCGCTTAGGGTCAGTACTGACTATGAACATCGGCCTTAGTCCGATAACTTTGTATATTCACCTCAATAATAGAGGAAAAGGTATGGGTGCCCAATTTGAACGTCAGAACGAAAGTTTGGATAACTGTGACCACGGGGAGAAATATGTACAGGAAAATAAAAACCATGGTAGGAACCTACATTGTACACAATTGCACAAGGTAGGGAGGATTTCAATGGTCAACTTGCAATAAATTTTCATTGTTAAATGAGTAGAAAGAAGGGTTTAAGAGAGACTTATTTTATAATTGGTGGTAGACTTGGGAAAAGTAGAATAATTACAAAGTTACAAATTAATTCATCCCACATTTACTCATTTTGATACCAACGTACCTATATAAAAATATATTCAAATAAACAAATTACTAATTACGGAGAAGCAACTACGAAAAAAACATGGAGGTAGTAAAGGATATGGCCATTCGATGATGAAGCGTGTGTACCGCCGGATGGCATTAGTCTCGCTGAAGATGAAAAGCGACGATGGTCCCGGTGCCGCTTTTTCCATGCTGGCTCCAGGTTGTGTTCCTCCCCCCATGCCGCTGAATGAGGACCAGTCACGACCCGCACGATGTTGTGCCGCCGCCTCTTGAGCTGCCGCAAGCCTAAATTAAACAAAACAACCAAAAAAAAAACAAAAAAAAACACGTTTGATTAAGTATTTACTGCAGAAGAAGAGAAAGGTAGGAAGGAATAATTATATGTTGTGAATAAAAAAGTGAGCAGGATTATAAAACACAACTATAACAAAGAGGATGGGGAGGGTGTGAATGCTTATGAATTTTGTCATTTTCATCACTTTTCTTGTATTTCTTGTTTTAACACAGTTTATCATTATGTGCCAAATAGTACCTCATATATGTACCTGATACATTGGGTGAAACTTCTTAATATTTTACTTTTCACTAAATTTTCAACAAATTTTGATTTAAAAAACTGAGATGAAATTGATAAACAGTTAACACACAAAAACATAGTCTTTCTAAGATTACAATAGTTACTGCATACCAGTTTTGGTATAGTTTAGGTTTAACCTTCAACCTGACGAAGTCACAAATGGGTTCAAGATGCCTATACTCTGTACCCTAAGAAGTGCATGATGGCAGAATCCCCTTCAGAAACAACTGTTGGTTCGCATTGTTATTGTCATGATAAAAATAAATTTCATAAAATAAACCTCTTTAAATTTTTTGCACCCTCAGATGCATTCCTTGTAATAATAAATAAATTAAAATAAATTAAAATAAATTAAGATAAATTCTCCAATAATAACTAAATTCGCCGCCAGCGCCTTGGTTAGTCTAACACTTACAACCTAGGTTCTTCATGTCGAACATTTTTCTTCACACCATCTTCAAACTTTTCCTCTCTCTTTAAAATTTTTAATACCTCCCCCATACATCACCACCTTGTATTCGCCCTCGTTGGTCTTAAATAATAAGTGTACTTCGGTACAATTATAACTGGTTTCAATTTTCTTTTTTTTTTTTTTTTTTTTTTTTTGTTGATTGACTGAAGAAATTCTTATCTGTATTATAAACTTTTTCTCGCCAGTTCAATTAACCAGCGTCTGTATGTCTTTCATGCAGCACTTATTTTGTCTTGTCTTCTACAATTTTATTTTTAATACATAATGTCATTGTATAATATGAATTGATTACTCAGGCATTTGGGCCTACATTCACACAAGTGGCAAAGTAATTTGGTTTTCTTTCATCTTCAATGAACACTCACTCGGTTTTTCCCCACATGGATTTTACCTACTTGGTTTTTAAAGCACTTGCCTTTTTTGGTTTTCTTTTATAAAACTTCAGCATGGTATAAAGCGGGTCAAAAAACAATACCTAGACAAAAACCACACTCGGACATTTTAATTAAGTGTTCTAAAAATATGTTGGCATTGGTTTGGTAAGACTGCACTACCCAGGGTCGCATATCATATTATACAATGATAAGCATCTATTGAGCTTATTTTGTCGAGTAAACAAACATGATGTTTCAAGCAGACAAGAGAGGTTATAGTTTATGACATCATGCACTTCTTATCATGAGCAGAGTATAAATATAAACAAAATTGACGATCAATTTTTGACGAATGTGGCTTTGACCATTAAAAGGAAGGGAGTAGGGCAGGATTGAAATCATAGGCGTGAGCCAATACTATTTTGCCATAATTTTTTCAATGTGTTTTTATCTCCCCTTTTCTTTTATATTTTCAAATTTTTTGGCCAAGCAGATAGGCAAGTGCTCTTCCCATCCACCCTTGTATACTCTGTTGACAAAACCATGAATTTATCTTTGATTTCACAAAATGGAGCATGCCTGCTACCAAAACAATAAATGTGGTCACATCCACAAAGCAAATTCACTGATCCTCTCTGTCAAATAAGCCCTACCAAAATAAAAATTGACATTTTAGATGTTTTCAAAATTAAATAAACATTTCTCCATTTTAATAATCCCCTGTTCGCAGCTTTGGTTAAGCTAATTACCAAGCATGGGTTCGTTCACAATGAAAATTTTCCCATTAGCCTAAACTTGTTTGATTTTCTTTTTAACTATTACTTTTTCTTTCCTTTCATTCCACTGCCTGGAACATTCTTCGGGGATGAAAATTACACTGTTGTTCGTCAAGTGTGCCTTAGCATTTAATATTGCATCAAAACCTTTTTATGCCATCCTCTCTTTTTTAACATGGGAAATGATATGTGTACATTATTTAACAAAATGAATATTAAATACAAGAATCATTTCCAGTGTATCCTCATTGTGCAAGAAATTAAGATCGTGGAAATTTTCTCTTGAAAGAGCAGCAATTAGGATACTTAACTGTTCACGTTTTTCCGCTGCTCAATCAACCATTATCTGTCTGTTATATAGGCAAAATTTATGTTAATTTTAGTCTGTTTTATTTTTGTATGTCTGTATCTAAATAAAGTTTTTCAATACATAATGTTTGGTTTTATCATAGATTAATTTTTTACTGGAAATAGGCCCACAGTCCTCGGATCTTTATCGGTAATGTTGATTCTTATTTCATTCATTCGGCTATAAACTTGAAGCGTATAACCTAATTTGGTAATTTTTTACAAATTTGAAACTGCTACTTTTCAAACATTTATTATTCCCAATTTAGAACTGGTACTTTCTTTAATCAGAAATATACACAATCACTTTAAATTTAAACTAAAAAGAAAAACAGACGTTGATTCTTCTTGTTCACTCTTCCTAGAGAAAGCCTCAGTGAGCTAATTCCACAAAAGGTCAAAATTTTATTTCATTCTATAGCCCATTTTTAACAGTGTTAAAAAATGTCTAGATTTCCCTCTGTTTTACTTCTAAGATGAATGATTAGGCGAAGCTAGCCCTCTGATTTTCTTGAAGATCGAAATTAGAGTGTTGAGGCTAGTGTTTCTGGTGACTCCACCTTTTTGACTATCAAACTTTGTAATCTCATAGTGCCTGTCAGCTAACTAACTGACAAACAAACTTGAGAGAGCAGTAGAAGATACTTGACAAATTTTTCAACAACTGAGTTACAAACATCAACATGGTTAATAGTGACGAGGGGTCTCCACAGGACATGGAATAACTCTGCATTCTTGTCCTACCTCGCAAAGGGGAAATGGCATCTCAACTTGATGCTAGGGTTCCATACCAGAAATTAACCCGACAAGATAAGGCTTTATATGAATTGTATAACTCTAAATGCTGTTTCAAATACTGTAGACTAGAAGGTTGGTGCTTCAGACCATACTGTTAGGAGATTAATAATAAGTTTTCAAACATAATGACAGAGTTTTCAAAAACTGAGTGTATGAACAAAGATATTCCTTCTCTATGTCAGCTCACTGAAATTCACGATAATATACATGCCATGTTAAATGATATGGATCCACGAACCCAACCACTTTCCATACCATCTGTACCCAATTATAACGCAAATACAACCAAACAAATTTCTATACTATCAACAGACTGTAATGCTGCAAGTATGGAACCATCAAGGATAAGTGATCAAGTTCCAAATCTGCTCCACGACTCGCCTACAACCAAAAAAAATTCCTATTCAACAAATGAGTGCATAATCTACTATTGCTAGTATTGTATGTCCCAATAATTGATCAGAATCTACGAGAGTACATAAAATGGTCCAGGAGGCTGAAAAGAAACATTAGGTAAGAGATGAAGCTCTGGGGTAATTAAACCTTCCAACTCTAAAAATTTTCAAAATTTCTACTCCTCTTTCAAAAAATTTAAATTTTTTCATTATTTTCAACCCAAAACATAAAAAAATTCCTTTTAGAAATTAAACCTTAAAAAGTTGTTAAAATTCTGGTACGAAACCTTTTTCAAAAAAATAAAATCTAAATTTAGACCAAAAAATCATTCTACATCTGTTTGAGACACCATAGGTTAGCTGGTATTCTGGTGTCGGCTGGTGCTGACGTTCCCTTTTTAAGAATGTTTTTTAAGAAAATGTACTTATTTCACTTGGTACGGTATTAGTCCCACAGGAGTGGGAGTGGGTACGTTTTTTATTAATTTCATATTTCGTTTTCAAAATTCAAGTTGGATACAAGAGGTTCAACTCATATTTTTTCTTTGACCTTGTGGACTATCTTCTTTTTTATTATTGTTCTGCAGATGAAGTCAGGGAATTTACACGCTGTTTCGCACTATTTGATTTGCTTTTTTTGCAATTCCTCATTTATTCTCTTTTTTTAATTATCTTCTCTCTATCTATTGAATGTGGCGTGCGCCTGTACTTCTCTTTTTCATATCCAAAACTATTTCTATTTCATTTTATTTCTATTCTCATTTTCACTCTTTTTCCTAAATAAGCTCCAATATTCACACGTATAATATTTTTTGCTATCCTCCTTGTACTTTCTCAATCTGTATCAAAATTATTGATATACCTTATAAACACCTCCAATTTATTCTCATCTACTTTTAATTCTTCGTTCCAAATATTATGGAATTTCAGGGTTGTTTAATTGGTTCTATTTACAAACGAATTTTTAAACTGATAACCTGGCATCACATTTAAAAGAAATAAAAAGTAATTTTTCTCTCTTTCACTCGTGGCTAGAAAAAGAGATATTTAAAAAAATATCGAATATCTTGTAGTTTATTAATAGGTACAACGCATTTTCCTTCAAATTGATTGACATCATCGTAAAATTTACGATCAAAGATAGTCGATAGCAAGAAATTGCAGCATATTTTGTACACAAAATTCTATCTGTGGGTACCTAAATTGTATCTGAAAGCACTTGTCGATATCCCCCTGAACCTACCACATCACCAAAACTAACGCCAGATGTGATATTTATTTCGCCGAAAAATGAGAAGCAATCATCTCAAAACAATTTATTATGATGATGTCGTTTCCTGTCCTTTTTCTAATGATGAAATTTGACCCCAAAGAAAGAAAATTCGCTAACGATTTGTCATTTGCAATTTTCCTCTACGAACTTTATTTCATTTTTGAACACGACAAATTTAAACATGGAGGTAATTTGGAATCAAATCCCAGCTTATTTGATATAATTAGTAATATGGTATTCTTACATCAAAGGGGTACTTACAAAAATAATACAGTCTACGATATATTTTCTAGCATTTCTATCTACCAATCCTGATAGGGTATGGTTAAAAGTACAAAAAAAAAACAAAAAAAAACAAGGTTCAAATTTTGTAAAATTTTAACTTGATTAAATTTTGAATTATTTTTGAAAGAGTCCAAAATTTTATAAATAAAACCAAACATTTTTCCAAAGGAGAAAAGACTAGACTCAGCTCAATTTTTACAAGCTATGCCTTTGTATAACATTAGGTATGGTTAGAGGACATAGTGAGCGTGATTATTTTTTTAATGAAAAAGTCGTTTATCTTATGCCTTTAGGTACTGTAGGAGGTTTGTGAAGTGAATTATTTTTTTTTAGTAAAAATAATTTCATCTTAGGCCTGTAAGCATGATAGTAGTTTAAGTGAGGAAGATCATTTTTTAAAAGAAATAGGCCTTTACCTTTTGCCTTTAGGTATGCGAAATAATTATATTAAAAATGAAATGTTTTTAAATACACTTTTATAAGGATATAAAATGTCATTAGTAAAGATGACTGGATAGCGTTGCTGGTCATGGTTAGTGACTGCAGCCAGTGCCATCAAGAGATATGAGAAAAGAGGGATTCTCCAAGCCTGGACCTTTTGGGAGGACCAAAGGACTCAGATTTAAGTTGTCCGTAATGGCCATCTAAATGTGTTTTCAAATAAAAATATCTTCGTTCCATACAAATTGTTTTTAGTGTTCTCTCCCTCATACTTATACAAGTCCGATCGTGATGATCAACCAAGTCCGGATTCCTTTTCTAAGGCTCTGATTGTAGTCAGTGGCTGAGATTTGGAAACAAATTTTGTATTGAAGGAGGTGTCAAGTTCATCAATAAGCTCAGATTCATTTGCTCTATTAATGAATAACTATTTGCAAATCCCACTATATCATTTCTCCTTCTTACTATTTTACTTACAAGATCAATTTTTGCACGAGTGGTTTAGATCTTACATTAAAACCCGATGTTCAATAGTTATTTCAACACCCATGCAGATACATGTCTTGATGATGATTGTGAGTCACAATTTTTAGTTTTTTTAGTATCATCAATCATGTTTTCAAATATATGTATACAAAAGGGGAGACTCATGTACCATCGGACCAGCAGCTGCTGCTGCATGGAAAAAATATGAACTATATTAGAGTGATGTAAGATAGGTCTGGCAACGTTACAAATGAATTCTAAGATTGTGCAATGTTTACTTCAAAAATAATAGTGATAATTACGAAATTTTTAACAGAAAATGTAAATTATCATTTGTTTTGTTGTGAGATTTTGAAATCATGAAATGGATTAAAATTTATTTGTTGAATATTTCAAACAAGTAAAGGTGAACCATTTATCATCCCATTACTAATTTTCATTCAAGTATTTCAGTAAATCAGATACCAATTGTTTTTTAATTCAAGTGGGGGTGTTGTACCTTGGGACATTTTTACTGTTGTACTAAGGGATACTTAAAAATGCCCGTTGATCTCAGCCATTTTATGCTCCTTTTAATGCCACATTTTTAAAAACAATGAATTCTCAACATTAATCTTTCCCCCATCTTCCCGGGTAAAACATAATTTTTCATAATTTCAACTTAAAATGGAAAAGGAATCAAAATATGCTTACTTAGTTATACCAGACCACAGAAGTAATTATGATAATTTTTATTCATTATTAATGTAATAAATGAACACATACCTTGATAACTGGATAAAATGTAAGTTTAAAAATAAGAAAAATTTGATATTAAAAAATTTAATTGGCTTGAGTGATTTTCTTGAGACAGCAACCTGACCCAAGAAGATTCACAGTATTAACTGAAATTCATTGAACATTTGAATGGAATGGAAATAAATTTTTGTCAACACTAAATGTCAGCATCAAAATGAATAGAATTTATGAAAAAATTCAACTTTGATTTTAGCCAAGTTTTAGCTATGCAGTTTCCCAGAATTTATTTCTGTTAAGTTAAAGTTCATTTTGGAGCACTTTAAATTTATAATAAATAAATTTTATTTTGGGAAAAAATACTTTTAAACCAAAAAATTTAATGGTGTAGTTGTAACGTATATTTTCGTCTATTTTTAGAGATGACGAACATATTCGTTCACTCATTTTCAAATACCAAAAACGTAGATATTTATCAACAATAATCATCCTATAACTCTTTATAAACAACCACTAAATTACCCGTATTTAATTTTATGAATATAGATATACTTTCTGTATTTTCATGACCTAATTGTACCTGTCCCTCGAGTACTCGACGAGTCAGCACAACCCTATAACAACAACACCCTACCTCACCTTACCTATCCAACATGTATGTTTCCATACCCTGAACGAGTATATAATCCCTCGATTCAGTGGAATAAGACACAGTTCCTCGACAGCTACTTCTAAGTACTTGGAACCTCTCTTGTAGAAGTCTCTAGTGAACAGATAGTCTTGCTTGTTGAATTGTGATAGTATATTTGTAACTATTAACGTATATTTATGTACTGTGATGTACAAATTATTATTTCATTAAATGTGTAAACTCACTCATGTGTTTGAAATATTATTGAGTCTCTAATTAATGTTAAGGTCCACGATAGTGTGTGGATGATAAACTTGAATTTATTGTAGAAGTATTACTGCTTTTAAAGTACGTGATATTTTGTGTATGGTGTACTCCCGAAAGTGGTTCTAATTAGGTACATTACCACCTCTTTTGGCCTTTACAGTAATATACTTGATATTTCTGTTCAGACACTCGATGAAAACCTACTACAGTGGGTTTTCACCAGGTTTCATATGTTTTTCAAAGGTTGATTGATTTCTCCTCTTTCTTATCTCGATAAGAAAGTGGATGAAATCTATCAACCAGATAATATCCCCAACATCTGATTAAGTTGAAGCTTGCTTCATCTTGTTCAATTTTAGATGAAATTACTTTTCATAAAACTATGTTCAGAATACGTTCCTGTTTGATGAATGATTTTGATGTCTATGTTTTTGCTCAACATCTAGCAGTGAATTATAAAGATTTTTGTTTTGTTCTTCAAATCTATCTTGTCGGCGTATTTTCTACATTATGGTATGTTATTACTGTTAGATTTTATATGTGTATATTAATGTTTATTATATGCCGGATTTTTGATTTGAACATGGATCTTTTTATTTCTACCATGTCCGTTTGTTAAGAGGTATTGAGGTCATCCATCAGGAGAGAGGTAAGATTTAATTGAAAGTGTGTTTCCCATAATGAGGTAAATCATTTTGATAAATAGCCTTTTCTGGTCCTAAATTAAAATTCAAAGCGTGTTTACAAAAATACGGAGGTTTTGGTGATACAAATCCAAATCATGGCTGGCTATCCACTTATTGTATTATTTGAACAAAATTGGACTCCAGTAAGTTACGTCATACGGATTGTATGTTTTACTACTGGTAAGTTTTAGTGTGATTTTGTGTTTGTTTTATGGTTTTGGTTGCAGGGACACGAGTTTGATTCACTTACTGAGAATACATGATTATCCTTATTCGTAATGACGCAACTTTCTTAAAAATTAGGTTTTCACGTGCAATATTCTTTTCAGAAATATCACCAAATGCTTAATTTTTAGTTAGAGTTTTCCTTATTGTAAAGCCCAAATCAGTAAATTAAAGTTGCAAATGAAAATTTCAGAAACTGAAATCAAGCAGATGTTTGAGCCCTTTTTGGTGGAAACACAGGTTAGCGGGGCGGAAGAATTTTCATCAGTTATTCAGAAGATCAAACCAATCATATTCCACAGGTTGAACCTTTATAAGACTTTGCTATGTTTATTGTACAAGTATAATATACACTACACAAAAATTTTCCAAATTGCACAACGTGGCTCCAGCTGGAGCCCTTGGCACAAACGTTCCTGATAGAAATATTTAGCACCAATGCAAGTTATTATTAGTGACTGAACTTGACTGATCATGAATATGGATTCGTCCATGTTTGGTTTCCCCTATAGAAACACAGTGATTCATCGTATCTATAGAAGGATGATACAATACAGTCGAGTCTGTCATTCATATGTGTGTATGGTGTTGAGTGTATTAGAGAAGTGATTAATTTATTAAAAGATAGTAAAAGAATTTAATGAATGTGAAAGAATATTCATGAGTACATGGTGCTTTTTAAAGGTACAAAAAAAAATCTTGAAAATTAAAATCTTTGAATAAGAGATGGTAAGATGAAATTGTAATTCGTGCAAGATTTAGCAGAGAATTAAAATACCTCGATTTAGAGAAAAGCTACAACACGAGGCATGCACCAGGTTATGAAATGCATATATTAATTCAGGGGGAGGTGAGGAGTTAAGTTAAGTTCAATAAGTAGTCGAATGTGAAAGTAACACAGCATTCATATAAAGAGATACAATTCGGGCAACATAATTTTGAATTTTGCACGAGTCAACCTTATTTTAGTAACCACAGAGAGCCTGTTGACACAAAAATTTGATCACTTCTAGCCACTCGAACTTTGATAATACATGCCAAGGAAAAAACAATACAATAAGAAAAAACTTTTTCTTCTGCTGATTAAAAACACATTTTCCTAAATACAAGAGCTTTTACAACCAGACAGTGTGTTGTACAGGGACAGTGCAATGTCAGCATGAAGAGCGGCTGTTTTACACGGTGATACCCATAAACACAATATTTCACCTTTCCCTAATTATTTAATTACTTGATAAAATTCTGTTAATTAAAGGAGTTGACATATTTAATCGAATAAATAATAACTTCTATTTGGTGGACTTGTTAAAAAAAATATTGTACTCAACTAGTCGGCCACTTGTGATAATCGACTCTTTTTGTTAATTAGTTGAGTAAAATACTAATTCTCACTTTTATTCGTGGAATAAAACTTACCATATTAATAAATAAGGTACAAATTATGCTCTCCCTTAAACCTTATTAAAAAAAAAAAAACTGAACTAACTTAGGTGTCGAACTTGAATCTCTTATATGAAATAATGTTCAAAAATGGAAATTTTCCATTACAGTTTTAGAAAAACGTTCAAATTGAGAAGTAAACTAAAAGATAAAAACAAATTCGTTTCAAACTACTCCTTACCCACGTCTTTTTTAATCCTTTGATGTAGATAATTGCACACCATTTGTGAAAAGTAGCTAGATTTGGCAATAATTTCGCACTCTTGCGACATAATTCAAATTTAATGACGTTAATGAAACTGTTCTTTTCGACCTCGTTGATTGTAAGAACCAGATGAATAATTGCTACATTGTCACAGTTTTCCAAAAAAACGTGGTACATGCTACATGGTGAAATTGCTATTTACAGTGATGATAACATGTCCATTTTGTTATTGTTGTCGTTGATGTCTTTTTAGCTCACAACGAAATATACAATTGGAATTTTGAAATGTGACACCAGATATTTCATTAACAATGAATCACCATTTTAACATCCAACTTTCATCACAATTTTTCACAACAAATGTAGGAAAGGAACGAACATCTCATTTTTTTCAAAACTGTTGTTCAATTTTTAGAAACAAAATGAAGTTCAAAGGCGTAGGCAGTTCTGTCCTAAGGGGGAGAATTTATAAAGGGTATAAATATTCTTTCCGGTCCCATTTTGATCTCTTCCTCATCAACCACAAAATCACTAAACCTGATAAAGACACACTATTTTCAGATATCAAATGGAGGATCCAGATCCATAGGACTACCTTATCTGAGTCATTGAACTTTGTTTCCTTACACCCAATTTTATTGAAGCATTTATACCTACAGCTTAAATACTTAGTTGTTGCGACCACAAATCAGTTTGTCAAAGTTTTTCTATCCTTGGGCTAAATTTAAGAATGCGAGCCTCTTTCACTTAAACAGGATTTTAATGTGGGAGCTAACTACCAATGCAAAATATTACATTTTTCAATAAAATTCATTCAACAGGTTTTCTTGCTTTTGTTGTTCAATGGTAATTCCTGTATATAAGTTTGAATACAGCACAGTACTACTGACTTCCACACTGTTAAACTCCTTTCATCAATCTTAAATTTTTATCTTACAACAACCTTTCTTAATACATGATACAAGAATAGTATATTAAACATGTGTGATGGAAGTTTGTGAAACGGGCATAGTGAGTAAGCAATTCCAAGTTATGTAAACTCACTTTTGAACTTTGTTGAGGAAGATATTTTATATAATTAATGTTTACAAAGAAATAAAACATTAAATTTCTATCATAATGATGAGTCTTTCACAAAAATTATAAAAAATGGAACAAAATATCAACCTCCTTATTGTTTTAGATCTAACGATTCATTTAGAAAATGTATCTTCTACCTCGATGAAAAGCAAACATTTTCATGTAAAAAGATGCTTCGCATTTTTAAACGGAGGCGCGTTGATTTACATTGAGATTAAATTCATCAATGATAAGAGCTACTTTTCACTTACCAAACACCAGCGTAAATAATGCCTTTCTGATCACATACTATATTAAATTATGAAAATACTCATAAGTATTTTTGTATCCAAACTTGACTGACTATAATTTGTCATAATTCTCCTCTCAACTAGCTTCTGCATAATTAACTCGGATGGTCACTTATTTTCACAAATAAATTATGTACGCAATTCATTTTTTTTTGTGTTTAACTGTGTTACACACGAACAAGCATACTATACATATAACCTAGACACCAACTTTCCATATAGGTAGCGTGTATTAAAAGTGGGTCCAAAATGATTGCCAACTAGCACCTGATGCAAATATATGAATGAAAATTTGTTTTTGGGATTTATCTGTTAAGCCATCTGTGGCAACTTCCTACCAATGGTGACAAGTGTACTACTACACTCGCTGGTAGATTGGGTGGGTGGCCCCTACATCATGTAGGGTGAACATACTTTTTGGTTCATAGGCTATTGGTACACCACCATTAGTCTAATTTTAACACTGAGCAAGGCTCACACAAACATGAGGTCAATCTGTAGTTGTGTGCATTTGCTCACCACAGAGCCTTACACCATCCATAGTATGGAAAATTTTATGATTGTTGAAAATATTCTCCTTCAAATTTTCTACTAATATGATTTTATACTAAATAAATCCCAAAATATTAATTTAAGTTCATGTAACTGTATGTATTTTTTATGAAGAATGTCAATAGCATCAGGCGCAAATACGCAATGCACATAGAAGCCTTTTATTCAGTTGGTCATGTAGGTATATACCAGAGACATATAGTTAAAGAGATGTACTATGCCCAATCAACAACAACGAAGATAGAATGTTATAAAACGTTTCAAAATCTGATATTTTCTACTGCATATAGGTATGTTATAGCTTGATAGTGTATGTATACCGATATACAAATGTCTGTTTTCAATACGAAGCTGCGCAGAACGTTGCACAAAGTTGACTTTTCATTGATGATGATGATGATGATGGTCTAAGATATTTATCACATTTTTGTACTACAGCTCATATAGAGAGTTGGACATCTCTTTAGCTATAGGTCTCTGGTATACACATACGTGCATTATGGCATATATGTCTAAGGTGACACAACTTGCAATCTAATCCTATTTGGGCCACTGTCACACCATACAGCAGTCATGGATTCTCCCCTTTCCTTCCCGAAACTGAAAAGAAATGATTTATATAACTCATCACAGTCCTTTACCAGGGTCTAAATTGTTCAAAAAAGATCTTACAATAATTTCATCATTAAATAATTTTGAGACTGGTGTAAAAAACAACCAGTTCGAATTAATTTTTCTAGTAACAGAAAAAAACGTTACTGAGCTCGCTAACTAACCGAAGTAATGGGAGACTTTTTTTTCATAATATTTTTCTTTTTACCTCAAGAATTTCCTTTGCCGAAAAAAAAAAAAGAAAAAAAAAAGAGATTGTATTTAGAAATTACCTCAATATTTTAAAAGCTATTTTAAAATCATTGCATGAAATCTCAGACTAAGGTTAATTTTTAAATCAACCATACACTGTCGCCATGTTCCTAAAAACCATGTTCAGCACTTCGATTTTCCACTTCATTCGAGTATATTTAGAATTTTTTACTCTAAGCTACAGCTCTTTAAAAATGAAGAAAATTTCCCTTCCCAGAGCTGATTCTCTCGAAATTTACACAAAAAATTAGCACGCGACAGAAATTAATTTTCAAGCGAATTTCAGGCGCGTCTCATCGAATAGACTTCAAGCAAAAAAGATGTCTTTCATCCCACATGAAAAATTTGTTGCCTAAACTGACTGACTTTTCAAATATATGTTCCACGCACTGTTGCAGATACATATATGAACAATAAAAAATTTTCCGACATTTTGGTATGAAAAGTGGATGTGAAAATTTTGTTTACAAGTTTTTGAATTTTACTTAATCTTGACTTTAAATTTGAGCAACGGAGGCGAGATTTTTCTACGAAGAGTCATCCATGGTACATTTTCCGAAACAGCAAGTGGTATTGGTAAAAGAAATAAAATAAATATTCCCGAATTTAGCACATCTTCCTATGTAAGCTTTTTTGTTTATTTTTTCTTTTATCAAGCACCTTTTTCAAAAATATTATACTCTTCGAATATTAAGAAACTGTTCACGTTTCACTATGGTTTCGGTACTGTTTACATAAGTTTTTAGGGTGTTCGTATACTGCACAGTATACTCATGTATATTGCAGGTTGCATTCCTCTCAAAATTTTCATATTCAGAAACCTTCCGAGTAACTGAACTGCGTATTATTATATTCAAGCAAATGAAATTCAAACGAAAATGAAAACTGGAGGTCTGAGTAGCGTTGTTATTAGGTGTTTGTCATTGCAATCATAAAGTTGATTTACGATCCACTATAAGGACACATTTTACCCATGAAATGAAAGTGTGTTTGGTTTGGCTCACTGGAAGCTCTCATGCGCGATAAAAAGAGTCGTGTACAAGATCACTGACCATCGAATCCCAACATACAACCCCAGCCATATAACACGAAAATAAACAAAAAAACCTCAAGACCTGGCAATATGGCTTTGGAGTCGATACCTAATAAAAATAAAAATATGTTGAGTGCGCTATGGCTGGAGGACTGATGTTGATACTAAAACGCAAATTTTCCATTAATGTGGGTTTTTTATTTCGTCTATTTTTAAACTGCTATACAAACATGATTGAAAAAATAATATGGACAATATTTGATTTTAGCAACCTTAGAACCATTAAGCGAGGAAAAAGTTGGATTTCTCGAAATAGTGGTCGCATAATAATGATGTTTTCAAAATTCAAGGTTGACCATTAAAGGAAGTCTTCTTTGTAGTTTATAAGACCAAATTCCAAAAAGCTCTTATGTAAAGCTAAGTTTTTTATTCACAGGAAGAAAAATTGCAAATATGTACGAATATTAGTGCATATGATAATTTGATAGCCTCCATTTGGCTTCATTTGAAACCACACTCAAATGAAATATAAATAAGAACTAGGTTTGTGGGAAAAAATCAATATACAAACAAGGAAAATGAGAGTAGAATTTATCTTCGTCCAGCTATTTCAAACAGACCGATAAAGTGGCTGTAACTATCAGGTCTTTAATTTGAGCATATGGATTCGTTTGTGCAGGTTTGTGCTGAAATTTTCTTCGCCTGTGCTCAGTTTGTTGAGGAGTTATTAGCAAAAGTATGAAAGTAGGTCAATAGGGGGCTAGAGACATGAATACCCAACGAAAAAATTTTGTAATTCCGCTCAAGTCAATCGTTTGTGCTGATTTTTGCTGCAAAATTCAAATTTTGAGCTCCAATCCCCAGTGCTACCGGGGGGTTTGAAATTCTATACATAGCGGATTTTCAAAATGTGTCATTTTTGATCAAAGTGGTGCCAATCATTGTTTGTGCTTCAAAAATATGCCATTCCTAACATCAAATCTCCCCCCCTTCTTCCACCATATATTCAAAAAACACTATAAGAGGGGGAAAATATAAAATTGTCCTATTGACTCAAAATTATTGTCAATTATTTGTGTTTTGTTTGCAAAGATTTGTACTGAAATTTTCGTCCTTAGAACTCATTTTGTTCGAAGGTAATTAGCATAATAATGGAATTTTGAGAGACTAATTTTCAATGTTAATTCAATAAATTCTGCAATTCTTACCCAATAGTCACCAAGTTTGGTGCAATCATCATATTCGACATAAGGACAAAGACCTACCAATTTTGGTATCAACTGGCAAATTTGTTCCCATGTTATAAGTCATTCAGTGTGATTTTCTCTTTTTACTGTTCAGAAAACAACCCTCAAAAATCCATTTTTCAAGCTAGAAACAGAAGAACTATTTTTTTTAGCCTCAACATAGCAAAATTACTTAGAGAATTCAATTTTTGCCCACCATCCACCACAGGTTAATTTCATATTCAAACCCTATACCTCTAAATCCCAGAATTCTATCTTCCAGTTTAACCACTTGGGCCATAGTTTTTTTTGATTATGGTGAAAATTTTCAACTTCATTAAAATTGACACTATTCAAATTTGTTTGTTCAGAAGTAGGGATGGTAAAAATCAACAATTTTTTTAATCAATAGTTTCCAACTTAAACAAGAATTGAAGAATTGAAAAAGAATTTTGAAGCTTATTGAGTAGTCGACCAGAAGTCGTATAATGTGGTATTGGTATTTCATTGTTCAAAAACACTGAAGAATTTATGGCAGAGAACAAGTTATCTCGCATTTACAGGTTTTAGCAGCTTTTTCAAATAATCAGTAATATTTAGCCACAGATTAAGTCAAAAATAATTCAAAAGTAGGCCTGACATGTAGGAACTCCATAACACTGAAATTTATAAGGTACATCGATTGCCATTTTTCCAAAGAATGAATTTTTATGGGATATTTCAGGAGTTAAAAATAAAGGATAACCTAAAGAATAGTTGCCAAGTGCAAATAAAACCTTACAAGTCTAGGTTTGATATTGAGGCCTGACACGGGTTGGCTCAGCCAGGGTAAAAGATTCTAATGTAAGACTTGGTTCACACTATCGTATTCATAATACGGTGGGCCAGGGTGAAAAAAAAAATACAATCTCGGACCGGTACAAAGCATAGAGTACACCGTATTTTTTCATTTAAAAGTGTAATAATAACATGGTATCCTACACAACTGAAATTAAAAATGTTCTTTCCATGCCAAGGTGAAGATAAATGGGGTTCTGAGGGTCAAAATCTCTCCAAAAAAAAAATTAAGAGTTGGTGAATTTTTCACAAAATGGTGGTGGTAAGTTACCAAGAAGAGTAAAAGCACTGACGTCATTAAGGGGGAGGATTACAAGGGTAAAAAGTACTGCACATTTATCCCCCCAAGAATTACAGGTATCATACTTGCAGTACCCAACCACCTTCGAAGTAGGCAGAGACAGAATTTTTTGTGGGAAAGGACATTCTTTTTACTCCAATCATGAAGATAGGTGAAATGTACAAACAGAGTTTGGTTGAAACTTAATTATATTTTTAGTGTTTGATAAGCTCAATATTTTAGGCATTATGAATTTCATTTTGGAGGAAGGAAAGTAATATAAATAATTATTTTTTATAAGACAAAAAGGAATAGGACAAATACTTTTTTTATTTGACATATTTTGGTTAGATCCAGAACAAGCTTCAAAATTCCATTTAGGTAGGAGAGCGTAGTTTATTATTTTCAAGAAAGCGACTTTTTTAGTTTAAAGCATTCATATTTTAGCTCGGAAAGTGGTTCTAGATCAAACAACACAGAGCAAATAGAGAATTTAAAATAAGATTTTAATCAGTGATGAAAAATGATTTGAAATTTAAAAAATGGTTATTTATTTAAAACACAAAATATCTTCGTTAACAGTTTAAAAGCCAAATAATCTCATCTTGATTCATTTACCGCATTCAAGCCAAACCTAGCCTCCCTCGTCTTCATTATCATTATCGTTCTTATTCTTTGAAAATTTGTTCATGACTCATTTTTTAGAAAGTAGAAAAGTAGACGAACAGATTTCGTTCTGTCAACAACCAATCAGAGTTGGCTGTTTTTTATGGATACAGAGGCTGCTGGAATAGGTAAAATCTCTTTTGTTTCGCATTGCCACTCAGCTTCTACGAAATACTCACTCACTGTACGGATAAAAATGGAACAAATGAAAACTTCTTCGATATAACTTTTTTCCAATTCGTATTCTTACTGTGGGGATTTATTAAAAATTAGCATGTATACTTGATGCATGAACGTCGTCAATTCCAAACGGACGATGTACACCTTTACGATACCCATTTTACCATTACCTAAAAAAAATATGAATTCTTTTTTATCCTGCGTGTTTTCATTCATAATAGTACCAATATAATGATGGCAACTGTAGGCCACTTGAAAATTCATTTACGAGATATTCTCCATAGTTTTGCAAAACTATACATTTCTTCCGTACGTATATAGCTGTTCTTCTAAAATGATACTTTAGTTGAAACTGTTAAATATTCTGACAATTAAGCTAAAACTGAATGATGGACAATCATTATGTTATCTTCCCATTCAAATTTTTCTTTTCTTCAACCCTAACCAATTAATCAATACCTATTTAAAAAGTTGTCGAATTATCATTTTGACAAATTATAAAATTCTACAAATTTGACCACAATTCAAACTAGGATAATCAAAATCCATTTATCTATAAATTTTGTACCACAAACAGGAGGTGGGGTGTTTGAGCACAAACACTGAAGTTTGCAGCATAAACCAGCACAAACACAACACAAACGACTGGCATGAACAAAATTGTGAATAAATTTTTACTTTTTGGAAATCATGTCTCCAGCCCCCCATTGACCTACTTTCATACTTTTGCTAATAACTCCCTTAAAAATTTAGCACAAAAGACAAAAATTTCAGTACAAACCAGCACAAACAAGATGCGAACGATTGACATCAACAAAATTGTGAAATTCGTACTTTGGAGAAATCATCTCTCCAGCTCCCTTGACCAACTTTCATACTTTTACTAATAACTCCTTTAAAAATTGAGCACAAACGATAAAAATTTCAGCACAAACAAAGTAAAAACGATGGGCATGAATAAAATTGTAAACTTTGTACTTTTTTGAAATCATGTCTTTAGCCCCAGCTTGACTTATACTTTCATAATTTCACTAATAACTTTCAAATAAAATAAGTTTCGAGGACAAAAATTTCAGCACAAACCTTTGCAAACGAAACACAATCAGTTGACATCAATTTCGAGTCAATTGGCCCACGTTCAATTTTACCCCGTCTTATAGTGTTTTTTGAATATAGGGGTGAAGGAGAGATCAAAATCAAATCATTTTGAAAATCCACAAAATATAAAAGTTCAAACTTCACGGTGGAACAGGGGACGTTAAAATTTGCAGCACAAACTAGCACAAACAAAGCCCAACCGATTGGCTTGAGTAGAATTGTAAAATTTGTAGGTCTGGGTATTAGTGTCAACAAATTGAGCAAAAACAACAAAAATTTCAGCACAAACCAGTACAAACGAAGCACAAACAACTTACATCATTTCAACTCAATCGACCGACTTTTGATTTTACTCCCTCTTATGGAGTTTTTTGATTATAGGGGATGGGAGGGAGAAGATTCAAGGTTGGGAATGACATATACTTGAATCACAAACAAAGCACATACAACTGGAACCAGTTTCATCAAAATCGGACCATTTTGAAAATCCATCACGTATAAAATTTCCAATCCCCCTGTGGCACCGGGGATTGGAGCACATACATTGAATTTTGCAGAACAAACCAGCACAAAAAAAGCACAAACGATTAGCTTGAGTGAAATTATGAAATTTGTTCGTTGGGGTATTCATGTCTCCAGCCCCCCATTGACTTACTTTCATACTTTTGCTAACAACTCCTCAACAAATTGAGTACAACGACGAAAATGTCAGCACAATCCTGCGCAAAGGAAGTACCTACAAACAAATCTATATGCTCAAATTCCATTTGGTTCAGATGGGGGGCCAGGGACATGAACCTGTAACAGTATTAAAAATCTGAAGATACAAAATTAACCTACAAAACTAGAAACCCCAGCTATCAATTTCCATTTACTGACAATATTAAAATAAACAAATAAGTAAAACAAATCTAAATTAATGCAATGCAGAAAAGATGCTCTTAACTTCTTGCGCGACAAATAAGAAAAAGAAACTTCAAGCAACAAAGTCAGTTTGCTTTTTTCCAACAATTTTTATTCTTATTTCAAATTTTTTTCGGAAACTATCGAACCAATAGGCAACAAAATCTTATCAAACTTGGTCCTATATAAAGACTACCTTTCATGAAAATTTCAGCCCCATTCCTTTCGTAGTTTTTTCAGAATCCCGGAAAACCCGATTTTTCAGTAATTTCTTGTTCTCCAGTTTTCTTAAAACCTGTTAAACCCATTGGCAACGAACTCCTATCATATAAGAACCATATCTTTCAAGAAAATTGCAGCCCTATCCTTTTGGTAAAGTTTTCTCAAAACCATAAAACAAGATTCTTTTCCAATTTTCTAGGAAACTACCAAACGAATAGGCATTAAACTTCTATGAGATTTGCACATATGTATATTAGGAAAATTTCAACCCGATCACTTATGTAATTTCTCCAAAGTTTCTAAAAAAACCACTTTTTCAGGAATTTTCTGTTCTCCAATTTTTTCGGAAATTACCGGACTACAAGCACTAAACGTCTTTCAGATTTAGTCCTACATAAGGTCAACCTTTTGTGAAAATTTCATCCCAGTCCCTTCCGTAGTTTTCTCAAAACTATAAACCAAAAATTTAGGCGTCAAGTACACACCATAACTGTATATAAAATTTTATACACAAAAAAAAATTAGGTCAAAATGGAAAAATGGTATCAATAGTTTTCTTTTAATGTGATTTGGAAAATTTTCACTATACCCAATCCTAATCCCTCCATGAGGTCAATTTTAATACCCCGATCGCAAGCAAAACATAATATGTATGACGGTAATGTGGGCCTAACAACCATCGAATCTTTTTTAATGATGATTACATTAATGTATGTTTTCAATTTATATTAAGTCCTGGATAAGATTATCTCGTTTATATGAGAGTTTTAATTGGGCTCTAGCGGATAATACTGAGAGAATTTCATAATTTTCAATTAATTTTCCGAGTTAATATAGGTCCCTGGAAACTGTACAGGTTTACGATAATTCTTCCAATGAACTTTTGTACACATGGAACTGCATTCCTTATTTATACGCTCATTATTTAAGAATCTAGATACAAATTTTTAAATATTAATACCATGTTCGTAGTTATATTATTGAATCCTTTCAACTAATCCTCAGGGAAACAATACATCTTATTTCATTTGACTATTTCAAATTATTTCGTCTTTTAGAAAACAATGATATTTTACACTCACAGTCCCAGTAACACACCCTTATTAACACACTGCGAACATTTCCTTCCATAAAACGGACACAACATTCCCAATATTCACCCTTAATTATTTCATCATTTGAATATACATTCGATCATATTCAGAAGAAAAACGACTAACTTTGTACATCATATCATTAAAATCACCTTAAATCATCATCCACGTCATTGTTTCTTCATGTATCTTAATTTATCTGTGAATCCGCGGTTGACAATTTCTGACTGACTTTGTAATCGCAATTATTTCAGAGAATTACTTCTCATGTAAACCTGAGACACACTGAAGCGCAATGGCTGTCTTCATTATGTTGTTCTGATTTTTACTCATCAAATTTTATCTGAAGCAAATAAAGGAGCGCGAATATTCTTTGGTCAAATTAGTTTCAGTCTTGTTCAAAATATTAAGGAAATGAAATATTCATCACAGTTTTTTTCAAAATATTGGTATCAATTCTTTCATCACTTCTCATACTTCCACTAATAAAGTAACAAGACTACTTAAGTGACCGTGTGAAACTACTTGCTGCTCATACAAAATCAATATTTAAAAATAGAAAATTCTCTAAAAACCAAATAGGAATTAAACTAACGTGTAAATCACTAATTTTTAAATATTTTCAAATTTTTACATTTTATTATTAAAGCTGTTCAAAAATCTAAAAATTAATTTGGGTAATACGCTAGAAAATTTTCTGAAATTTTCTACCTCAGAATTATTCCAACACAAAAATTTATAATTATAAGAAACAGGAAAATAATTTTTTTTTTATATTAGAAAATAAAACTGTCGATATTAAGGATCTTCATCGCCTATTATTCCTTTTCGGAACACTTTCACACCAGCATTTGCTGGCTGCCGCGGTTTCTTTGTCCAGCCACAGCCTCGCTGTTAGAATTAGATAGGCATCCACTTTTACGCTAAACTAATGCCAAGAATACTTTACTTTTTTTTTTCATTGGCTGACATACTCGCATTTCAGATGCTCCCAGCGTGAATTGTACACTGAATCATTATATCAGCACACACGTCATTCACACGCACTTCAAGATAACGATGAAGACCATTTGATCCAGAGTCGAGCCTACAGGGGGAGCATAAATGAGGGGGAACGTGGAATTATCAGCTAAACCTGGAGAATCCCATCCAGAAAAAATTCTGAAAAATACACAGTGACCGGGGGGGAGGGGAAACGTTATTAATTTTTATTTAAAGCAAAACTGACGGGACATTCAACTCTCTCTGAAATTTTTCCTTAGCTCCATCTCTGATTCTACGTTATTCTATATTTCAATTACTACACCGGTTAAGTATCGGATGATCTCACAAAGCCAAGAGATTACAGAATCACTTCTGTACAAACTTACAACGGTGGAGTTCTGTGACCCGTTACCAGTGCACAAGACAATTAATTTTTTTTTTTTCATTTATTTTCAACTAACATTTTATAGAGTAGATAATTGAAATTAGGGGTTTATCATCCTTATCACGAGCGCCAACTTAATTCACCAACTCAGGGGTATTTCCACAGCGTATTCATCGCCTAATTGTAGTACGCTATAATACTTACTTCTCTATGAGCGTGCCAACAACCAATGCGTGCGTTCGTCATCGTTGCTAATCTTGAAATACATACTGCACGCACTACCATTGATGGATTGAAAATCAAGACATTGAAAATGGGCAAAGTCGAACCAAGAACGATCATGAACGTGTACTTTCACAGGATTAAAAACATTGGAAAACTATCGTTCACCAAAGATCAAACATACATTAACACGTAAACACATAAAATAGAGAGCAAAAATTGGAAATGCACTACCACCACTACGCTCGTAAAGGAAGTCGATAAAAATTTATGCAGGTAAACAAATTTAAAAATGGAGAAAAAAAAACATAACTAATATTTAAGTGGTAAAAAACGAAAAAAATTGCTACGAACGGAATTAAAATTTTGCAAATCGCGAAATTAAAAATGAAAAAAAAAAATAGGTTCTTGGTACTTCTGCGTGAAAGAAAAAATTTTCTACAGTTTTCGCTGGTTACGTATGTGACCCGCTGTTACAAGCGGCATACTAAGGGTGCATGATTTGTCTTTTTTACAGTTTACATTGGTGGCGCCTTTTCCGACCCCTTCGCCAACCTCTCAAACACGTCATGCCTTAACCACCCTCTAGGTATATACGTGTGCACTGTGTGTACCCCATTTTCCGACTGTTGTGTTGCGTGTACGTTTGTGTGCAAGTGTGAGCGTCGTACTAGGCAGAAGCACTTTTTTTTTATCTTATTATTATTTTCCCTTTTTTTTTTTTTATTCTTCTCGGTGACTGTATAGCGTGTATCGTGCGTTTTGTGTGCCCCTCATTTTGGCTCGATAACGTGACGCAGTGTTGCCACCGTGTATAATAAAATGACGTCAATGACGACGGTGCACAAGTTTTTTTTTATTCGAATATTTTCTGCAACTGCGACCGGCCACCATGTGACAGTATTTTTCTCAAATTTCCGTCGGACCATCAAAAAAATACTTTGCGGAGTCTTATTATCTCAAAGGACAAGAACAAAAACAAAAAGAAAAAAAAATATATCAGCGCAAAAAATTTTCGAAAAAAATATGCCCGCAGCTTGAGAGTGAAGAAACCGCGCGAAACCTTTCACCAAAAGTAGAGATTGAGATTAATTCCGATTAATCGAACGTTCGTAGGCAGTGATCAGTTCGTTTTCAAGGTCATCGCACGATCGATCCCTTCATTTCCGAGATTGCTTGTGAACGGGAATTAAATTGACCTCATGGAAAGGTTAGGAGAGGTTACGAAAAGTTTCCGCTTCACGATATAACAAAAGTAATAAGATCATTTTCCCATCTTGACTGAATTGTTTTTATGTATAATATACATAATTATATTAGGTATATTATGTATATTATATATATATATATAATGTATGAATGTATTGCCATATGGTGTTTATTCATTCGGTAATTTTTGAGAAAAATGTAAAAGAGAAACAACTCTAGAGCAGTAATGCTTCGCTAGAAAACCCAGTCTGCAGATGGAGATAGAGACAGAAAATGAGATGGAGATGAAGAGAAAGAGTGAGAGAAAGAAAGAGAGAGAGAGAGAGAGAGAGAGAGAGAGAGAGAGAGCTTACTTGAAAACATGGTAAAATAATATCAATAGTAATCTATATTTATATCGATGTTAATAGATATTTATATCGATAGTGACCAACCACAAATCCTCTTCCCCTCATACTCCTGCAAACACTCGACTTTCTTTATATGAACACTTGTATTTATTTATACTCGGGGATATAATGATACTTGTTCCACCTCTCATTCGTTTAATTTCATTCATCTCAATTTCTAAACACTCTAAAATTCTATACTTCACATATTTTCTTTGCTGCAATGACACACTTCTGAGATGTAACTTCGTGAACACCTTTATTAAATCTTCAATAACATCAAATCTGTCTTCCTCAACTCCTATAAGTTTCAGATTAAGAAATTTCAAAAAAAACTATCTACAGTTATCCATATCTTTAACAAAAATATAGATCTATCGATGTTTTATTGCTAAAAACCACTTTTCCGGAGATTTTTTATTTTTGGTTTTCTTGAGAATTTCTAAACCAATGAGCACCAAACTTCCTTCAAACCTGATCCCATACAATAGCTATCTTACGTAAAAATTTCAGCCTTATTTGTTCAGTAGTTTTCTCAAAACAGTGAACACAAAATTTTGTCAGCAATTTTTCTTCTCCAGTTTTCTTGGAAACTACTAAAATAATAGGCACCAAACTTCTAAGAAACTAGCATCAACATAAAAAAAAATCGATCGTGAAAATTTCAGCAAAATCCCTTTTGTCATTTTCTCAGAATTCCAGAAAAACAATTTTTCCAGGAATTTTTTGTTTTCCAGTTTTCTCAAAAAATAATTAACAAATAGGCAAAAAACTTCTTTCAGATCTGCTGAAAACTATTTCTCATAAAAATTTCAGCCTCGTATACTTGATAATTTCCTCAAAACCGTGAATACAAAATTTTGGGTGATATATGTACCTATACTAGGAGTTCCATGTTCGTGAATATTCGCATCATTAGATTATTATTTGTTGAAAAGAATATTTTACAAAGGTATAAAAAATTCTGTAATTAATATAATTTAAGTTATCAATATGAAAAATTTGAAAATTTATATACATAAATGATTAAATTGAATGGTTTCAGACAAAAGTTGTGCACCTATCAGCGTATGAGAATTTTGAGAACTGAATATAAGTGGCAGCAATGTTTCGCAGAATTTCAAAAGATAGCTGACCTCACTTATGTTTATTGTTTATAATACATGTTCAATTTTCACCTAAAAAGTTTTAGTGCATTGGTAGGGGGGCCAAATTTCCTGCTGCATTGGTTTATAAACGTTTGTTACAAATTTATGTCATGAAATAGTCTGAATTTAGCACCTAATATATTGTTAGGATATGTTACGTCCTCTAACAAGGTTTAGGCTTCTCCCAGGAACCAAGAGTAACCATGTGTAGATGAAGTTCCCAAATTTTAGGTTTAGAATAAGGCAAATGAACCTTGTGAGTGACTGCTTATGAATGAAATTTTCTACCAAATGTGCCTAAAAGTGTCTCCAAACGACCATATATATGTTCATGTTTCAAGATGTAGGTATTCATGTTTTAAATTATACCTGACATTTGTCACAAAAATTTTTGTCAGATAATAGTCTGAATTTAGCTCTAAATGTAACCAGTAAACATGAAGTGGTCTAGCAAGATTTGATTAGATGTTTTTAGGACTGCCCTAAGGACCAGGAGTTACCATGTTTCCTTATGTATTAATGTTTAACATTGGTTATAAAAATTGGTTAAAAAATGGTCTGAATTTAGAATCAGCATTTAATGCATGGCTGAAGTTTGTAAATCTCAGGTTAGGTGTTATGTTCATATTCAGTGATGACTGATGAATGATGATGATGAAACAAAACTAATAGTAAGGATGAAACCAAAAACTAAACTGAATAAACAATAGTATACGAAATATTTGTCATAATTATTCACAAATCATGCTACGGACAGAATTATGTTCATAAATGTATTCTTTATGGCTAGAAAGTGCTGTTCTGAAAATTTTTAATGGGGATATTCCTATATAAGGTGACTATATGCACCAATGAAAAGCACATGTGACTTGAACACTAACAGAATATCCCCATAAAAAACTTTTTAGAATGGCACTTTTCGTCATAAAGAATAAGGCTCGTCAAGTATAAAAATGTTTATGCTAGCAACATTGATGGAAACATATGATGGAGAAAACATGTAAGAAATGTGTAGCAGGAGTGAAATTTTTGTAAACAAAGTCACTTGGCTTTTATCATAATGATGTATAAATAAAAAAAACTAGGTCAAAATGAAACAAGCAAACTAGATAAAAATGGTATCGATCGTACCAATCGTTTTCTTTTCTCATGAAATGGATAATTTTCATTATCCCCACCTCTACCCCTTTTGTAAAGTTAATTTTAATACCCCGTTTGCAAGTAAACTGGTTAAAAATTGCTACAGAAAATATTTGGTTCACGGTCTTGAGAAAACTCTGAAAATAATGAGGCTAAATTTTATACAAAACGTAGTGTTTATATGGGACCAGGTCTAAAAAAAGTTTTGTGCTTATTGGTCCAGTAGTTTTTGAGAAAACTGAAGAAAAACAATTCCTCGAAAAGTAGTGTTTCCAGGATTCTGAAGAAACTACAAAAGCGATCAAGCTAAAATTTTCATGATACATCGCTCTTAGGTACGCATGTGCAAGTCTGATAGAAGTTTGGTGTCAATTAGTTAAGTAATTTACTGAAAAAATTGGAAAAGGAAAAATGTCAAGAAAATGTTATGTTCACTGTTTTGAAAAAAAAACTACAAAACGAATAGGGCTGAGATTTTCACAGAAGGTAGTCCTTATAAAGTATCTAGTCTGATATGAGTTTATTTTCTATTGGTTCCGTAGCTTATGAGAAAAATGTAAAACATAAATAAAAACTTATTGAAGAAAGGCAAGTTGCCTTTATTAAACTATCTTTTAGTATTCATGGCGCAAGAAATTACGAGCGAATTTTAGTTCAGAAAGCGTCATTTTAGAGCTATTTAACTACTTCGAATGGGTCAATTTTAAACCTGTTTTTTTCAATATTATTTCTGAATTATATTTAATGGTTTTTATAATAATTTCAGTTATGAAAAAAGTAAATTCGAGCTTTTGAATAAATGTTAATTTAGCGTGTTGCGAGAGTAATTCAATACTTTTAAATTACCTCAACAAATAAGATAAGTTACGAACATTTATCTTTTATTGAAATTTCACTTTAGTTATTACAAACCCTTTAAATTATACTTATTTCTATTTCTTAATATAGTGATACCTAATGTCCATAGCAACTAGTATGGACCCTAACGTCTCTACTCGACTTCAGGTTTAGGAATGACCATGTCTTCAAAATGAAGACATGACATTACTTTCGTTTTCTTTGTTTCAATCAAAATATGGCCGACCAAAAAGGTGGCGTGATACGGAACATCCGCCAAATATGATGATACTTCATTGTCAGCATATCTGGTGGTGTCCGTTTGTGAGAAGCTAGGTAAAATATAGACAGCTATTATTCCGAGAATTAGGAATAATAGTTGTCTATAATTTGTTCGACACGTTTTTGTAGACAAACTGAATCGTCTGCAAAAACGGGATGGAACAAAGGTCCCCGGGTGAAAGGAAGCCCGAAGCTCCTGCTTCGCTAAATTTTGTGTCCTTGAAAGTTTGTTATTTTAATTTATTATATCTTTACAATACTACTTTTTTTTTTTTACAAATGTCTCTTAATTTTACTTTGCGGGATTGATCATCGCCTAAAAGAAAATTATATTAAATTCTTTATTTTAGCATAAAAATTTATTTTTGCAAATTGAATTAATGGATATAATTTGGCATAATCAAATTTATTATGCTTTTTTTTTTTATTATATTATATTGTAATATAAAATGTGCACTTAGAATTATGGACCATTAACGATGTATTGCTCCCAATGCCAGATCATTTATTTGATTGTGCGCATTGATAGCAACACAATTTATTTTTAAATTTACGTAGACCAATATGGCTACTATGAGTGTTAATAAACTACACCAACCAATTAGTAGTAAATGTACCGTGTTTATTGTGTCTTGGTATCCTAGATCAGCAATTTTCAGTTCTGCTGATTTTAATCTTTCTTTGAGCTTATGAATTGGAGTTATTGCTGAAAGGTAAGGTATGTTGTCATGCCATTTATTATTGTAGGCAATAGACATATTTGGAAATTTGAATGATTGACGCAGACCAAAATCAAGTTCCATGAATTGATATTTCGTCCAAACTAGTGGTAGATGATGTTCAATGAGGACGTCTTTTTCTGGTTCATTTATACACGGAAATCCTGCTGGGATGATTGTTTCTGCATTGTTTTCTCTCTGTAATTGTTGAATTTCTACTATACATGGAACTGTTAGTAGAGTTGCTCCGGGCTATGAGTCATTTATAGTTATACTAGTACTTGTTTTTGTTATGGTGTTAACTGATATTAATGGATTTTTAGCATTTGTTAGGGCAAATTGGTTCATTTCAATTTGTTTAACTACGATTTCTTCATGATTTATCTCGCATTTAAAGGTGCATTTCTTTATTATTTCTTCAAATTTCATTCCTTTGAATAATACCCTCGCACAATTCCCTTTATTGTTGGTTGTGCGGTCTTGTGGTAGAAAGCATAACAGGCTATGTTTGCACAAAAATCAATGTCTGTTCCAGTTATGATTCTTATTGACCCATCAAATTTGTTGTGGGATAAGATCGAAGGTTCTTGATCCCAAGAGCAGATTTTATTGTCATGTGTTCGAAATTCTAATGGAATAAAGTTGTAAAGTTCGTATTTGACATGAAGGTTCTGAAGTGGAATTTTGATTTCTATTTCTATTTTGTTTCCTGTCACATAGCAGTTTACTAATTTTGTTCTGTAGTAGGACTGGATTGATTTTTTGTCTAAAACTACTGCAAAATTTGATTTTTCTGCGATTTTCTTGATTTTTAGTAAGTCTTCTTTTAAAGTTGTTTCGTTAACAATTGCTGCCGAGAGATAGTTATTTTTTCAAGAAAGGAATAAGTGACCAAGTTTAGCATTTTCAGTGACTAAACTAGCGTGAAGAGTTCGAGCTGTGTCGAAGATGAGCTCTCTTCTAGTTTCTATAATTATTTCGTTATTTTGGTTTTGAATGGCATCTTTTAATGCTTGAACATTTTCTTTTAAAATTTTAGAATTATCGACTTCTATCTTTTCAAAATTTCTAATGTCATTTGTGACGTTTAATAATTCTGCATGGCTTTCTATTACGGATTCTTGAAGTTTTTTGTATTGGGATTTTAGATTTTTCTCATTTTCTATAAAGTCGTTGCCTTGAGAAAGTGTCGTGACATTGCAACACCATGTGTCAAAGTCACCAAGGACTTGTATTCCACGTTTAATTTGTTTTGAAGGTTCTCTATTAAATTCTTTGATTATTGCTTCGTTTATTAGCTGAATATCCATAATTAGATCTAAGATTTTGAACATGTTTCTCGATCTCTGTATACACCATGTGTTTTCCGTGGATGTGCAACTTTGCAGTTTTTTTATTTCTTCAAGCCATTCGGGTGTTTCTATGTTCTGCCTTCTTGGAATATTCAGGCTATAGACTATGGGAATTGTTTTCTCATAAGCCTTACTGAATTTGTTTAATTCAAAGTATGCTCCTGATGATGCATTAATTTTCATTTTTAAACTTGTGTTCTCGGTTTTGTGTGTGAGTATTGTGAATGTAATGAAGACGATAACGGCAAGTTTTATCATTATGTGGTCTGAAATCATTACAAATCATAAGAAATTTTTGCTGTTAGATGCAGTATGAGAGACATTTTCTTCACGATTTCGATGAGATGTTGAGTTTAAGTATGGATCGCGCTAGTGAGGAAGTTCTTCAGGATGCTCCTTCGTATCCGTCTCCGGCGGAATTACGCTCTCTGCCTAAATTTATGGTGCCTGACATGGGGATTGTTGAAACTTCAGAAAGTTTCATGCTCACGCAGGTGTCTCTGCTGTATTTGCGTTGTTGGTCGCCACGTTGTCCATGTTTATTCACTGGCGTTATTGGGCTTTGGAAAATTTTTAAAGCTATCCATTCATTTTTGGCAGCGGATTATGGTCACACGGGAGTGGATGTGTACCAAAAAAATTTTCCCGGCGATTCACTGAACACTTCCTTCGGATCGTGGAGGCATGTGATGCCTCAGAGTTTATGCGAATGTTGTTTGCAGTCGATGGTGCAACTCGCCTCGCAGTTCAGCTTCCTCTTCCGGGAGGCAAGCCTATGGAGGTGGGAAGGATCAGTGGTTTGCTTTTCAACACTTGATGTGAATCTGTCTGACATCACTGGTTATGCTGTCGGCTTGAACTTATTAACTTCAGTTATTATGGCAATGCAGCCTTTAAATTTTGGTGCTAAAGTTTGTTTTTTGATTACCAACACAGCATATGCCAATACGATTATGGATAGGTCCCAATTTCAATATTTGGTTGACTATCTTGTTCGCTTTTACCAGTGAAAAATCGTAATTAATGATACTCCTCATTACATTGAGGTTATGCGAGTTTTGGAGCCGTCGGAAAAAATGACCATCTCTCACGATCGTCGTGTTTTGCGTGGAGCAAGTCCAGGAAGTGAGCTGACCTCTGGACCGAGTAAAATGGTCGTGTCCAATTGGCGCATGTTTTTGGTTCCTCGTCATCAGCAGTTCAGGCATCGGTCAGTTTCTCCAGAACCCGCACCTGCCAATCATCCCGAAGGTGAAGAGCAAGGTGAAGCAAAGCCAACTGCTGGTGAGGCTTTTGCTCATGATGCACAGGATGATTGGTAATCGGTGAGTAAAAAAAAATTTTATATTTTTGAGGGGAGAAAATGTATACGTAAATGGTCCTTACAATATATATAAAAATTATCTATAATTGTTACGAATTAAATTACAAGGGTTATAATATAATGTTTCGGGTGGTGGTTCGGAGTATCTTTTCACGTATTCCTCCAGACTAAACTCACTTGGTTTCTTAATATCTTGGGGAATAGGTTGAATAGGTAGAGACAAAGGTTGTGTTATACTTTTTCCCTCATCACACCTATTGAACAATTTGATTTCTTCTATATGTTGTTTATGGGTAATCGATTGAATTTTTTGTAAGGTTATCCTTCTTTTTTTCTGGGTCTTTTAGTTCAAATTTCTTTCTTTATTCCAAACAATTTTTCCCTTTTAATAAAGCTTCGTCATTAAATTTTACCTTTTTATTGCTTTTATTTTTATTGCCAGATTTCTTTAAAATTCCTTTTTGTGGTCTTCCTCTTGGACATTTGACAATGATTTTAATTTTGTCCTCTGATTCATTTTCTTCTTCAGGGCTCTTTTCTTTCTTTGGTCTACCTCTTTTTCTTTTCGGATTAGATTCGTGAATATGATCTTCATTTTCCGAATTATCGGATGTAGTATTTTCAATGTTTGATGGTAAGTTAGCATTAGAGCAAGCATTATAAGGGGTAAGTCTTCTTATATGAACTGTATCGTCTATGCTATTTCCATCTTTGGAGGTTATGCAAATTACATAGTTTAAATCTGAAAGTTTTCTTACTATTCTATATGGTCCTAGGAATTTTGGTTTGCCTTTTCTGTAATTTATCGGTGCTTTCAAGAGAACTAAATCATTAGTTTCATAAGAAATTTCTAGCGTTCTGAATATTTAATTGCATTCTTTTTATCAAAGTTTGGAATTGTTTTCAGAATTCTGTCTGCTTCACTTATCTGTTCTTCTCTGGTTTTGCTGATAAGTGGTGACGGAATTTCTAAATTTATGGGGGGTTCTCCTTTATAACTGTGCATTAGGTAAAACGGATCGTGATTATTTAAACCTTCAATCGGTGTCTTATTATAGGTCAAGGCTACGTTATGCACGTGGTCTGGCCATTCTTCACTATCGGTACTTTCATATTTCGCTAATATTTTTTTATCGTTCCGTTCATTTTCTCTACTTGTCCTTGAGTTTGCGGTGAATATGATGTAGAGTAGAATATTTTAATACCGTTATTTTTACAATAATTTTGCACGTATTTGTTTGAAAAATGAGTTCCGTTATCACACGTAATCTTCGTTGGTTTTCGGTAATGACGTACAATTTCTTCTAAGAATTTAATTACCGAATGTGCGTTTGGTTGGGTTATTGCTTTCGTCCAACAATATTTTGTTGCCTTATCTATTCCCACTATGACAAATTTCTTTTCATTATTTGTGTTAAATTTTCCGATAAAATCAATTTGGATATGTGCAAGTGGTATGTATTCTTCAGGATTAATTGGTTTCAAGTGTCCATATTTTTCGTTAATGTTTTTATTAATTTGGCATTGATGGCACGAACGTACATGCCTCGAGACTATTTTAGGCATTTGTGTAAAGTAGTATCAAACACGCATTTTGGCAAGAGTTTTACGAATTCCAAAATGTCCTCCCCCACTTTGACTCTCATGACATATATTTAGTACTTGAGGTATGAGGGAGTCAGGAATTACTGGTACGGCATAGTGATATTCAGAGTGATCATTGTTTTTCCATAAAATTCCATTTTCATCAAGAAAAAATGGATTTAGATTGCGTGATCTTCTCATTTTTAAGCTTTTTCTTAACTCTTTTTCGTTGCCACCTTCTAAAATTTTTATTATGATTCCCCACCTATTTGTCTTCACGTTGTAAATCCTATAAATTGTGGATTTCTTGGTCTGTGATGTTAATTGGGTTTTCTATTTCGGAATTTTCTGAAATTTTGGAAAGTTGAGAATATGGGGACGCATCGGAGTTTCCAGATCTTTCCAAATTATCGGATAGGATGGAACTTCAATCGTCTTCCAAATTGTCACTTTCTACGTCTAAATCTTTTTCTTTCTTTTTCATGCCACGTGTTATTGCTTTGATTTTTTTCTCTTGTTTGATAATATTAGGAGGATCAGGTGTTCCTTCTAGTATTATGAATTGACCGTTTCAAAATTCTGTGTAATTGTCCTCTTCTTCTTCTTCGAAATGAGAAAGATAATCAAGATAATCAGCAATTTTGTTATTTTCACCTTTAATGTGTCTGATCTTAAATGTGAATTCTCCTAATTTCGAATTTAACCTATTTAATCTTGCATTTGGTTTTTTCATTCGACTTTGGTATGTTAAGGGTTCATGATCTGTAAAAATATTAAATTCTTTGTAGATTAAAAATTCTCTGAAATATTTGCAAGTTTCAGTGATAGCCAACATTTCTAAATCAAAAGAACATAAATGTTGTTGATTTTTAGGAATTTTCTTCGAGAAATATCCTATAGGGTGTGGCTCTTTTGTTTTTCTGTCTACTTGCATTATTACTGCTCCTATGGCTGTTTTTGATGTGTCTACTTCGACGTATGTTTCAGCATCAGGATCGTAGATTGTAAGAATTGGATCTGAGGTGATTAATTCTTTTATTTTGTCGAATGCTTTTTGTGCTTCGTCATTCCATGCTATTTTATTATTTACTTTAACATTTTCTTTTCTTGTTAAGTCTGTTAATGGTGCTGTGATTTGCGAAAAATTGTTTATCATTTTCCGATAATAATTTGCTAAACCAATAAATCTACGTAGTTGACATAACGTTTTAGGTGGTCGAGCTTCACGAATTAGTTTGATGTTTTTATCTAACGGTTCTAATTTATTATATGAAATTTTAAAGTATTCGATACTTTCATTGAAGAAGCTACTTTTACTGGTTTTGATTAGTAGACCCGCTTCAACTAGTACTTTCAGGACTTCTTCTAAATTTTCTAGTGTTTCTTCAAAGGTTTTGCCAAAAACACAAATATTGTCTAGATAGACTAACACTTTGTCTTCTAGGATATGGTTGAATAAATCGGTCATAGTTTTTTGGAAAATTCTAGGGCTTGCACTTAATCCCATAGGGATAGAGTTAAATATGTAACTTACTCCTCCAACGTTTATTCCTGTTATTGCTTTTGATTCTTCATCAAGGGGCATTTGATAATATCCTTGATTGAGGTCAATCGTTACGAAGTATTTTTTATCTCGTAATGTATCCCAAATTTTGGGGCGACGAGGGACTCTGCTCATATCCTTTTTTACTATTTCGTTTACACCTCTATAATCTACTAATAATCTATAAACTCCGTTTGATTTCTTCTTAACAAATACTGGGCTCTCATATCTAGAGCTTGCTCTCTTAATAATACCACATTCTTCGAATTCTTTAATTTTCTTTCTAATTTCTATTTTTTCAAAAATACCCATATGGTAATTTCTACGTTGAACCGGCTCGTCTGTTTTCAAGTAGACATGTGCTGGTTTTAGTTTCGTAGGTTTTTCTTTGGCAGGTTCTTCCGTAAATGTATGAATATATTTTTTTAGAACGCTTACTACTGCCTGCTTCTGTTCCTTCGTTAAATTTTTATTAATTTGCACTTGCGTTCCTTCATTGTTGTGGATAATGCTGTCATCAGACCGGGTTTTGCGGACAAGTTTTAGCATATCAACCTCCTCACCTTGGTTACCCGCAGTATCCCCCGACGTAATGCGTTGGATTCTGGGTTGGCCACGGCGGATGGAATTGGTCTGATGGTCCCGCATAGTTGGCTGTCAAAGCCTATAGCATCCTAAAACTGTCCCTTGTGTGATCTGGGGCTAAAAAACAAGCAAGGAACTCAGTCCTGAGTTTCTGCTTAGTTTCATGATGTGACCCGATCAACCAGATCGTGACTCGATCAACCAAATCATAGCCAGTGTGGCCCAAGTGAGAAAACTGAATTGTTTAACAACCACAGTTTCCCAGAAAAAAATCAAATCATTGGCTTTACACCAGTAAAGGTATGGTACTTGCTGCGTGCATTTAGTTGGCAGATCTTAATCAGTAGATGTAGACAGAGACCACCTGGTTGTTCCTACTGAACATGACTCATCGAAGTAGATGAGATAGTAACGAACACCATGTGAAACATTTGTTCGAATCAGTTAAATCATTTATTAGAATTAGGGAGTTATTGGAGCCTATTTGTACTTCAGTACCAAAAAAGGTTGATAAACCTAATCCACCACCTCAAAATAGAAATCCCTCTCAACCTAAAGGCAGGAGAAATTTTGCAATCATTTCTACAGAAAAGAAACCGAACAAAAGAGGATAGAATAAATCCAATCTTCGAAAATGACCAATCTAACATTTAAATTGCATAAAAAATAGAGTCAAAGAAATAAAAAGCATAAAACCCGTACGAGCACTCTTACAATGTATAGAAGCCATACGCCGATTTAACAAACAGCGAATAAGGAGGAAAAGTTTAGTTTCACCTTATGCATCGTTAGATTTCACCTTTCATTTTGCTCTACTCTGTTTCATCAGAGCTGACCAAAAGAAGTACTTTGGAAAACTACTCGAAGTACTAGAAAAATGAAATCTCCCGCCGTATGCCTTGTACGAAAAATTCCACATCCTGATTGATCCATCTGGGATATTACGTACAGTAAACTATCTACCTAATATCGAGTACGCAAGAGATATGCTATTACTAATCCTGATGCACCCTAAATCTCACTTAACAAAATTAATTCTGATGCACACACATCTGAAAAATATACACTCTGGTACGAAATTTACTATAGCCGACTCTAGAAGACACTACTTTGTACCAAAGTCACTAAAAGTGTTACCTCAAATTCTAAAGAAGTCGTGCACACTATGCAAAAAAGCTGAAACAAGACCGTTTAAACAACCAACTTTTTCAGCACTACCAGACTTTCGCCTGGTACCTTTCGTGAATCCATTCACCTACACAGTGTGGATATCTTTGGCCCATTTATGGTATTTGACAAATACCTGCCAAAATCGAAAGCACAGTTGGCAACACCAACTACACCACCAATTAAAAATTGGGTGTTGATTTTTACATGCCTGTCCACCCAAGCAGTGCACCTACTCTCAGTATCAAACTTAACAACTGAGGACATCTGGACAGCGGTTTTAACATTTTTCGCTGACAAAGGCACACCAAAAGTTATCCTATCCGATAACGCGGCGCAATTCCACTTAATTGCAACGTACTTACCAGAATACTGGAAAACGTTCACTGAAGAACGAAAAATCAAACCTAGCTTAGATGAAAGAGGCATTAGATGGCACTTCATCCCAGCTAAAGCACCATGGTATGGTGGAGTTTATGAACAACTGATCGGCATTATAAAACAGGTGTTTTATAAAGTCCACGGTCACCACTCAATCTATAAACATACCTTTCAAGCAAGCTTGAAAGACATACAAACAATGGTCAACAGAAGACCACTATGCCCATCTCCAGATGAGCTAGATCAGTTGACATTAACACCCGCACATTTCATACGGGCCAACTTAGGCCACCTAAGCGATCCAATTAATGAATCGAATATGGACATTTGTCCGTCACACAAAAATAGAATTCTCAAGCAAGCAAACATCTACAAGACCTCTTAAGTTCTTGGCTCCGTTGGAGTTAGACGACAGAAATGTCGAAAAACTTGATACGTAGTATCATACCTCCGATAGATCCCCACTGATTATGACAAAAAATAGACTGGTCTGACAACCTAAATTACTGACTTTAGGGTACGCCATAATTGGACATTCTACTCCTAAAAAAGGTATAACTACGATTTTTTGTCACCTACTATTACTGTCATGTGCTTTATAAAAGGATACGGGTAATAGGTGGCAGAGTGCACTACTTAACTTAGCATCGTTGATGTTTACACACCTCACTAATTCCCAAATATTCTCTTACAGAATCTGTGATCTATGGCCAATAACTTGTTCCATCCTTTCAATTGCAGCATCCAGCAGTTGGAATGAACTTTCGTTGAAAGTCTCGTTCTCATGTAATTTCATTACGCTGTAACGTCAGAAGAAAAAATAAAAACTCGTTCCTATTTTTTTTTAAGCTTCTGTAAATATCTATTTTCATCATCTTTTTATGTTATTTGTTGTTTTCTTGTTTTTTAATAATAAAATAACAGTTCATATAACATGCATGTCTAATCTTTATTCTAGATTTCAGGGGAATCTTCGGAGGTGGCCACCAATGGTCACCCAGGAACACTGCCCCCAGTGTCATGGCTACGCCCACAAGTCCTGTGCGCACTAGCGATGCACAAAGGACTCGACATGACTGGAGATACTGGGCTGAGGCAATGCTAACAGTTGTTCCACAACCAGGCGTGAGCTAAGGTGTGGGACAACGAACATATTTTATTCGTCCTTGTGACGTTAAACCAACAATCAGTAAACTCCTCCATTACAAAAGGCAGCCACACAAACTATCAAGCCTGGATAGACGCACTCAAACAATTGTATAAGTGCGTCAGGGCTGTGGTAGGAAGTGCTTTAGCCAAATGGGAGGCTGATCAAAAACGGCATTAAGACCCGCAAGTCCCCCCAGTCTGGCGTGCTCTACATCATTTTTGTTGCACAAAAACTGGGGTAGTAGCTGAGGGGACTCTGATATGAGGTGCAGGGGCTTGGCCCCCAACAACAGTCGCCGCTAAAAGGCAGGCTTATTTTTGTCCTTACGATGTTAAACAAAAACACAATTACGTTTGATTGTAAATACCTGCATGTACTTGCAGGTAATGTCCAAGTACCAAATTGTGACTAATCTCAACAATGTGATGATGTCACGATCCATACACAAACCGGCCCATCATCTCTTATCACTACAAGAGATGACGCAATCGAGCCGCTCTCACTTACATACATATTCCTTACGTGTGTATGTTTACGTGTAAATAAGCCAGTATATAAACTGTCCAGACCAGCTCTAAAATTGCCAGTGTTTGCCCAGGTTTTGGCTTACCCATATGATAAATATGAAGTGGCTGAACACGTTTAAATTCTATTAAATTTACTTTCTGGTGAGAATACTTTCTCAAGACAAGGTGCTCCACAACCAATAACAAATTTTCACTAAATTCTGAATCCATGAACCTGAACAATAACCAGATAGAACAGTTTTTTCTAAAACATCGATATTATCAATTATTTTTACAAAAATTACCAATTATTTCCTGGAAAATTATCGATTATTGATAATTTGACATGAAAAAAATATTTTTTATCCTTGTTTTCCACAAATTTTGTTTCAACCAATTACTAGTAATCACAATCAATAACCATAAAAATTATTTTCGTTCATCAGAATAATAACCAATATTTAACTAATAACCATCAACCAGTAACCAATGTGGCTCTTTGTTGATTCCCAGTAACCAATAATCTCATAAACATTTTGGTTACAAGCTCTACTCAATACCAAACCAGTTCTTACTATAGTTTTTAACTACCATCACATAATATTAAAAATAAAAGAGGACGCACGCTCATCTAAATGCTGTTACAAGAAGGGGAACAACTTGTAAAGCTATTTTTAGCAGTTTAAATTTGCTTACTCCAAATTGGACCCATTGACAATAACTTGAAACTTTTTTTCAAATACAGGAGAAATCATTTATTGAAGACACTAGATTAAGGGAAAAACCACTAATTTGGGGAAAATATGGCAAGTCCTTGAACAAATGCACCAAAATTTGAAGAAATTAAATTGCTCATTAAGGCCAACAATCTGACAGTTTACTGAGACAAGATAGTCGATAAACATGGAAAAATTTTCAGTTGAACTTTCTGATTTAATGAGATATCTAATCCTTTTCCAGTTCATCAGCGATACTTCTAGTTGTTCTTTGTCATTAATCTACCTACCTGTCTTGGTATTTTCTTGTATAAGTCACTCAGACAAGATCCATGAATGTGCACCAGAATACACTGAATCGGTTCCCATTACAATCTTCAGCTTCCACCGAGAAAAACCAATATCTTTTTTTGTTTTGCCGTAAATATTCCACAATTCTATCATTTTCAATGATGTGTGCTCAAACGTTCTTTAAATATTACAGCCTTAACTTATTTTTTTTATTTTTTTATTTTTTGTTTCCATACCTGAAAACTTAGCATCAGTTAAATGGGACACCTCACATTTGGGATAAAAATAGTAGGATCTAATGTGTTCTTACGAAGCGGTTTCTACTTTAATTGAATTAAATGAATCAATAAAAATTTGTCAACAGGACCTGAGAGCAAAAATCTGAGCCAAAGGACTATATAAGCAGCAGCGGAGTTAAGAAAAATTTTTTGAGTGGGAACTTTATTTTCTTTAAAAGTACTGACAATCTGACATAATGATTTGGCCCTCTTCTTTTGCAAAAATATATTTTTAGGAATCATTCATGTTCTAGAAAATTCATTATATAAAACAGTTTTTTTTTTTTGTTTTCAACATTTGAATTAGTAACTTTCAAAGCCTATTCTTCCAAAATTAATGGATCAATTTTACAAATTTTAATAGGACTCTGTGGGCCATGAAAGCTCTTGACAAAGCGTCACTGTTACATGTCAAAATGCGGAAGCTGAACAGGAAAATACAAGAAAAACTTGAAGAACCATGTGGAGAGGGGGAAACTTGGCATCCCTGGAACTCTCCAGACTGATCAAAGAGGTCTACTGCTGAACTCCCTTGCCTAACCTATGAACTTCAACCCCCGGGCACTCAGTAGTTCGTCTATTTAGACCCAAGTTGAGGGGAGCCAAGGAGAACTGTCCTTCAAAATTCGACGCCAATTAAATATCAAAACTGGGTACGATGATTCCGCAAGTCATACGCATCAAAATGTTTTATTAACAATGTTTTAAATTTTCATAAAAATTGATGCATCCTTGAAAAAGGTCATGTTTTAAGCAAATATTTTCTGTATCGAAACCTGACGTTCAGGTTTTGTTTCTTGAGAAAAACTCTAAATAAAAATTGTTACATTGAAAGAAATTTGTCGAATTTTTGTTTTAAACTGTCTAAAAAATGATTTTTCTCCATTTAAATTTAAATTTTGATTCAATCTGAAGTGTTTTACCGCTGATAGTTTCGGAGTAATTGAGAATTATCTGATGTAAGGTTGGATAATCTTCTACAATCAAAAAATAAATTTTTCAAACTCAGCTGAAAACTCAAAAAATCGCCAAAACACATTTTTTGTTGCAAATGACCTTCAAATTCACTCAACCAAGTTTTGACATTGGACATTCAGCATACGGGGAAAAAAATTGATTCACATTATTAACACGAATAAATTTTCATTTTCAAGTCACACTCGGTTTTTGAACCTAGGAACCAGTGTGTTTAAAACGATGACTCTAATTAGAAAATTTTCATAGCGCCACATATTTCCATTGTCTTTTTTCTACTCCTTTCATTGCTCGCCAAAATCTACTAAACTTGGGTATTTACGAAATAACCAATCGATTTCCACATTTTAAAAACTCCTCTTCAACCTTATCTAAGAGGGAAAAAAGTCAACGATTACAAATCGATAGGTTTGTATTCTCCTACCTCTCCTTTTAATATTTTATACTATATATTTTCCGCACAGCTCAAAATTATACACTTGAACACGTTCCGTTAAACGATAAAAATATACATCCTCTTTCTCTTCGTCATTCTTACAAAAAAAAAAAAAATCAGTTTTGGCGTCGAAAAAAAGTTTTCCACGAACACGATATGCGGGTAACATACACACATTCGTATACCTACTTATTTCTGCGGTGGCACTTAAATTCACCTGTTCACGTGCACACCTGTCATCAAAAGGAAAAAATTGTTCTTCATAAATTATGAAAATCGTCTTTCTCAATATGCCTAAGTCTAAATTAGTTTTTCTACCCTTTTCTTTTGACTGTGTTCTATTCTCGTTAGTAGAAAAAGAACCCTCATCAAACTTTCTGAAAGTTGAAATGCGCAAGCGCCTCTCCACACTCACCAAAAAGAACTTTTTTTTACTAAATTTCTGAATTAAGGTTACAGTAGTCCGACCTCCGAATATTTTTCGCTTCTTTTTCTATTTCTTTATTTTTCCGGACGTTCTTTCGTCGGGCAGAATTTGTTCGCAACAGCTTTTTTGCTTGCAGGGGGCAGTTTCTGACCGAAAAAATGGAAAAAGTATTAGGAAGCCAATGCAAGAAAAAACAAACAATATTAGACAGGATCATAGAGAGGATATCTGAAGTCCAGGAAAAGGACTAACTCTATAATTTCCTTAATAACTAATTTAAATGATAGGTAAATTTCTATTTAATTTTCTCGAAGACATGGAAATAGGCTAACGCATATTTGCATCGAACTCAGAAACTTCTGCTGAAAAGAAGCTAAAATGAGCATCTTCTATTACATACAGAGAAAAGCTGTTTTGGAGAATCCCCATTAGATATCGTTAATAATGAATGAATGGAGGAACAATTTGGATCTAAGACAGAAAAAGTTAAAAAAAACTCTAGAGCAGCAAGCCTCGCTAGAAAAAATAGGTTTTCGAGACAAAGAATTATGAATTTTTATGGTCACATTAATTGTCTGTAAGTTTATATCCGTTAATGATATGTTATGATTGTATGAAATGTGTTAGCTATTGACAAAATATTAGACAATGTGAAATATATGATGCATAAGCATTTTTTCTTGAAAAATGAAAAATAAATTAAGATGATAAAGTATGATACATTATCATATAATTTAAAATAAAACCAATGAAATATAATAAAGTTATGAAATAAAAAAAAGAAGAAAATATGAGCATGTGGTTAATTTTTGTAAAAAGTTCATGCAAATTAGAAAAAAAAAGGAAAAAAAATCTTTACCGGAAGTACTGTTTGATGGATCCGCACCAAAGTTGGTAGCATGTTACCATAAATTTTAATGAATATTTATTTCAAATTTCGTACATATGGATCCAAAATTCCGCATTTTATGACCAATATAAAAACAAAAATAGCGTATCGAAGTACCGCCCAGGCAATCCGCGTCAAAATTGGAAGCTACTACAACAAATCAAGATAAATATTTACTCCAAATTTTGTTGCTATTGGTGCAAAATTGAGCATTTTATAGGCAAAATAAAAACAAAAATGGTGGTACCGGAAGTACCATCAGGCTGATCCACACCAAAATCAATAGGTCTGGTCCTTGACTTATTAAAAAAGTTCATATGAAATTTCGTTATTATCGAACAAAAATTGCGACCTGTACTGTGGTAATAAGAAACTGACATAAATATATATATATATAAAAATATGAATTTGAGTTATTGGTGCCAAAATTTTCAAAGTACCCAACCCCAATCCAGAGGGCTAATACCACACCAAGCGTAATAAGTAGATTTTTTAAAGAGAACCTACTTAAAAAAGGGTTTAAATAAAAATAATTTTGATGCCTGCTTTAAGACTTGACAAAAACTTGATTTTTTGATTGTACTATATGCTTGCATATTATACTGAAATGAAGGTTTAGGTATTCAGATGGCTACTGATACGGAGGCACTTTGTGGGTAGGTATGTATGCCGGTGAGTGGTGATGCCCCTTTTCATCACTGCTTCCATGGCGCACACCCTACAGCACCATCACATTTCAGCAGCGGAGGTGCTACATACTACCAAAGGCTACACACGTGTCCAAGAGATGGTGCTGTAATTCATCTCCCAAATCACGTCGATGTCACCACTTTAGGTATTCCGGCGGCATGGGGATTTGAACACCTGTACCGACCAAATACCTAAAAACTACCTCATTACTGCCACCTAAAATGCAGCACTATATTCACTCGGCCATGGTGCCCGGTGACGGTGAATGAGGGAGAAGCGTTGCGGTAGCCGCCACAGAAGGTACTTATTTATTTGTAATAATTTTGGTCATTAAAGTACTTACATCTGTAATTAGGAGATTAGGTCTTGATCAAATCATTCTCATTAATTTAATGATCTGTGATCACATTTAATAATGACGTGTTCTTTCCAGCAGTGATTATGTTCATTTTAAATTCCTAACATTTTGTACTTTAACCGTGGTTGCCATTCTCTTGTTAACCATGGTTGTTAATATATGCAATAAAATACAAGTTGTGAAATCATGTCATTACTTCATTGAGTCGTTTTCAGCTTCTATTAATTAGTTCCATTATTATGATTGATTTAGTTCATCTATACTGTGTTCAATACTTCAAACAGTTCATTTATCAAGTCATTTTCTCACAATAGTTTTAGGCTCGATCAAGTTCATCAAGACATCAACCAAATAACAACATGACAAAAATTTTAGTTTTGTGAATAGGCTATCCCAGCCTCAAAAAATGAACAGAAACCTGTTGTAAATTAACAAGTGCTCAACATGTTTGAAGCAGTGGAAATGGATCACTATTTAATCAACTTCATAATTGATAAGGATGAGGCGTCAATTTAATCCACTGAGTTTATTGATTCTTTGAGAGCACCAGGTTTACCTGTATAAAATATTACAGGTGCTCGGATAATGCTGGATTTTTCACAAACTCGGCTTTTTATGGCATGCTCTTGGGTAGGAGGTGCCGACCAACTGTACCCATATGTACCAAAAATCCTCATCTAATTTATCATCAGACACTTCAACAATTGCCAGTTAAAATATGTTATTAATAATAAAAAACTGGTCGCTGGTTTCTCCTTACTTTCTCATATTTCTAGACATTAATCAACATCTAAGTACCATGCCAGAGATGGTAAGAAGCTCATAATGCTTTATACCATGAGTAAAATTTAAAAGGATTAGCATAATCCTTTTTCACTTCTAACGATTCAATCGGCGCCACAATTTCCATCGAAAAATATATCCGCATTCTCATGGCAAATTTTGCCCTTTTCTCTGGCTTGAAGTTCAGGGAGAATGCGAAAACTTCACCCATTGTTCGATTGTGCCAAGAGTTTTGCCTATTCTTCAACCCTTCCAACCAATTTTAGAAGGTGGACTGAAATAACATATTTCCCAAAACGTAACGATTGTTAACACTTCATTTCTCACAAACTTCCAGACGATATCCCTTTTGGCGAGAAAATATTAATTAAAAAACTATGTATTCGTAATTTAATCACGGGCAGTAGTTTCACTCTTTGAGTTGCATCGCTTTAATACAAACAATTTCTAATTAATTAATGTATTAATAAATAATGGCCGATATTTTTCTTCTGCACGTTATTTTCTCCTCGAGGGAAAAATATGAAATTTTTCTCACGCTATACAATTGACGTAATACTTTTTTTTTTGGCGCTCGTCTCATGACCATATTAATAAAACCAATTGTCTGCATACAAATAAAAAATTTAATCTAGAATGTCGCTGCGGTAAATTAGTCATGCGATCGTTTTCTGCGCCATCATGGCCATTAACTGCAAGTAGGAGAGATCTTCATGCATAAAGACACCTTCTACCTTCAGACAGGATAATATATTTTGGGAGGAGGGAAAATGGTAAAAGAAATATAGCTAACTCTGTATCATATTGGAGAGTGAGAATATTTCATCACAAAATTTTTAAAACTCAGCTATGTAATTTTTACGCATCATACGGGAAATTATTTTGATTTGATTCTGCCACTTGGAAAAATATAGTCATTTTGACTTTATTGTTCAAGGTGAGAGTTAAATGATATGTTATTAGCTTCGATCATGTGGAAGGTGGTGTATGGATAACCAAGTAAACACGAAAATCAGAGCCATGATCATAGGACACTGTATGTTTTTTCTTGTGTTTTTAGTTTGTTGGTTCTGTGAATCTAAAACTATCTGAGCACTTTGCTGTGAACCCAGTGAATTCAGAAAACAGCTTCGAAAACAGCTGTAAAAAACTGAATGTGCATGTGCATACCATGTCACCATTTTGGGTAAGGCTCTTTACAAGCAGGTAAACGCATGATGTGGTAAGAGAACAGACCACCAATTTTATGTTTTTGAAAATCAATATATATCATGTACATGACGCAGTCAAAATCAAAACTCATGAAAATTCTTGGAATTAATTTTCAGTCAGAATGGGAAACATTTGGTGTCCCAATTTCCTATATTTGCCTGACCAATTCCAGTCAGAAATATAAATTTTTTGGCTTTCAGTCATTTATCAAATAAATTTTTTTCCCTGAAATTAACCTAGTCAAAATTAATAAACAATTGAGCCGAATATCTATAATGCCTAGAATTTACGTTTATTCCTAGGCAAATACCTGAAAGCTAGAAAATGCAATTAATTCACAAAGTTATCCGAATTTGACTAAATTTATTTAGTCAGTTACGTAAACAGTTAATGAAACTGACTGATTTAACCTTTTGGTAGTGTGAGAAGTTGGCTGAATGGATTTTTTTATTGAAAAAGCAATTCATCTTATGGTTTTAGGCATAGTGGGAGGTTAGATGAAGAGGATAACTTTGTTTTTTCAAGACGAATTTATTGTAAGCCTTTAGGTATGGTCTTTTCTTTTTTGATTATGCATTTATAAAATTGTGTAAGGTAAGGTTCACTCCCCAGATATTTTTATTATACCACAGATATTTTTGAAATTTACTTCAATTTTTTTGTAATTATCAATAATTGTGGTATGCCAAGGGGGACTAAAACGGACCCAACTACCCGTCAGTCCTGACAATATTCTTAACCCAATGAACACATCCAGGTTGCCTAGGTATTAACCATCTACACTGGATGGTGCCCACAGAATCAGCACCAACCTACCACCATAGCCTACCAGGAATTTGTAGAACTTGAATTTAGACCATGCTGATTGTATTTTATAAAGATCTTGAACCTAGGCTATGTACTTTGAAATATGCATAATTTATGAGATCATTAATCTCCAGCCGTACCAAGGCATTGATACCCTCAGTGGCCACTGCCACTAAGAAATTTCATTTTCAAAATATAACACAGTGTAATAAACAAAAATGAACACATATTTTTGCAAACATATAGAAACAAAATTGTAATAAAAAAGTGTTTCTGCTTGCACTGACAGATAAATACGTGTGTGTCAGCAACAGTGAATAAACAGTATATAAAATTAATTTAGATAGTTGCTTAACAGCCAGAAAATAAGAGAGGGAAAAAGAAAACCAGTTTTAAAACACAGAGGGAAGATAATTTTATTATTACACACGTACCTAGGACAAACCAAGGCAGTGGTGTAAAGGGAAAGGTTGAGAGAAAAAGCGAAAAAGTGAATAACCTAGGTATTACTGGTTGCATACCTAGGCGTATTCGAAACAGAGTCTTTTAATTTTTAATTTTAATTTTATTTTATGATGGCCAGATGCATCATAATAAACTGAAAAGATTAACATTCTGAAACAAAGGCCCTGGCAGGTATTTTTATTTTTGCCCAGTTGTATTTATAAATTCGATGATTTTCAATACTGACTAATTATTCATTTTTTTGTCTACGTTATTTATGTAAATTAGTAAACAAAAACCAGTCAGAAACATTAATTCTATAATTTCCTAACACCTAAAAACATTTACATTTTTGATTAATTTTGCTCAGGAATTTTCACAAAATTCGTGTCAATGGAGAAGATTAAATCTTTTTACGCACTTTTTCCTTTTTTCCGGAATTTTTGTAAAAACCTGATTTAAATATAGTTGTTTGCAACACACATACATATATATTGAAGAGTCTGACAAATTTGCATTCTAAAACTTTTTTATTTAATTATATCCAATTTTCAGCTTCTGCGTGTCTTAAAATGACGACACATAATATCATATATGTATGTTTTTTTTTCTGCTCGAACTTGTAGCAAAAGTAGTGGGTGCATTTGCTCTTCTTCATTTTTTTTGGCTCTGCTTTACTGCATAAAAAGTGTGTGCTTCTCTATAGATAAACAAACTCCGTTTGTAGCCTTTTCTTTTTCTGTTTATTTTTTAATGTGATAACATTTTTATTTTCTATATGGGATCTGTTTTCGAATTCGATGTTTCTTTATTTTTCTATTTTTTCTCACACATCGATAAAATATCGATATTGGTTTACATGCATTTTCCATTCAACATCGAAAAATATAGATTTTTTTATATATCAAATTTTTATAAACCAGATCGATATTTATTTACATATATTTCCCATTTAACATAAAAATCTAATTTTTATCAATATATTAAGTAGCTAAAATATTTACTGGAATTTTTCTAAGGTTTATCAGTGAATGAGAATGAGTGAATAGTGATTTGAATTATTTTTAATATTCATGATTTTAAAGTGTACCTAGTTGTTTTTTTGATAATATTTTCAAATTACAAAATTGTAAGTATTCATCTTTATATTCATTAGAATTTCAATAAGTATAATCTGAAATAATATGTTTATTGTGTTATCAATCTTTGCAGTATCCAGAGGTTTTCTATGTTTCATCTACGAATTTGGTACTGTAACTAACTTAATTTATCTTTGTAAATATAACGCCAACAAATTTCGCAAATGAATTCATCCATCAAAGCATTCTTGATTTGCCGATAAATTATATCATTAAATTGAAGGAAAGTCAATCGGTGAATCGAGTAGAATAGAATCTATCGACGGATTCTACTCAATTCACCGATGAATTATTTCACTATAAATTAAAGGAAAATCGGTCGGTGAATCGAGTAGAATCCATCGATGGATTCTACTCAATTCACCTATCGACTTTCCTATAAGTACCTAACTTGATGAAATAATTTATTGGCAAAAGTAAAACCCATTCACTGATTATATACCATTCACTGATAGTTATTAAAATCTATTTAATATTGATCATTTTATGAATTTTTCTTATTCTTACAGATAAATGAAACTTCAATTTTACATTAATCCTATGTTTACCTTGGAACTGACAAAAAAAATATGGAGGTGAGCTTAGCTAACGAACATTGAAACATTCTACAAAAATAATTTTTCTAATTTCTTTTTCCAAATACAATACTAATTAATTGCTTTCGACGTTGTCTCTAATTCTGTTTGTATTGCTAATGCCTTTATGATAATCATTCTCTCAATTAAAATAGTTTATTTGATGTTGAATTAGTGAAGAGAAATATAAGACTTACAAAGAAGTGGTTCAATTGTACGACTGAATCTTTTTTGTTTTACTTTTTAATGTGATAAGGTACCTATGTTTGATTTGGCGTGGTTTCTCAAAACTGTTCCGTTCTGCGTAAACAATTTGCGGCAAAATTTATGCGCTGAACAAAACCGTTTTGAGAAACTATGCCAAATCAAACATAGGTACCCATAATTTTAAAGATGACCTGAATCCCATCAAAACTTCTAAGGAAATTGGAAAAACTTTAAATTATATAGTACTGGACAGCCACTGGTAACATCTTTCCTAAAGGATCGGGCGTGCCAATCAAACAAACCTATTTTTGTCAGATTTTCTTAGTTTCAATAGATTAAGATTTGTTCAATTTGGCATAGTTTCTCGGAACTGTTTCAAAACTGTTTCACTTTGCGCCTTCGTTTTGAAATAGATTCGGATCCATTTCTTTGCAAGTAATAATAAAATAGATATTATTATATTATGTTCCTAGCTCTTTTGCAATTGTCACCGGTTATTTTCCACCAACTTAGATTTACAACAACACGTTTGCAAACCATGTACTCCTTCTACCTCAACAAAAAAACAAAAATACATTAAACAACCCTCCTACGTGAGTACAGCATTTAAATAGATTTCATTTTTTGATTCATCAATATAATAAATTAGTGATGTGTAATTTTGTAGGAGTGTTCTAACTGTCACAAAATGTTTATGATGGTACAATTCTGGAAAATTCATGTTAACAAATGTTTAAGGGCAGCTATTGAAAATAAAACTATATTAACCAAATTGAAATTTGTTTCAAACATTAAAAATAATGTAAGTAATTTAATTTGCCATTGATTACACTCTAAAGCCTTGACACGACAAGGGTAATAATGGAATAATCTATTGAATCAGTTACTGTTAGTATCAGCTGCAACTAGTATAAATCATATTTCACAATCCTTATCTATAACTGATTCAATGCATTCTGTTATGTATAATTTATATGTAATTTATAATGAGATTATTAACAATACAACTTTTGTTTTTCTATTCTTCACCTGTGCAGGTATGTCCAAACTGTAATCGAAAGTTTACTTTCAACAAAAATATGCTTCACAATATTGCTATGAATATCCGTTTAAGTAAAGAAGTGGAACCTGATATAAATAGTATAATATGGATGAATATATAACTAAGAAAGATTTTTCAAATAAAGAAAATGAACCAGTAACTGCTAAGAAAAATTGTTTGAATAAAGAAAATGAACCAGTTACTTCAATCAATAAATAATTATTTGTAAGTAATGCAATTAAATATATCTGACTCTGAAAACAACCAATATTTAGTTATAAAATTTTCTATTTCATTCATGAATTGTCTCGAGAAAACCTTAAAACTGTTGAAATTTTATCCAAAATTTTGTTCATAGGTTTGTGCTAAATGTAAGAAGATATTTGGGTCAAAACAAGGTTTACAGTACCATAAAAATCATAAAGTTTGTTATCGAGTAACTAATCCCATACAAGATGAACAGTCCAATGCAAGTGTAAGTCATATATTACATGTAATAAATTGTGTCAAGAATGTATGGTATTCAATGTATAATTTCAACTAAAATTTTGCTGAACTTTACAAGGGATATATGTGTTTATTGAATGTGCATGCATCTTGTCTGTAAATTCAAAACATAAATAACAGAGAATGAATAATTTTTGGGAGAACAAAAATATGTAAGTGTTGAACTTCTGAGGAGACTTAAGTGTTTATTGAATGTGCATGTATCTTCACCAATTTTACATAAGTATTGTGTGTGATTTCAAGATATGAATGATTATTGCATGTATATGTATCTTTTGTTTCAAACTATTTCAAATGCATGTAAACCTAACCTATGTGTGACTTTGTCCCTTTTGATTTTGTAATGCAATAACACTTTTAAAATAATATTTATGAGAAAATTTTACTTATGAATTTCCTTTTCATATTTCAGCCTATTGATTTTGATGACATTACAATATCAACTCAACCAGTACCTCAGCCAACCAATCAATTCCAAGTATGTAAAACATTTACAACTTATTGCATATATGTGTTTCAAACATTTATAAATATTTTTCTTCTGTAAATTTAGGAAATTATAACCAATAACAACAATAATACTGATAATGGTAATGCTGTTCCTGACAATCAAAGTACTATAATCCAAAATTTGATTGAAAAATCAAGCAAAGGAGCTTTAAACCCTGTCCAGCAGGTAATATATCAATATTATATATAGTTAGAATACATATTCCAATTTATTTTGATAATTAATGTAATTTTTGCATAATACTACAGGTAATGCCAAAAATTAAAAGAGTATGGTTGGAATTTGATTTGAAGAATATTGGTACCAAAGCAAGACTCAAAGCAGTAGGATACATGATGACTAATAATATACCAAGAAACTGGGTTCCGATTCATCAAATGACAATCACCAAATGTCTGAGCAGAGTAGGCAATATGAAAACAATCAAACGCAAACAATTTCCATTGATATCAGCTTGTGCCATCACCATTCACAAAAGTCAGGGAGGGACTTTCAATGAAATAGTTTACAACTATGAGCGCAATCATGATCAGTCATTAGTATATGTCGCATTATCGAGAGTAACAAGTTTACGAGGGTTGTATCTTGTATCTTCAAAGAATGATTTTGTTTTCTACCATGGTAAAAGAAAAGCAAAAACTACATCAGCAGTTCAAGATGAATTCAAGTGACTTAGAAATAATGAATTAATCACAATTCAAGAACAGATTTATTGGAAAATAAATGCTGCAAATGAAGGGCGTTTAGTAATAGCAGTATTTAATTGCCAAAGTTTGAGACATAATGCTATAAATATTGAATCTGATCCCATATTTCAAAGAACTGACCTCATGTTGCTTTCTGAAACTTGGTTGAAGAATAATGAGGATGTGCCAGACATTCAGAATTATACAACAGTTGCTCATTACAGAGATCCTGACTGTGCACTACGTGAAGGTGGTGGAGTTATGATATTTGTAGAAAATTCACTTATATCTAACACTCTGTTATATAATCCAACATCTCGTGGAACTTTTGAATCTCATACTGGTGATTTGTGTTCAATTACATATAACATCAATGATTTTACGCTCTATGTTGTTAATGTATATATAAGACCTAATTCAAATTTTGAAAGTATCATAGCTTTTTTGGAACAAACATTACTATCATACTCCCCAATAATTTCAAGTCAGATTCAATCTTTATCTCATTTGGGTACTGTACCTTTGATAGCGGGTGGTGACTTTAATATCAACTTTGACTCTGCTAATGGCAAAGAAATTATTTCGTGGTTTATGAATCTTTTCAATTACAATACTCTAATAACTTAAATATTTCGACAACTTTGAGCAACACTGTCATTGATGCAGTATTTTATAGAGGAATTAGTCACTTTGAAAGTTATGTATACATCTCAAATTTCAGCTATCATAAGCCAATTTTTCAATTTTAAATTTATAACAAAATGTCTTTTGATATGTTTTACATTTAATTTTATACAAATTTTTAAATTCAATTTTTTTACACAAAATATATTTTATGAATGAATTATATTTATGAAAATATCTTATGAATGTGCAATATTATTATTATCCTCATTTATTCACTACAAAGACTAATACAGAGTCTTATGAAATTCAACATCCATCAAACATCTATAATACCTATAACTTATCAATATTCATCAACGTAGATTTTCCATAGATTTCCCATGAAATATCAAAATATCGACATTTTATCAATACATATATTGAAATAGTAGCCGAGAATTATCCCACTGTCATTTAAAGTCAAATAATATGAAAATGTTATCACATAGCCACTGGTACTGACCACTAGTTTTTCTTTTTCTTCCTCTACTTTTTCTTTTTTTTTATCATCCCACCCCTGACAACAAACAAAGTAGGGGAAACTATTGCTAGAAATATTTCTTCAATTTTTCTGCAATCTTTTTCTTTCTCATCACTTCTGTTTTGACGACACCTTGTACTAGGTTCATCATTACAAAGTCCCTATTTTAGGCTCTGACGACAGTTCACTATAAGTTGTAATTTAAGTCTTGAATATAGGCAGAATTAATGCTATTAGCAATTATCTGAGGAAACAATTTTGGATTTGATTCAGTTCAGAAAGAACTGAAGGATTAGTAACTTTTACTTTATTTTATTTTCAAATTAAAATGAATTTTTTGTGAATCATTTTCGACCTATGAAGGATGAGTAATGGTGACAAAATTTTTACAATAACCTAGTCACCAGCTTGACGACTTTTTTAAGTACCTGCGGGTCATAAATTATGAGTTGGATTGACAGACAAACTCTTCAACTGCACGGGAAAGCTTACTGTGGTCTAAAACAGACTAGAAAAATACTAACTAATAAGTATTGGATTTTTAGTCAAGATTTTGTTTTATTAGCAAGGGAGTGGTAAAATTGCCATATAGAGTAGCGCTAGTTTCTAGTTTGACGTCATCTATATTAGCTTTTCAACTTTATTTCATTAATCACAAAAATCCCAAACAAACATATAATAAGAATTTAAATTTAAAATTCAACATAAAACTCAAAAAACTCATACAAATTTTACAATAACCAAATATGATGACAATGAAGAAATCAATTCCCTTAATTTGTTTGTCGTCTTCCATGTTTCTGTCTCTCATTCTTGATTTTTATTCCTTTTTTTTAAATTTTTTTTTTATGTAGAATGTGCAGCTTTCCATAATATAATATTTTCCTTTGTATTTCTGAATCATTTATAAGATATGGCTTAGAATACAGATATCGTGTTACAGTAACTATGGCTTTTTTATTAGGCATGATTCTTGTATGAATTAATGCTTTTTAGGCTTGCTTCTGCTTTCGCACTTTTTACTACTTTGGATAAATACAATATTTAATAAATGTTGCTAACAAATATTGTTACTAGATATGTTAACAAAAGAGATTCATAAAAATAGCAAGTAAAAAATCATCAGACAAAATTTATATTAAAACTCTGAAACTGTAATAAAAATTCGTGAATTATTTTTCGCAAAAGAGAGACGAATTCTTTTGAAAAATTTTAAACCAATAAAAGATACATGAGATGAATTGTGATAGAAATAATTGAATTAGGGGAGGAACTCTTACAGCCGCACAGGTAAACAAACATACCAACCTATTTGAAAATAAGAAAATAATAATAAATATATAATTTAGTAAATTTTAACGACTTTTTTATCAAAAGAAAAACAAGTAAATAAATTATCGAAGTTTTTCCACGTGAAATTCATAATTTCTTTTGATGAGAACTATGAAACACACTTTGACAAGTTTGACATCCAAAATTAATTATTTTTAAAATATTTTCCATCAAGATCCTACCCTTATCTATGCCACTGGTAAACTGTAATTGTCCTTAATAGGAATTAAGTAATTAAAAATTTTAAAACAATACCCTATGAAGCTTCTCCAACATTCATTTCCTCTTAAACGTGGCGCTACACCTCCTAGCCAATAGATTTTTTCAATTCTTCAGAAATATATTTTGGGGTACATACCAAACTGAAACTTTAGTATTTTTTAATAGTGTGAAAGAATGCTTAGAAACATAAGTGGAATGAATATCTACTATAAAATAGTACATTACGCAACATGGAAGGAAAGTGAGAAATTCCCAAGGAGAGTGATGTTTGCCAACATGAGCCAATAGTTGTTCACTCCAGACCAAGTTGCATACAACGTTTTATACAACAACAGTATAAACGCTGTATTTGAGACAAAAATGAATGAAATGAAAAAAAAACAATTTGTTTAGGACAAAACACTCATTTTCTTCTTTTCCGGGGAAATTTCAGAAAAACTACCTCCGAAGGCACAAAAAGGATATGCACAGTAAAAACTGGAGTGGATACCTTCTAATAATGTTCCAGAAGTTGATAATAACGCAGGTCTTCAGATTTTAAGAAAAATGCATTTAGCATCACGATAACTGGAACAGCATACCTAAAAAAACATGCTAAAAACCAAATTTCATATCTTTGTTCAAATAAAATGAAAGAGTTGGCGGGAATAATAAAGCTTTTGACTAATTTTGAACAGCGAAAAACTAAATTTTCACGAAAATCTCAAACCAATTCTTTTCGACTCATTGTCAATTATACGTTGCTCTAACAAAATTGCTGGATATGATAAAGAAAGAAAAACTTATCGAGCTGCAAGTCTGGCTGCTCATTTAGGCAATTCTCCTAACACATTTCGAGTATTTGCATGGGACTTGTCCTGAAATAAAGTTCTTGATTCAAGTATGAGACTTTGACCAAAAGTACAAAAACACTGAACTTTTTTTAAATTTGTTTGTAAAATCATCATTCTGAGTTCTTGAATATAAAAAAAACAAAACAAAACCTCTCATCTTCTTTCTAACTAGCAATGTGCAGCTCGAAACTATAAACAAATAGTAACCGGAAGAAAAGGAAATAGGGGAATGGCGATCCTGCTTCTGAGAAGTTGACAAACATATATTGAGTTCATCACTCAAATCCGTCGAGACACAACAGTCATTCCTGATGAAAATCCATGTATGTATATTTGCACCACCAAAATTTCAAGATTATTGGATTATAGCAGATAAAGTGTAAGAATTTTTTCAAAGCAGTGTGAACTGAAAAATACCGTGGCTAAAAGAGGTAAAAAAATGAGAAAAAAATGGCCTGTATTATACAAATACTAAACTAGAATGAAGAGGAGTTGCCTAGTTTGTCGAGTCTATGGGACACAATGAAAACACTCGTAACTAATTTTACAAAAAAGAAAATTATTCATAGATTTTTTCATATTCAACATAACATTATTTTTAGAAACTTCAATTTTTCAGAAAAGAAAAACTTGCATTTTCTTACTTTCTTTCAAATACATCCCACTCTTCAGTATGTAACAATGTGCAAGCCTGCATATATTTCTTTCACTCTTCTCTCTAATATTCCAAAACATGAATTTACTATTAATGGAACATAGAAAATTGAAAATTATTCTAGGGAGTTTGTAAAACTGTACGAGTATAAAACCCCTTAAAGTATACAACTCTAAAGGTAACTCCTTTTTTTAAATAGTTATTATAGTTCATGAATTAACCCAATACAGTGATTTATTTGAAAGGAACATGAGTAATTTATATATTTTGTTTTTAGGCTACTACGGGACATATACTAAACGGTGAAGATAAGAAAAATATTGATGATAATGGAAAGTGGTCGTGGAAGTGAATATTGCAAAAATTTAAATGATATTCAAAACAACTTAACCACAGAATCAACTGAAGATGATGATGCGGAGGTTGAAAACTCGCTAACTGATGAAACAGCTGTAATTTGTTAAGCACTTCGTACCTATTCAATCTCAAGAGGAATATTATCCAAACTATTCATCGCTAATAAATGAAACTGGAGAAAAGAATGGTAAGTTATACCTGGTCTAAATAGTTATTCCTCACTTTGAAGCAGATATTTCAACCTATGTTTCACACTGGTCACCATTTTCAAATTTATAAAAGAACAATTATTTATTTTTAGAAAGTTCTCTCCCAAGTTGCAATTATTATTTTAAAGTGAAAATAAATTTAAACAAAAAATTGAATGGTTGAGAATTTTTAATAGTCTTTGTTGATTGTAACTCTTTCACTTCCCTAGTCTCGGCAGCTATGATCAAAAATTATTACTTATAACATCTAATAAGTTATATTAAAAACGAGTTTTTAAAAAATACGCTTTTATAATTTGAAGAAGAAAATAACGGCAAAAGAGAAATTAAAATTTCTCACTTTTTTTCCCAGACAGAAAAATTGAAAAAACAACTGATAAAAACGGATTCCAGCGTACGTGCGCGTGTGTCGCAACTCGTGAAAGCAGCGCTGAAGTTGGTAATCCGGTGTACTTCAACAAATTGAATGAGTAGAATAAAAGCGTGTAAAATAAGTTAGGTTGAAAACGAGTTTTTAAAAAATAAGCTTTTAAAATTTGAAGAAGAAAATAACGGCGAAAGAGAAAATAAAATTTCTTACTTTTTTTTCGGATACAGAAACAAACAAAAATTTTAAAAAACAACTGATAAAAACGGCTATGTGTGTATGTGTGCGTGTGTCGCAACACGTGAAAGCAGCGCTGACGTTGGTTATCCGGTGTACTTTAACAAATTGAGTGAGTGGAATAAAAGCGTATAAAAAAAAAAATGAAGTGACTAAAAATATTCATAAAAAATAAATCTCAACTTACAAACACATAATGCTTTATGCACGCAAGGGTAACTAGGTACTTTTTTTTTAATAATTGAACAAATATTTTTGCAACACATTCTACTCTCTGATGCATGCAGCCTATGAACATTCAAAATTAAATAATAATAAATAATACTTTTGAATAAATCCCCAATCAAAATTATTTTTCCCTGGATCTAGATTTAATACTTTGTAAAATTCTCTCGTAGCCCAAAACTTTAGGCTAGGTATATATTTCTGTCATTTTTCTCCATATTTCTACTAAATAATTATTCTTCATTTCTATACACATCTCTGCGGACTGGAATCTTCATTCTGTTCATACATTTCATGTTCAATCATTTCATCTTTTTCACTCTTTTTCTTGACATTCACTTCTTTCTGTATTTTCTCACCTTTCTTATTTTTCACCCGTTCATTGCACTCTCTTTACTTCATTTTCTTTCTCTGCACCCCTTCAAGATGCTTCCACAATTGTACTTGCAATAAATATGATCGTATATCTTTTGACTCCCCTCTTCATATCCTCCGTGGTTACTGCCTCAGCTTCTGCCACGGAATTGGAAATCAAACCAATAGTGACTTTTTCTGTATTCCCACACCAACTAATTTTACATAATTATTAAAAACTTATTCTTATTCATCACTCATTCATTTTTATGCTCTGTGTAGATGCACACTGTAACTATTACTGTACAAGTCTGTCTTATACAGACTTGAATTTTATATGACGATCTTTTTTATGTTATTGAAAATGTTTGCTGGTTTTTATTTAAATATTATATGTGCTTTTATATTAATAATGTGTTGATTTCCTTTTAATTGGCAATGAGGTAGTTTTTGGTTTGTATGGTCCCTGACTTTTGAATTAATGGCATTTTGGGTGAGTTTTTCTGCAGTTATGGAAATAGCTAAAGTATAGGGAAATTAGAATTTATTCCTAGACATGGTTGAAATTCGAGTCAACAGATACCTGGCAGGCTATTTAGGGTTGGGTGGTGGTAACTCTGTGGTCACCATCCAGTGTATATGATTTACCCCAAGGTTCCTGGTTGTGTCAATGGTAGTAAGAAATACTGTAGGAACTTTAGGGGAATTGTCAAATTGACCCTCCTGGCATACCACATCAAAGCTCAAACATTTTCCACAGTAAGTTAATAGAACATCAATCATAATTTTGATTCTAAATATATTAAAGTGAAGGGGAGATTGAAAATCCACATTTTAGGAAACATTTGATAAGTACCTGACAACTTTTTGGCAAGCTTGTCAAGCAAATACCTAGGGACACACTCAGGCAAACAGTTATATTATATTCAAGCCATTGCTTCCCTTTTTATTATATGCTTTTATTCTACTCACTCAATTTGTTGAAGTACACAGGATGACCAACTTCAGCGCTGCTTTCACATGTTGCGACACACGCACACATACACTTATATCCATTTTTATCAGTTGTTTTTTTTCTCTTTCACCAGTATTTCTGTCTTGTTATTATCAACTTTTATTCTACTCACTACTGCGATTTTAAAATATACCAATACTGCAGCCAACCTTCCGCAACAAATTAATGTTTATTTTGCACGAAGCTAGAGCCAAAATACAAAAAAAAGCATATCTTTAAAAAAAAATTTTTTAACCTAATTTATGCATAAATATGTTCTCTTATACGTAGGCAAGCAGAATGAGTGGGTTTATTGATCTTACTTTTAAATCCTCTCCAATTACAACTTGGGCTATTTTTTTTTTTCAGTGAAGAATTTATGATTGAATAGTTCATTTCATGAGTTGATGGGATTGGTTAATCCTATTAGCATTCTAGGCTAGCTCCTTACATACCATAATTGCAATGAAACTCACCATAATTTGTAACCTTGTTATCAATGCACAGAAATAGTTAATGTTCATACTATTACTTATATGATTGTAAAATCTGTTGATGAATAAATACAACTAAAGTCAAAGTTTATAGATAGAGATATTGAGATTTATCTTACAGTAGTAATTATTTAACTATATTGTAAATGTCGTATAATGATAAATGATTTTAGTATTAGAACTAAAGAAATAAATTAAAATATATTTTTATTATATTTTAATGATTTGATTTTCTTATAATAACAAATGAGATCAGATTATAAGTTTCACTAAGCTGTACTTCTGTTCATTTTCTTGTGGTTTGCATATTCATTTCCATAGTTTAGAACCTAAATTAATATTATTCCTACACATATAAGATGGATATAATTTCGTATTTTCAACCCCCTTCTAACAGCATTAATCATATTCAACTCATACTATTTGCAGACTGTATAACACATTTATAAAATCTAATTGATTTTGTATAGTACTTTAAAGATAGGTACATTATCATAATGTATTTTAAATGAGAGTGAAATGTTTTAAATGTTTAAATGCTTTCATTTAACTTAGGGAACAGAATTACAACCTATTTAATTATTTTTTTGTATATGGATATATTCATGAATAGTTACTGAGTATGCCACAAGAGCATTACCAAAGTGCTAGGATCGCATTTATGGGTCAGGTTATGTGTTTCTATGTGAGTGCAATAGAGTTCACTATGTTTCACTCATACATTTTACACTTGCTGTTCTAATATCAAATTCAGTCACTTATTATGTTGAAACAAAGGTTACACTAGAGCTCGTATGTTTAGTTTGTAACCTGGTTCTACCTGGATATTAACATATTTACCTGTGATGACATACTATTTTATGCAAATGTATATAATCTTCACATTGACGCTTTTTAATCGCCATCGACTGTTTGTTGAATAAATTTCATTTGGTTATCATGTTCATTTTTGTTATTTCGTTCAGTTTTAAATCAACAGGTGATGGGCCAGTATTAACGGGCTTTGCGTTTTTATTCAGCACAATCCATTGCTATTAATACTGGTATTTTTGAAGTTGTTTGTTTTTGTTTTTGTTTTTCACTGATATGTATTGTCATTTATAAAGTTACAGTAGTGTTTGTACATGTTACCATATTTTCACCTATTCCTGATCAAAACCTGCTTGGTATCCATTATGACTGATTTCAAATTGTTTATCAAACATTTTGATGATAAAAATTATGAGAAGTGGCACTTGAAGATTGAATTACATCTCAAAACAAACAGGAATTTGATAAAGTTGTTAGTCATTTGCCTGCATAAAAAGATCTCGACTAAGTATGAAAAGACAAAAATTCTGATACTATGTTTATTATTGGTACTAATGTGTCTGATGAATATCTCAATATGATCCGAAGCTGTTTGACTGCATTTGCTATGTACAACAATCTTGGTAAAGTACATTGCAAGGAATCTGATGCACAAATCACTGACTTGAGAACTGAAATACCATTACTCCAATTTGTTTTGGGTAACAGTGTGCTTTCACACATTGTTAAATTTTGTTAAGCATTATGCCATTTGAATGATTTAGGAGATCAAACTAATTGTCGCCAATTCATGTGGCAATCATTGAAAAGTCTACCTGATGAATTTCATTCACTTTGTGTGGTTTTGGGGGATATATATATTTCATGGGATTCCCTTACCACTAAACAAGTTGAGTTCAATTCCAAGCTAAAAGTGAAAATATCATTGTCATCAGTATCTTATGCTAGTAAAAATAAACATAATTTAGATATAGATCAAGCTATGTTTGTCAGCTTCAATCAAAATTTTTGTAGGAATCATCATCAAAAGCATGGTAACTCATGCCATATGATTGTCATAATGTAAATAATTCTAAATCATCATATCATGTGTCCCTTATTGTAGTTCCCCCAAAAAATGACACATTCCCATCTTCGGGGAGATTTCCACAAACTAAACAAGTATTTTAACATACAAGGCAATGACTCCTTTACATCGATCTTCTAAAAACTGAGTTTGCTGACTCATATTCATTCTCATCCTTGGATTTCCACGATGGTTTTCTGCAGATACTACTGCATGAAGAATCAGGTCAATATTGTGAATTTTTTTGGGCAGGATGTCTTATGAATTCACTTGAATCCCTTTGGAACAAAAAAAGCGTTCCTTCTGGCCATATGCCTGGTTTTAAAAAATACCAAAGAATTTTTAGCAGCCTACTTGGATGACATCTTTGTCCACCCAAAAACTCAACCAGAACATTCAAACCATCTATAAATTGTTTTTCAATGTGTCAGGAATGCAAATATAACTCCCAATGAATTTTCATAACAATTTGGCAAAGAGAATAGAGCTATTCATAGTAGAATTATTCAAATCACAAATCACATGTCATATAGTCAATCATGATAATGTTGAAAATCACGGTCGTCTTCGAAAAAAACAATGTTGCAGTTGCAGATAGTTGAGCATAATAAGTATTGTTTATAAAATAAAATTAGTAGATACTCGACATAACAAGAGGTATAAAAAATTACACATATTCCCAAAAGAATATGTAGCCCAGTTGATTAAACATGAAGCTGATAGTTTTCAAGACTTATGTTCAAATCGAGGCAAGCCTATTCTAATCCGGTCATAGATTTGTGGATGGGTGAAGGGATGGACAAAAAATTAACCTTTTTAGGATATTATAATTTTTTTAGGGTAAAAGAAGAATTTTTCTTAATTTGGCTAGAAAGATGGATGCCGAGTAACAGTTGGTACTATATAAATGCCTATTTCAAATTTTGTAACTACTATACTCGAAAATTAATAATTTTAGTCATTAAACTGCAAAAATGCAACATAATAGCACTTACCAGATGTACCGAAAGACCAATCAGCACCAAATTTTTAGTACTAATGTTTAGTCGAAATTTTGCGACAACCGAAATAAAATTACGCCCTGTTCCGTGTTAACAAGAATTGTACATATATACGTACATACATACCTACACACATACGTATACATACTTACTCACATACATACATGTATTTATAAATAAATATGAATTTTCAAAAATGGTGTCAAAATTTTCCTTGGGTCGTGAAACGAAAAACGTACTTACTCCCACCTCCGGGTCTTTCTAAGCGCACAAAATAATTAATAAGTACATTTTTGTAAAAAACCTACTCAAAAGTGAAAGGTGAAAGTACGATCAGAGAAACCAGATAAAAATTTGTTGAAGTAAAAAAAAAAGCTGAACTCTACGAAAATTTTTGTCACTCTCCATCCTAAAATGAAGCTCTAGATCCGTCACTGTGAATACGTATTTTTCACACCTTTATCTCACTATTAGACCACTAACTCGATTTCACTTCACCATTTACAATATTCTACAGAAAACTACGGTTCGTAAGCATAATTTTCCAATAAATTAGAACATTTTTCCTGACAAATGTGCGACCTGAAAATAATCCGTAGGAAATTTTCAATTTATTCTACGTACGTACTTACTTGATGATAATAACACCAACTGCGGAAAAACATTTTTCGAGTGTATCGCGTCCTTTCAAGCGCCATTAAACTTAAAATAATAATAGGTACCGATAAACAAGAGGCTAATTGTATCAATTTTATTGTTTTAAAACGAGTAGCTAGAAAGTTACGATGAAAAGTATCGACAATTCGGGAGTAAAATGTACTGGAGGATCTGGTGATGACAATCAATTGTGTCACGTTTTTACGTTTTAACAAGCTTGTTAAATTTTTTTTTCCTCTCGAAATTCACAAGGAAAAAAACCCGCTAAAAATTGTTTGGTTAAAACTGTTTTAGCCACTTTACAGTCCAGAAAAAACGATAGTAAAAAAACCTTGACTGAAATATTTTAAAATCTTGATAGCAATGCATATAACCTTGTGCAAAATATAGGCCGCATTTGCAGTGGTTATTGCGCCTGGAATCCAAATGATGTTATGTTTTCGAGTAAAACAAAAAACCGAAATTTCTTTGGCAAATAGTACGACGAGGACGAATGAATATGAAGATCGATGCTACTTAATGCAGAAAAATGAGAATTGGTAGATACAGTCTAACGGCTGAGTGGCCATAGCGACTTTCAGACCCATAATTTTACATTTGTAATCCATTTATTCCATATTTCTACTCTACATTTTTGTCGATCGAATGAAAGTAAGTTCATTCGGCAGGCATCAAGTAGAAAAAAAATAAGCAGAAGACAAAATTTAATTCGAACCATATTCGCTTTTTTCAAAAATCGATAATTTTAGAAAGAAACAATTAAAATAAAAATCTTACATTAAATTTGTAGGCTACGTTATATAGTTCAAAAACTATGGAATGGCCCAAGCCATGGCTTATTCAATTTTGTGTTTCAGAAAAATTTTTTTCGTATCTTTAACGTAAATAGAAAATAAATTAATTTTTATATCTACCATGCAGTCCGAAGTGGTCTCTCTTTTCAAGACATATATGGCGTGCGGAATGTAGCCAATTTCAGAACCTGAAGTTATATTTCACTTTTCGTACCTCTTTTTGAGTTCCCATCAGCACCTTTTTGAATTTTGAAACACACTTTCCACATGCAATGATATGCTTATTAAATTTTTTGAGAGTATACTCACCTTCTGGTTAGCCCTACTACCACTAATAAAGAAAAATAAATTTTTATCAAGATTTCACCTGGAAAAATTTCTAATAAAAAAAATTTTTTTTCATATTCTGAACATTTTTCTACCCTTATTATTTTATTTTTCCATAATAAGAGTCCTCTGTATTCCGATTATGTGAGTCTCCGAGCCATAATTTTGTGTATGGTTCTCGCATATTGCACTTAAAATGAGGCCATTCTATCGGATAATACGAAAAGCTAGCTTCAAACTAATGGTGAGAAAAAATGAGCATTGATTATCAATAAGCAGACAGTTTTAACCAAATAAGAGTAACGAAGAGTATGACTTGTGAATGCTTTGTAGTGTAATGTTTTGAAGGTATACTCAGTAAAACCTTAATTTTTCATGAATTACTTGAGCATATACTCTATGAGCACTTTACAATCCACACGCCCCAACACATCTGAAACCTTTTTTCACACGCCTTCAAAATTAGGGTATGTCTTTACACCGCGACTGACAGAAACAACTATCAAGTAAACCATTAATTAAATTACGAAAGTGCCACTGTTCCGTCAAATTAAAATCTATGTTTCTGTTGACACACATGCATACACACATACGTACATATATACATACATACATACATACACGAATACATACATGAATACATACATGTTTCCGTGACTTGCATTCACAGGTATATGGTTGAATATACCCCCAAATTGATTTTTGCGTTTATTTCAAAAAACATAAACTTTACTGAAGATAATTCCAATGAAAAAATAGTAAGCACTAAACTTCCTATAAAAATGTCGTCATTTTAGTCCACTGACGTCTCCCTCTTCTGTGAAATTGGCGCGAATGATAGTAAACTTTTCACATAAGAGAGGGAGTTTGGCATCCAGCATTCATGAATTCATACTTCAAGAGAATTAGTTGGAAAAAAAAAGAAGGAAGAAATTATAAGCAATAGTTTGATTTCTGGAATATTTTTGAACTGGTTTTACAAGTATTTGATGAAATGCCACGAACCTGACCTCTCTTGCTTTCCCCAAGGAGGATGAAATGTACGACATTTTGAAGTTCTTCCGATTTTTATCAAAGAGACGGTGAGTAACTTAAAAAGTAGCTCAGTACAAAAATGTTTTCCGCATGATTTTCTGTAAAAAATGTTTCTATCACCTAAGAATAAAATTTTATCACTGAGATTCTATAGGTCTGTAGAAGTTACGCAACTTGTGTTGTACTATACAACATTTTTAAGATCCAGTCGAAGAAGGATTTGTTTATCAGGTTGCAGCTACACGTAGTTCCGATCAAACACAAGTTGCGTTTTCGTGAAATGAAATTATTCTGTTAGCACGTTACTATATCTATATACGTATAAGAAGAAATGGACATACATCTCAAGTAATTTCGTTCCATAAAACACTCTATGGTTGAAGAACGGAACCAGGAGAATCAGCCCTCCATTACATATGTACTGAAAGGCCACTTCTTACTGTCATGATGCCCACACAAAAATTATGTATATAAGTTTTTAATCATTATAAATGGGATTTACTGCATTGATATCGCAATAATACTTACTTAAGCTCCACAGTGCTCAGTTAAAAGGTAGAATCATTCGTGCTCATATCGCAGGGGAGGGGAGTCAGACGAATATGTCATTTCAATAGGAAATTTAGTGCTCAACACTGTTTTGGAGAAATACTTTTTCAAAAAAACTTAAGTTTTTCGAAATGAATGCGAAAAACTGTTTGGGGGAAAATTCATCTTATATCTGTGGACGCAAGTGGCGGGAGAAATGAAAAAGTACGTTATTTTAGACCCGTTAACTGACCGATTAGCGAAACAATCACTTTTTCAAATTTTTTTCGTACTCATTTAAATGGACTATACGCTGGTCCTATCATGTTTCGAACAGAGTTACATTTACAATCACAAAAAATACTCCAAATTTGTACCAAGCGTATCTGTTTCGTTTTTATATGACATGGCTCCAAAAGATTTACGATGCTGATGTAATCTGCGCCCTCGTTCCATCATCAACTTGGTAGAAATAAAAAGTATAAGAAAAAAAAAAATTGTTTTAATTTGATTTTCTTATTTCACTAGTTTTACAAACCACAACTTTCTCCAAACAGAATTCGATGCCACGTGCCGTAAGAAAATTCAACTCTGCGGAACGAACTTTTGAAATTTGGTTGAGCACTGTAACAGCGGCATTTTATGAATGAAAATATAAAAAACGACGAGCTTCGGAGCGAGAGTGCCGCTTCATTCACGCAGAGCAACTCCGCATCAAGGTAGGGCGTCATCTGAGTGACCAAGCGGGGAGTGGGAGCGATAGAGAGAAAAAGAAGAAGAAGCTGGTAAAAATTTTGTTAGTCGGAAAACGAAAAACAGTGGCGCCAACACGACTACACACTTCGCAGAAAAAAGTATCAATTTTTTTCTTTTTTTTTTCTGTTTTGGTTGTTCTTCTTTCGCCTTAGTCATTACTATTTCATAGCCTAACGAAAAGCATGGGGGGGGGTAAAAATGTTCTATTCATAACGAATGTATATTCTCACGCAAAGATACGCCAAATATCGCAGTAAACAAAATTGAAATTATTTTCGCATCGGATTTTGAATTCGATATGAAGCCTATGACGTCATCGCTTAGCTCTTATGAAGGCGGTAAGACATCCGTCCTGCTTGCTGCACTATTCCCACCTAACGGCTAAGCCGTAGCCTTCAACCCATTTTAATAGATTTTCTACCATAAACGTGCCATCAGAAGTGACTTTTTGCAATGCGACGGTCAGACTTGAGTCTCTCCTAATGTTCTTAAGGGGAAGGTCAGGTATTCTTACACATGTTGTTGCAAAACAATATTTCGAAAATTAAAATCTTTTCTAGTATTTTTGCGTCGGTATTATCGATTATTCTTGTGTCTTGCAAAATTAAATGTTTTACAAACAAGGATCGGAATAATTATTATCAAGTCGAAATGAGAAAAGTATCGTTATCACTGTGGAATACAAAGAAGGTCATCCACTAAAGAGGCTAGGCTAAATTGTGTTTATTTATATGGAAAAACTTTAATTTTTTTGTTTTTTCTCTGTCATCGTCATCTTGACCAATCAACATGGCGATAGCCGTAGAGAGTAAATTCGAGCCCAGGGGAAAAAAATTTATGGGCCCGCAAAAAAATTTAAAATTATATCTACATGTAGGTGTAGTAATAATGATTTACCTTTAGAACGCTTCTATAACACTGAAAAAAGCCTATTTCGCGAGTGGAGTGACCGAAAAAAGGTTTTCAAGTGTTTTCGAGAGGATTTTCCATGAAAATCTAATTTTTTTCTCTTTTCTTTGCAAATGCCGGGTCCCGCGGGAATCCCCTTCCCTTCTCCTCTCACCTGGTCTGAACATATCACACGTCATTGTGCCACTAACAAAGGCAGAGATAAAGAATTTCCCGAAGGTTTGGACCTTTAGTGATATAGAGGGTATATGGATGGATAAACAGGTAAACACGTAAAATCCTTGCCATAATTTTAAAATTCTAAGGTGGCGAAAAGCACATGCCAGTAGCAGTAGGTATATTTCATTCGTAAAATTCTTCCATCATCGATAAATTTGGAATTCACAGAACAAAAAGCTGAAAACAAATGAGATATTATAAAAAGTCAAATACCTAGAGGAAAACAGAACTACTGTCCATGTACGGATATATACCTTCTCAGCCACTTTTGGGTTTTAAAACTGTGACAGACTCGATTACTTTTGGTACGATAGAGAAGCTGGGTATTCATTCACCTATAACATTGAAGGTCTCGACCATCCCCCTCAACTCGGAAAAAAATAAAGGATCTAATTGGTGTAAAATACACTTCTCTTATTCTGTATTGGGAAAGGGTTGGTATAAAAATCTTCTAACAGAGAAATGTTTTTAAATTTTAAAATTTGGATCAAAATGTTCAGTCCTTTCTCCATTTTTGCGTAGCTGCAGTTTTTTCAGTCCGTATCTTTACATTCTTGGTGTTCGAATATAATTTTCAAAATTTTATCTTCTGAATCCTGTAAATCTATGTTAAAGAAATACAGAATTGGGGCCATAGGCGGATTTAGCGGGTACAGTAGGTATAGTTAATGAAAATGGTACAAATATCGAATGAACTATAAGATGCACTCGACTAATCTACTGAATTTGTTGTTCGATAGGTAGAATTTATTGTAGATAAATTTTCCTGCAATAATAACGTACTGATAGTTGAAGGTCATCGAACCACATATACTTTAAGAATCTGGCAGAATCCTAGCTAAAAAATGTCCGCTATTAAGAAAACATTGGCACTATTATGTAGAACAATAATTAGTGACTGAAGAATAATATATACATATAACACGATAATTCCCATTCTAACACCAGTAAATTTTTTTGATTTCTCTCCTCTCTTCTTACCATCACTCCTGATTTTGTCGCTGAAATCGTTTTTCCAAAATTATTTTCTGCCAAATTTGTAATCTCAGCCAATATTTTCGCTGAAGAATTTTTCGATTCTTTTTTCTATTGTTTTTCTCCTCCAAATTCGGTAATTTGTTACCTTGGCATTCCTTTCAAAAATCTGCTCTCGATTCCACCGATTGATGAGGTAAATCTTAAATTATTAAGGAAGGTATTGCAATTTTTGAATAGTTTTATTTAGAAAATCTACTTATTACACTTCGTGCGGTATTAGCCCGCAGGGTTGAGGGTGGGTATGTTTTTTGTTTCATGACCTCAGGAAAATTTTGGCACAATAACTCAAATTTATATATATAATCAGTTTCTTGTTCTTACGACACAGGTCGAAATTTTTTTTCCAATAATCAAGAAATTTGATACAAACATTTGTATTAAGCCAAAGACCAGAACTATTGATTTTGGTGCGGATCGGCCGAACGGTAATTTCGGTACCACCATTTTTGTTTTTATTTTGGCTATAAAATGCTCAATTTTGCACCAATAGTAACGAAATTCGGAACAAATATTTATTTCAATTCATTGTAGTACAGTACCCATTTTGGTGCGAATTGGCCTGCCTGTGCTGTTGGTAGAGTTATTTTTGTTTTTATATTGGTCATAAAATGTGGAATTTCGGAACCATATTTCGAAATTTGAAATAAATATTTATTGTAATTTATTATAGCATGCTACCAATTTTGGTGCGGATAGACCGAACGGTACTTCTGATAAAGCTTTTTTTTTTTTGGTTTGACTTTCAGCCTCTCTAATAAATATCTCGGTACTGGTATGAGTAAATTCCTTATAAATGAGATTTCATCTATGAAGGCTATTTGATTAATTTCCAAAGTTACTTTCTTTATAACCTACTATTTTTTTCTCAATTTCTTTCATTATTATTACTTCATATTTATTTTAGCATTTTTTTAAAATTTAGCAAAAAATAACTTTTTTTATCTTCATTTTACTAACTATAAACTATTCTTGATAGGTTTCAAAAATTTGTTCCTCGGTGTGGGGACTATACATCTCATACGCATGCTATTCCTTATCAGGTGTATTATATTCAACAGTATATTACATACACTGTTCATTTGCATGCTCTTACTTGCACAGACAGGCAAGTGTGAGGTGTCTACAGGCGCGTCACACTTTATAAAAATTTGGCGTGGTGCGCTGGTGAGAAACTTGCTTGCTTGGCAAATATAAATATTTTTTTGCAAACTAGACACCATTGGTCGTCGAAGTATAGTTTTCTGAAGAGGGAATTTACACCCCCCTTCTTAAAATATACAAACAAGAAGAAAGCAGACAGTAGACCTGGAGGAAGAAGGTTGGACTCATCCCCTAACCCCTCCAACTTTGACTCAACACTCTGAAAACCCATCAGATTTGCAAACAGGCCCTCAACACCCAGAACTAGTACAACTCGGAACTGCAGTTAATAAGGACAAACTCACAGTAAAAATGTTGAGAAGAAGTCAAACCTTCAGCCAAGGTTTTGATCCAAAAACACCCATCTTACAAACACAGGAAGCAGTGTTTTCACCCAGCAGGGAAGGAAGTAGTTCTGTGGAATATGCTTATCATCAGAAAGACACAGCAATGGCTCCATCAACTGCAGGAACCAAAAACCCACATCCATCACTGGGAGGTAGTGCTCAACAACAACTGACACCCGAAGTCTTGGCCCAAATTATGCAACTATTGCAAGTATAGCCAGGGCAAAACCCCAACTTCTACAGACAAAGGATAGAGATCCCGGAATTTCTGCCTAATGAGGTACATTTGTGGTTGACTCTACTAGAAGGCAGGTTTCAAGACAAAGAACATACAGTCAAACCAGCAGTATCTACACATTTGCAGAGGCATGCCCCCCCCAGATAATCCGCCACATTCCAGACATTATGGAATGCCCTTCGACAGAAGATGACAAATATGCTTGATTTGTTAAGAAGATCAAGAATTTATTTGGAAAAACGAAAAATTAAAACATTGACAATGTGATGGGTGAAATGAAAATGGGGGACAACAAACTCTTAATCTTCATAGCAAAATTATGGCAAAAGGCTGATAACATAGTAGCCCCTTCCATAATAGGCAATCAATTTTGCAAAAAACTTCCCCAAAGTGTTGTGCAATGCCTAGCTGCAATAGGATAAACAATAATAAATAGTTCTACAGACTTGGACCTCCTTGCAAAAGCAGCAGATAATGCATTGAAATATACCAGGTCAAACCCTTTGGTAAGTGCAGTGTCTGCAGAGACTAAGGAGATTTCGCAACTTCAAGCCCAGATAGCTCAGTTGTCAATGGAAATACAGAAAAAGAATAATAAAAGCCAGAATTCAAACAAATTGAATGGCAACTGGCCACAAAGGTCAAAATCAAGAAGCAACAGTAATAGTAATGGATGACAATCCCAGTCCAAAGACTGAAGATCTAATAGTAGAAAAGGAGGTCAGAGTTCAACTCCCCCTCAAACATGATCTCCCAGCACCCAGTCTCAAACCTGGGATGACAAATGTTGGTTCTTTCATAACTGGTTTGGCGCAGAGGCCACCAAATGCAACAACCACTGCAAATGGTGGGGAAAATCCTATACCAAGGAGGCGTCAAACTAAAACAAGGGACCATCTATGTGGTCAAAGACCCCTTGGAAAAATACTCATGAAGCCTGTTCTTGAAGGACAGGACAAACAGGAAATGGTACTTAATAGACTCGGGTGCAGACCTGAGTATAGTACCAGTTAGTAAAAATCAGAAAGTACATCCTCCAAAATACTACCTCTGTACTGGGAATGGTCAAAACCTTCCAGCTTATGGACTTGAGACCAGCAAAGTCAACATTGGACTTAGGAAAGACATTACGTGGTCCTTCACAATTGCTGATGTTCCAAACCCGATCCTGGGTACAGATTTTCTTGCACATTTCAGCCTGATCATTGACCTCAAAAATGGCAAATTGATCAATAGTGAAACTAAACTTTGTGTGGATGGCAAAAAGCATGCTTACAGACAGGACAAAAATATATCCAGCTGTACTAAAGTTAACAAACAACTCTTACAGATTCTGTCAGACTATCCTGGAGTCACTCAACTATCAATTTGCAGGGATTCTACCTATAACCATGATACTGTTCATTATATAGAAACTAAAGGACCACCTTGCCATGCTAGAGCACGAAGGTTACTGCCTGACAAACTCAAAGCGGCACAAGAGTACTTCTAATGCATCGTTGAGGAGGGCGTATGTTGCCCCTCAAAAAGCTCATGGAGCTCCCCTATCCACATGACAAAAAAAGCAAGTGAAGAATGGCAAATTGTTGGAGACTACAGGGCCTTAAATGCCAAAACAGTTCCCAATCGCTACCCAGTCCCCAATATAATGGACTTCAACGCGAATATGAAGGGTAAAACGATGTTCACCAAAATAGACATCAACTGGGCATTCCACCAAATTCCTATGGCTGACCAGGACATACCAAAGACAGCGGTTATAACCCCCTTTGGACTATTCGAATACCTTCAAATGCTGTTTGGAATTCGCAACTCAGCACAAACTTTCCAGAGATTCATCAATGGACTGTTTAGGGAATTGCCATTTGCTTATGCATACCTGGATGATATATCCATTTGCTCAGAAGGAGGTGAGCAGGAGCACAAGAAGAATGTAAGAGCTGATATACAGTGTATACACGCTGCCGGCCTTACCATCAACGTAGGTAAAAGTTTATACAAACAGACCAAAATTGAAGTCTCAACTGAAGGCATTTCCCCCCTGAAGACCAAAGTCGAACCAATATTGAATTTCCCAAAACCCTCAAATGTCGCTTAACTCAGGCATTTCTTGTGGATGGTGAATTTCTAAAGATGTTGCATGAAGAATGCTACAGCCGAATAAAGTAAGCTGTTTGCATTGATAAAATCAAATAAAAAGAAAGATAAAACTCCACTCGATTAGAATGAAGAAGCCAAACAGGCCTTTGAGAAAATCAAAGAAACACTGGAAAATGCAACGTTATTGGCTCATCCAGATGAAAGTCTGCCATTATGCGTAGGTACCAATGCCTCAGATTTTGCTATTGGTGCAACCTGGTATTAATTTGATCATGACAACAAAAAGTTAAGCTCTCAAAAACAGAAAAGAATTATAGCACATATGATTGGGGATTGCTCGGAATTTTTGTTGAGCTGAAACATTTCAGGCATCAACTAGAGGGTAGATGTTTTACGGTGTATACAGGCCATAAACCCCTAATACATACTTTCACGCAAAAAGCAGAACTGGCATTGCCGAGAAGAACATGACAATTAGACTATATTGGTCAATTGACTATAGACATCCAGTATTGAGGCATCTGAACTGGGGAAAGATCGAATTAATATTTATTCACGTATTTCTTTTTTCCTTCTTACCATATTCTTTCCTCACGTTTTTTCCCAATACCGAAACTACATTCAGCCATTCCCATTCATTCTATACTTATCATAAATTCGCCGTCTCTTTTCCATATCTCTAAATTCGATACTGTCCGCTCTTTCAGATAAAACGGCGTCTACTTTTTTTCTATACTTGCCGTTCCACGTTCTTACCTATTTAATATAATATAATAATGTAACTACACACGAATGATAGCAACCTGATTCCAATTAGGTATTCCCCAAAGTCTGTTTGTTTTCTTTCTTGATTCGTCTTCATTCTCAATTTTTAGAAGACGAATCAGTCCGTCAAAGACCATGAATTAAGCTACTTGTTTCTCCTCTCGCAAAATGAGAGGGAACACATTTTTCTTTTTTCGCTGTTAATTATTGCAATCAGAACCCTCGCTGGCGAATAATCCTATTAGATGCAGTCGTCAACCTGAAAAACGTCTACTGTAGTTTGGTTTCCACCATTCATAATTAGTTTGCCGGATATGGAATTGGTTGCTATCATTTGTCTGGAGATGTGCCACGTTCGTAATGTCAGAGTCAACTTGTAATAAACGAAGTTTTGCGGCAACAATACTTTTATTTCCCTGTTGGCCAACAGGTAAAATATTACAATTTTCTCAATGTAATGTGGAGTAGGGGTTTCGGCAAGCATCAGGCAACGGGCCTATTGTAGGGTATTTCTCATCAGGTGAAGTATTACATACACTAGGGAGTCTGTGGGGTTGAACCATGACCGTATATATTTATCCTCCTTACATGTGGGATGTATTTTTCGTTTGTTTTAGGGATTCTTCTTACTGATTTTGCTTTTTTTTATATTTTTCTTACAACTTTTTGTTCTCTTTCTGTCTTACTATTTATTTTGGTCCTAGTATATCTAGCCCCGCCCGGTAATTGTGATGTTCCCGGACGTCACAGTATATAAGTGGAGAACTTAACACTCCAGCTGATGCTCTAAGTAGATTCGAAGCTATCTCAGCTCCTATCCAATTACCTTATGCTGAAATAGCTAAAGAACAGCTTAAGGATGCAGAATTGCAAGAGTTGTAATCGAACGATGATACTTCTCTCAAATTCAGACAGCAAAAAATTCCCAGTACTGATGGTTTATTAATATGTGATGTCAGTACAGGTAAGAATAGGCCATTTCTATCAAAAAAATATTGAAAATTGGCTTTCAACAGTGTACATAATCTGGAACATGCTGGACCAATCTCAAATAGGGTACCGGACATGATTTTCAGTAAACATATTTTCAAATTCTTTAAAAAGAATAAAAAATATCAGTGAAAACCGCATTAAAATTTGTTGGATACAATGAGAGAAAAAGAATGTTAAAGTTGAGTTGTCAAAAAACATTGTGATATTTTTTGAACAGTGGGTGTGATGTCATAGAATTGACACATCAGCAAACTTTTCACCTCTTTCACAGGTTTCTCATTCATTCATTCCTCACTCTCCTGTGTTTGTACATTGGTTTAGTTAAGCTCATAAATTTATAAAGTTCATGGTGACTGTGAGGGAGGGGATGAAAGGATGTGCACATGCACCCCCACCCCCTTATTTATATACAAATTCAAAACATTGAAAATCAATAAAAACTAAGAAAATCAAAAATCAATTATTCCTTATTTCTTTTATATCAGAGCATAGTTTTGGAAAAAATTTTTAGTTGTGCCTGGGGAGTTATTTACTTGAGGGCTAAGTGCATATTTGCAACCCATTTTTAGATTTAAACCTTCATTTAGCCCCCTGTAGCCCAAGAAATGGAATTAAGATAATATTCTTCTATGTTATTGAGTGATACATCGATAATATTGTTTTTTAAGTCTCTGAGTTTACATTTATAATCTATTTTTAGATTGAACCTTTCCTCACACCCCTGTGACCTCAAACAGGGGGTTAAGATAATATTCTTTGATATTATTGAATGATACATCATTAATAATGTGTATCGGACGATGCTTCAAAAATGGTGAGCGCAGCTCAAAAGATGGGGTTAAATCACCTGCCCTGCAACATTCATTCAATTCAACTTGTGATTCGTGATGCTTTAGTTGATATGTAGTCCTCAGTCATTGAGAGATGAAATTTCTAAAAATACGGATCAAAATGAATTTTACGATATTGATAAGTGAGAGAATGTCCTTTATACCTATTTATTCTCACGTCATATTAACTTATTTATTTTGTAATTTCATATTATATTTTTATTTTTAGAATCATAGAGAATGCAGATACTGAGATTAACAGTAATGTTAAAATGAACATTCCTTCAGAAGAGTCAAACAAATCACACAACTGTTTAACCAAAACCCAAAGTTTACTTCCAATTTGCGTCAAGAACTTTTTATTAGAGATCTTAATGTTACCTCGTTAGTTCAGTGCGTTTCCACCTGTTGGAACTCAACATATGATATGTTGGAACAGTTGTTATAATATTGTCGATCAAGTAACGATTGTATTATGTAAAACTAAACACAATCACTTGATTTTGAGCGATGAAGAATTGGAGGTGATTCCTGATATTTTGCTGGTGCTAAAACCATTTTCGGAAATTACTAAATTTATGAGTAATGAAAAAATTGTTACTTGTAGTCTCATTATTCCTTATACGACTAGCCTGTTAAAAGGATTGGAGTCACTGAATACCAAAACTCAAATGGGTCAAAACTTCCGCCAATGTTTGTATATGCAAGCTAAACGTCGATTACTTCATTTTGAGGAATCTATCATAGCACAGTAAACTATTTCAAATTTAGTATTTAATACGATATGGAAAATTCTCAATGTATGTAATCTGAATGTTATGTTTTTAACAGTTTAGCAACTGTGTTAGATCCTCAATTCCGAGAGCATGGATTTTACACTTACCTACTCAAATTTTACAAATGCTGTTACTACCTTGAAGAATTTATTGAAGAAAAATATACAAAAAATAATGGCAGTAAATACTGCATCTAATGACGAAGAAAAATATGAAAGTGAACAAATGAAAACTTTTCCAGGTTCTTATTTCGTTAATTTTTATAGAATACTAATTTTTTCCAGCATGTCACATTCATACCTTGTTGTTTCTTCTCAACTTTTTCATACAGGTATTCTGAAGAACTTATTCTCTTCTGCAATTTCAAGTTCAAGTAAACAACCAAAAAAAGTCTCAGTAGGCCTGAGGCAATCATCAAATTGAATTCATACTTAGAGGATTTGAAGAAAAATTTTGATTTTGATGTTTTACAGCACTGGAATCAGTTTAATTTCCCCCCATTATATGAAATTGCTTTTGATATTCTTCAGATTCCAGGTTCTTCAGTCTCTGGTGAAAGAGATTTTTCATGCGCAGAATATACTACCAATAAAAGGTGAGCTAGGTTAGATTCAGATAATATTGAAAAAATTATGTTTTTAAATAGGAATTTTAAATTTATTCCTAATGATTCATAAAAATACACGTCATTGGTCTTAGCTCTTTGTTGATTATAATTAGATTTTAGCTTGTGATAATTTTTCAACATTGAAATTACAGACAATCGTTGTTTGGCATGTATTATTATTTATAGTTTATTAGCCCTACTGTAATAACACATTAACGCTAGTGCTTTTTCAGAATTAAAGTTATTGTGGTTCTATTTTACTAGGAAAAAGAGAATTAATCTTGTATACAGGTGTTTAAAGTCCCTGAAAACGACCAAGTGATCAAAAGTAAAGTTCAAAATAAAAAATCTTCGATATTGCAAGAAAGTATGTATGACAGAGAATGAATACAGGTGCTCATGAATAAAATTCCTTTTAGCATCTAAGAATATGGTTCATCTTTTAAACAACACATCATTAAATCTGTAGTCTGCATATGTCTTAACGAATAGGTACCTACTAGTACTATTACAATAATGAAGAGCACTGCTTTCAATGGCAAATGTTGTCTTGCAAAATTAAACTGATAATGACAATTTTGTAGCTCCTAAATTTTATTATTTTCTCCACAAAGTTCATAGAATTAAAAAATCAGAACATTTGAAAATGAGAAAATTCTAATAACCAACAAAACAAAATATTATTATTATTATCATCAATTAATGAAAGTAACACATCTATAAAGCAGTTGTTAGACGAGATTCAAAAATATAAACAGCGGAGAATAAAATATTCTTATCAAGCAGTTGAAGAGTAAAAAGACTGCATCCAAGGAGTAAATTAACAAACACATATGTTGAAGAACTTATGTTCTATTCTGAACAAGAATCAACTAAAAGGAATTCTGTAATCCGGATGTACTTCGTTCTTTTAGAGATAATTTCAAACAGAAAAAACAATAGAACTATCGAAGCTCTTTTTTTTACATCAAGCACAAAATAACAATAATTCAAGTCATTCAAAACCTAGGATTCCAAAATTTCTGGAAAAGGAACTGTCATAGCGATAACTTTTCAAGCCATCGTCATTTTTTTGTAATAGATCCTGAAAACAAAACTAAGCGGCTCAGTTTATCACAATTTTGTTTCTTGAAAAAAATACTCAATCATCGAAAAGTAGCACAATAGAGAATTAATCAGTATTTAACGTACTCAAATAAAAAACTATATTGGATGAAGAATTTACCTATGAACCGATCCATTGAACCAAATTTAATAGACGTAGACATTTCTTAGTTTTTCTATTTTCAGACTAATGATCTGAAAAAATTCAAAATCATGAAAGAATTAAAGAAATAACCAGGATGACAATGAGTGCAATGACAGAATGATATCAAATTTACGAGATATTTCATCACGTTCAATTTGGTGGATAGACTAGACTGCGTTTTACAAATGTCAACTTTTTATTAAAGTAACCATCAATGCCATTTTCAAGAATAACAGAATTTGGTTTAGATTTTAGTAACATAGAATATGTAAACTCGTATTAATATGGTAATAGATATACCTTATTAATATAATACTTAATAATTACTACAGTTGACGGCTTGATATACTGGTCACCAATGAGGAACAGGAAAGAGAGATATTTCCATTTTTTTTATCAAGAAAAAAAAATTATGTATTGGATTTTCGATATGATACTGTATCGATACGTATCAATACATGTGGTCAAAATATCGATACATATTGATACTCAAAAATGCTTCGATATAACATCACTACAAGGACACAGATACCTGCTAACAATAATAGAAAGGGTAATACGATGGCCAGAAGCACCAACTGTAGCTGCCAGGTTATATGACACCTGGATTGCAAGGTATGGCATACTGAAACCATAGTTATGGACCAAGGTTGTCAATTTGAGAGCTCGCTCTTTCAAGAGTTATCTAAAAAGCTTGGTGTTCAACTCATGAATCTCAGTATTTTCTCAATAACATAGTACAGGGAAAAAATTATTTTTGAAATACATATAGACCAGGAAAATGATTCCACAAAACAATGAGCCTTAATCCTAAAATATATAAAAGTCAAGACACAAAAAGAATTATTGTTTCACCATTCTTTTGAATAAAAACACATGCTTTATGCTTTGTTCTTCAGAAAATACTTATTAATTTTAGAACAGAAAAAAACATTTTCTCTCTTTGAAATTTTTTGTAACAATAACTCCCAAGCTATAATAGGTATTAGAATCTTCAAAAAAACTGTAAGATATCATGCTTCAAGATTCCAAATGGGTACAGTTTTTAAATCAAGATGCAGAAATGTTTGCTGAGAAATTTTTTCTACATAATAGTAAAAAGATCAAAAGTTGAAGTTTATATATACATATAGGTTGTGACATCTGATTACCTGTAGCCTTCCCCCTCACGTCACTATCGATCTGTATTACCATTACGATAGGGAACGGCTCTCGAATTCTAAGATTATATTACAGATAAGCTGAATGGGAAATACGCCAATTCCCAAACGGAAATAAATTCCCCAAATCTACGGAACATTAAAGACACGTCGATCAACTATTATTTAACGATATGGTGACGTGTAGAAATATGATATTCGATCATCGGTGAAACAATATTTATCTCTTTTGACTGTTCACGTTTTTTGGCTTAAGAGTGAACAGTCAGTCTCGTTCTAGACGTGATAGTTTTCCGTTCGTAGTGAATACGAAATATTATTCACGACACAATACAGCTTTTTAATACGACATCAAGTCACCTTTTAAATTGTTTTCACCGATACTTTCGAATGTGAACATCGATAGTAAAACTAAATAGTTCGCGATACTACTTCTCTGATTTCAAAGACGAATACTCAATCGAGATTTGTTGGTTCACCGAACTTCGAGAACCATGAGGCAACATGATTTGTAACCTGCATGACCTGATACTAGTTACCATATTTGTAAGTAACCTTTCCGATTGTAATAAAACGTAAACTGTAATAATGGGTAGGCCAACTTGTTTATTTCCAATTACATAAATTTGCCCGACATACTTCGTAGGCTTCGGGAGCTATCGCTGGTGGGCTGGTGGCCTAACTGTTTGAGCTGGTTTGTTGTTTCGACTCTACGATTAATTGAGACTTATTGATATACTTCGAATCGTGATATCATTCCCTATACTCGGGATGTACGTTTGTTTTCGGACGTCACAAGGTATATATAATTATATAAGTGAAAATCAGAAAATAAAAGAAAATAAAACTAAAAAGTTATTGGATAAAGTGGAAAAGAAAATATCTAATCACCTATAAAATTAATGAGTACATACATCGGTAATATAGATAGTTGATAATAATCAACAAACTTTTTTTGTCCAGTATTTTCTCTATAAATTTAAAATTTACATTTCAGCTTCAAATTTTTTCAGTTCATACTCTGGCCTTTATAGTATTGTATTTTTCTTTGCTTCATTTTCATTTCTCATTAACTTCATTTTCAGTGCCCTTTCCTCATTGAAGAATGCTGATTGCTCTTCACTGAGTTTTGCTTTTGCTTGCATCCACAAACTATTGTTGAGAATAATGCACAATATAACACTATCGTAGCAATTAGAAAACTTTTCTTGTCCAAAATGACTTGAAAATCGAGATTATTTTTTTTTGTTCTTTTATTCATGTGAAATTATATACGTCTTAAAATACTTCATTTTTCAATGAAATATAAATATTTTAATTTCAAGAGAGAAGTAGCAAAATTCTACTCCAAATCCACCAAAAACCATTAATTTGAAAATAGGTTGCCCTCTCAGAGACTGTTGAAAGTGTTTACAAACATCAAACACTTCATATACTTACATAATTGCATTAAGTAACAAAAAAAAAAAAATCAAATAAATTGATGCACAATGAAAATGAACATCGTATAACTAATGGAAAGAAGTGAAAAATTAGCAAATAAAAATTACTATATTTTGTGGAAACCCAATAATATCATTGTCATAAACTCATAAATTCACACGCACAAATTATGTTACTACATAAAAAAATTAATGTTCTAATATCAACTTTTTCTGCCCAACTTTTATTGCACAAAATTGTCGTTAAATTTGATGAGTAACACAAAGCATTTTGATGTTAAACGTCTTGTAGGAGAAAATGTTCATAGCTGGGGTTATTTAATGGTACTGACAGAGACTGAAGGGACATAAAACCTTGAACTTAACCTCTATTTCGTGTGTTGTACAGTTTTTATGTTATCTTCCACTTTTGTTCTACTTGTAGAATATTTTGACGTTGGTATCAACGCTTTAGAAATTAAATTATCAACTGAAAAATGACTTTAATTATAATTTTCTTTCACTTCTTCGATTTCAAAGTTTACTACCTTGTGTCACAAGTTCATTCACCCATGCAGAGTCATTCTTCAAATCGAACAACATCAAGCTCATAATTGGTTTTGCAGCACTCTCTGAATTTTTTTATACCAATGTATTATGCCACGTTGCCATTTTGATAATGCATGGTTCCATGCAATTTGCAAAAAAATAATTATAACTGCAACGAAGAAAGTGACGATAAACACACGAGATGGGTAGGTTTCAAAAGTCACATTTTAAAGTCCAAATCCCTGTGTTCGAGCTGCAGGTATCGAAAGATTTGACACTTTCAGGAAAAAACTTAGGTTAGCTTATGACGTAACAAATTTTGGCTTATTGATCTTCATCTGCCTCTGCCCTCTCCCACCATAATAATCTTGAGTTATTTTCTTCGCACATAACTAAGTCAAAACCATGCAAAAAAAAAATTTGCTAAACATGATGTGCTCTACACAATCCACACTAAGCATAGGGTGAAATTTCAAACAGCTAAAAAATTCATAGAACTGCAAGTGCTTTATAATTTCCTGTACCACATGTTCTGTCTATATAAGATAGTTAATACAGAATAGTAAACAATAGCTTTGTTTGAGCACTTTCAGTTTTTACAATAATCTGAAAATCTGCAACAAAAAGTGAAGAAATGTGTTTGAGCACATTTTCTGTATTTTGCTGTTTTTAGAATCTGCATTTTGAATTACAATCACTCTGAAGGTACTGTAGACTTTACAGATTTACAATAGTAGCCATACATTGAATAATTTTAATTTTATTAAGTATTATCAAAACATTTTATAAATTTTTTCTATATGTTTGTCCATTTGTTGTGAGTTGCTACGCTTGCATGTAATTTATTTTATTTTTATGACGATAATAATATTTTTTGAAGAAGTTCAGATGAATTAAGAATTCCTTAATTCATTATCACATGGTAGGAAACAGTTAAATTCCTTCCATACAATTATTGATATTGAGAACAATTTTGAGAAAACTATTAATTGTAGAGAGTTGAAATTTTGTGGAAACATTAAATTATATTATGTGAAGATTCTGTGAAAATTTGGCTGAAATCGTAAAATTTTGTCTCCAAGTTATCGCTAAAATTTAGTTGGGATTCTATAATTATTTAGATCATGGCCGTCAAAACGTGAGGTACAAAGGACAAAATGCACCACACAAGCAATTTTGTGTGATGCAATGCACCAATCAGTGATGCGACAATCAAATCCAACGGCTTGTTTTTTTTTTTTTAATCTTTATTTCATTTTAAATTTTCGTAATTTGTTAAAGTCAGAGACATAAAATATAATACTCCTATTAAACTGAGAATTATTTGCTCTTTTTATTGAAATTCTACGGAAAAGTTTCCCCACTTTCCTCTTCATAATATACATCGTCTTATTTCACAACTCTAACAAAAATTTTAAAAAAATTATTGAGCTTTTTTTTTTACTTACATGGAAAAAAGTGGCCCCAATGAACTTTGCACCACACAGAAAGAACAAAAACTGCCGGCTATGATTTAGATGATATGAACTCAATTTAGTTGGGAAATTCCAGTAATATCTCCAGAATCAAACTTACAATTGCTACTAAATTTTCAGAGGATCTAAAACTAACATATCTTGATATTTCAGCCTAATTTCAACTTAATTGTTTGTGTAGTTTACACAATATCGCTGAAATTCTGTTCAAATACCTATGTGAAAATTAAACAAATGATAGTGCTAGTTGATATTTTAAATTTCCAATATTTTAATACTAACTTGACAACCCAATTGTTAACTTGAAAGAAATTATCATAAAGGTATTCGGCCATTAATCGCATTTATCATTGAAATACAAATTTATGTCATCAACAGTTACAGTAAAAACTCTGACTTACAGTAGACTGAAAGCGTTCAAACAAACCTACTGTTCTAATTATGTCATTCTCTTTTGGCCCTGTCAAATACATTGCTCGTGTTCTGCCTCAACCCCTCACCCTCCACTCGAATTACAATAAAATAATTACTCGGGTCATACATTCGACAAAGTATGTACGACCAATACAGTACCCCTCCACACCCACTATTCTATATATTGACGTATTTTTTCTTTTTCATGTCATTGTTACATTTTAGGTTTTGAAAAAAAAAATGTTGCTGCTTCTGCTGCTTCCGCTGGTGCTGTGAAAATTAAGAAATGTTTTTCTTTCGTCGTTTTCGTGGCATGGGTTGCCCGAAATTCGATTAGAATTTTTTTTATATTCACTATATAGGCCATGTAGAAGCTTTCAACTTTTGAACCTACGTTGCCTTTTCACTGAAACTGATGGAAAACTAGCGAACTCTGCACGCTGAAAAGAAAAATTTTCTGTTCGCTTGGTTCGCCACTGAATCGACAGAGGACGTACACGAAATTGTAGTTCAATTTTCTTCAAGTTCATTACCCCCGCAAAGTAGCAAAATGCGATATTCGATAGAAAGGGACGGTTATGTAATAAAATTTCAACAGAATTTTTCTGTTCATAAATGGGTAGGAATCAGAAGTAGTTGGTGAATTTCTTGTAGAAGTTATAAGAGTTAATTTAAATATTGAAGAAAAAAAAGGTGAAAAACGTAAGAAAAATATGATAAAATTATAAAAATGAGGGGCACTTATAGAGGTACAGCGATTAGGTGCAGGTCCCACGAACAGATGAACTGATATTCGTTTTTTTAGGACACCTCGCAAATTTAGTTTTCACTGACTGCATACGGAGGAGGTTATATATTTTGGTATGTCCTTTCTCTGGAACTAATGGAATTTCATTCGTTCAGAGTAAGTACCTTACTTCAAAGATTTTAATGAAAGTAGGCTGAAAATGTTCCTGACCATCTGAAGAACGTCCTAGGCTATACATACTTAAAATTTTAAAAATTAGAAGACTGTAATTGACGAAAATAAGAATTTAGAGATAGAAAAAGTTATTGTCATAAATTTTGACACATCCACCAATAAGAGCTACTCGGTCAGATTAATGCAGTGATCTTGTTTGGTCCTTTTTAATAAAATTTATTATTTAATTATCTGATTTGGAGTGGGTATGTATTTTGATGCGTAAGACAAATACGTACATAATACATGTTATGCAATATTTCGCTAATTTACTTCTTGTTTAACATTTTGGTAGCGGTCTCATTTGCCTGCAAGGTTGGTAGTTCGGAATTGTTCTCTATTCCCTCTCGACGTCGATCTTGCATTCTTGCTCTTCAAGATAACACTTATGTGGGGACAATACTCGTATGAGGTAATAGGGGCTCACACCCCTCGATGACAGTCGCCGCCCAAAGGCTGGCAATAATTGTCTTTATGACGTTAAACAAATTAACACTGGTGCGTTTGTATGTTCGTACCTGTACATATGTACAGGTAAGATACATTGCACGGGCCAAGATCAATTACCTGATAACGATCTCGGTGATGTCACGGCCCGGTACCAAACGCGTTACGTCATTTCTTATCACCTTGACAGAGGCAAGAAACGACGTAACGCATGACATAATTACGTACATGTATGTATGCATGTGTGTCTGTGTGCGTGTACCAAATCCTGTATATAAACTCTTAGAACCGGCTCAAAAATCGCCAGTGTTTGCCGAGGATTTGGCTCTCCCATACTTAACTGTATGAAGTGGCAGAACACGCAAATACTGTTGAAAACCTTCTAGTGTGAATATCTCTCACGACAAGGTATTCCACAACTTACTTTGCCTTCGATCATATGTATAGATGATGTATGGATCACAGAGTAGTAAATATAATAGAGGACGCACGTTTATCTAAATACTGAAACAAAAACGGCATCATTTTTGAAGTTATTTGTCCCTACTCCTTCCGCATGAAATTCAAATTTTCTTGCCCCTCGTTCAAATCCTGGGACAATAATCAGAATTTTTCTTTTTTTTCAAGTAATTTAATTACATGAATGAATAAATATAATTATTAATTTATAAATTACAATCAAAACGAATTTCAAAGATTAAAATGAGATGAAAATTGTTGGTACCTTAGCAATGGCAAATATTTTGATCGTGATAGTGGCGCCGTTTTTTGTTTCCCATACCTCCTCTATTATATATTTTAATACTAGGTGGTATGGATACAAGGAATGAGCTCATTTTTGTGTGCGTTAGAAACAGCAAAAGAGTGAGAGAGAATATGTGGGCTGCGACATAAACCTGATTCACATTTGGCTAGTTTTCATGCTACTAGTCAGTTGCTTAGGGTACTATTTTGTTAACAGTAAAAGTTACTTGTCATTTCAACCTTTTAAAGTCAACTTTAACTTGGCAGATTGTCATGTAAGATTCTAATGAAATTCTTGGAAGACTATCCGCGAAGCTCAAGTTTACTTAAATATCTAAAAAAGCAAACCAACTTTATCCGTTAACAGAATAGTACCCCAAAATAGCTCGCTATTAGTTTCAAAATTAGCCAAGTTTGAATCATGCTATACTCTCAGAAAAAATCGTTATTGAAATTTTTCATCTATCTATCAATCGTCTACCATTTTACTCGATAACACTATATGTCTTTCAGTTCCATTCCACATTAATTTTTAAGTAGGTATGTTTTCTTCGGTAAATCAACTTGTTTTTTCTTTTCCTCTCTTCTGAACCAAAAGAAAGGATAGTTCAAAAAAGTTTAATTTCAAACCCAAACCAAAATATTTCCAAAATTTAAGTTTATATTCTATATCTTGTTTGCTTTTATTCAATCATTCATTTTTTTTACTTTTTTTTTGTTTTTTAATACACAAAAAGAGCTCGTGTGTCTTATCAAAATATTTATTGTAATAACCCATACCCAGATTAAAATGAAAATTTTACTTCTTGAAATAATTTTGATTTTGACCATTGGTGTAACATTGCTTGTAACCCATGTTTTTGGAATAAAATTTTGTTTGCTTTTGAAAAGTGTCACTATTTTATACCTCATGTTCTCAGTGTCATATTTTTATACTCGATACACTAGAAATTTTTTTTGTTTAATTATGATACTTTGAATCGATCTAATTTCTCGTGAACATTGAAGTCTGGAGAAAAATAGTTTACACAGTGGAAAGAGCAACATAGGAAATTGACTGATGGGATTAACTTTTCATCATTTTCACGAAGAATATCAATTTATTTATTTATCTCCAATGTTTTTATATTTTTTATACTAATTTTTTCTTTCTTCTCATGATTGTCCAATCATTGTTTTTGCAATTGATATTTAGATTTTAAAAAAGATACGCTCACTGTTCGAGTAAATTCGCCACGGTCTGATATGATTTTTTTAATTATTTTCTTTCCTGTTTCATATTACTTAAATTTCAGTGCACTTCATTTTGCTTTGTTGCATTTTACTCTATTTTATGTCTTTAACATAAATTAATTTACCTGTTTACTTTGAAATCAAGAGAGATATTTGTTTCAAAAAACTGGCTTTTACAATTAGACTTTATCACTTTATTCGAAATTCTAGTCTAGGCACCTAATTTATTTACTTATTGTTGATATTATTTCTTTTTTTTTTCTTTCTCTCGAGCACTCAAGATATAATAAATTATTAAGCTTACCGTTTTGAAAGTAACGTTATGTTTTATGACTCGAAGATAATTTTTATTCTATAATTTTGCACTATTTTTGATGATGCGGACGTGATCCTTATTATTTTAATAAAGATTCATTTTTGAAACCATTATCTATGTACAGATAATTATATATTAATTTCTGTAAGATTTTTTTTACCGTGACAATAATTTAGAGAGAATAGCTGGACTATTTTCATTATTGAAATGTTAAAAGAAAGGTCTCACCATGTAGATGTGCCATCAGAAGAGAAAAAGTTTTTATCTCCTGGAAAAAAGTTGTGGATTTCGACGTCCGCGAAAAATTTTTTTGTACTTCTTTCTCCCTTAAACATAATTCCCTTACTATATTAATAAGTTCTCAAAATTTCTTATTTTTGCATCAATCACTTTTTGAGATATGGAGCGCCAAAAAATTACAAAATATAAGTGTAAATAAGCTACATGTAACGGCCAAAAGAGGTGGTAAAGTACCTATTTAAGACCACTTTCGGGAGTACACCATACACGAAATATCACGTACTTTAAAAGCAGTAATACTTCTAAAATAATTTCAAGTTTATCATCCACGTACTATTGTGGACCTTAACATTACTATGAGACTCAATAATATTTCAAACACATGAGTGAGTTTACACATTTAATAAAATAATATTCTGTACATCACAGTACATATTTCTACGTTAATATTAATACATATTAGATCACAATTCAACAAGCAAGACTATCTGTTCACTAGAGACTTCTACAAGAGAGGTTCCAGGTACTTAGAAGTAGCTGTTGGAGACCTGAACTAAACTGAACAATTATACGACTGAATCGAGGGATTATATACTCGTTCAGGGTATGAAAACGTACGTGTCGGATAGGTAAAGTGAGGTAGGGTGTTGTTATTATAGGGTTGTGCTGACTCGTCGAGTACTCGAGGGACAGGTACAACTAGGTCATAAATATACAGAAGGTATATCTGTATATGTAAAATTAAATACGGGTAATTTGGTGGTTGTTTACAAAGAGTTATAGGATGATAATTGTTGATAAATATCTACATTTTTGGTATTCGAAAATGAGTGAACGAATATGTTCGTCATTTCTAAAAATAGACGAAAATATACGTTACACTACATATCTACTGAATACATGGCCCCATCAAATAAATGCTTTGAAAATGAAAATACGAAGAAGGAAGAAAACTGAGGGGGAAAATGAGGGAGGGAAGAGAGCCATTTCATGTTATGGAGTTAGTTAATCTTCGCGGAAGTCTGTAACTTTCCTGAGTGCAAATTTTTAGATTTCCCTCCAAGTTTATCCCTAACTTCCTTATTGTTTGTACACTGAAAACCAAAATAAAAAAAGGAGAAAAACATTAAAAAAACAACTGTTAAATCTCTTTTTCTTTACTGTGGATTTCTCTTAGGAGGATTGTAAATCTCAAATCAAATTTCTACGAGCCTGCCGGTGACAACTATTAATTTTTTTTTCCATTGTATTGTTTTGAAATTAGTTTTATTTCATTTCTATTTCAGACTATCAAACTCATATTTCATTTTAATTCATTCTATTTTTCCCATTTATGAAATTTATTGAATTCCCCTTTTAATCTTCGAAAATACGGAAGAAAAGTGGTCAATGGGAAAAATGATTCGGAAGAAATTTAAATCTTGCGTTCCTAAAACAACACCCATTATGTTGAAAGTTAGTTCTCACTTCTGTATTTTAGATGATATATACGGTCCGAAAATAAGTATGAATTGATTCCCAGTCACCAGATATATTTTTACATTAGTTATTCATATATGTCTATGTAGTCATTGTTTGTTTCCAACTATTGTTGTTGTCTCATATGCTGTATTTTGAATCTTAAAATTAATTTTATAAGAAGTGAAAAGTCGAAACATCTGACCCAAATTGATGAAAACAAGTTTTGACTTTTTTTCAAAAATTACTGGAAGATATAATATTCAACAGTGGACAAGCACCAAAGCTAGTTATAAGTATTATTTAATAAATAATGCTAGTAATAATATAATTAAAGATCACACGTAGTATACACATGATAAAGTAGATGAAAGAAGACAACTGTTGGGTAATTCACTGAAGAGAAAAGTTATAGAAGATATTTGTGCAAAACTTTCAAAATTGATTCGCACTAGGTTAAATCAGGAGAATATAAGTATTCTCACAAATGATGACTCAACACTTCATAGGCATAATATTCACCGTGCAAAAAACGAGAGAAGGGCGATATATCACGTATTGAATTAAATATTATAACATCGCGATATTATATCATTATATTTCCATTCAAAATATGATATGAAATAGAGATTTTCAACTTTTTTTATATCATATACTTAGTTTAACATATCATTTATCAGTTTCAAGTTTTTAATAAAACATGAGTTGAATCAAGCAATGACAATATAGCTTATCACCCCATCCAGGCACCCCTTTCACTGCCCCTCACCTACCCCTGTCCATCATCACAAGCCCCTATATTCCGTCCAATATAAGATTATCCCTGGCTTCAATGATATGTATAGCCAATAAATACTCTTTGAATATTATTTTATACAGCAAAATGCCTATTATTATTATTTTATAAATAGCAACTAAACGTAGGTATTAATTTAAAGCAATATTGCATTTGCAGATCAGTGTTTTCTTTGATGTTTGTCAGGCCACATCTTACATTGAATGGAATATAAATCCCTCTTCAAACACCTAAAATATCTAAAAAATTATAACTCATCCACTTCCTCTAGGCGCCTATAGTCACTGCCTCTCATCAGAGAACCCTTCACACTTCTCACACTGCCCCTACCATTTCTATCTACATATTATGCAATCATCACACTCTTCAGATTATACATTGACTGGTGTAATAAGTATTAGGATATAAGATATACCTACATATCATTGATAAAAAATTATATATAAATCATGATATACATATATCATTGCTAGTGATGTATTTCCTGTCTCTGGCTAAACCTACTTTCACATGCTACAATTTTTTTTTTTTTTTTTTACGGAATCTATACTTGACCTATTTGGTAAAAAACGTATTTTGTGAAAGTATCTTAACTCACCTGTCAACCGAATGATGCCAGAAACTACCAAACAGATTCATGTTGAGCTATGTTCTATGGACAACATTCTCTGGTCTGATGCTGATGGACTCGCACAGTTTTCAGGGCTTGGGAATCAACTCACTAACACAGGTCAAGGGAACTTACATTCTCAAAAGAGTGCTGAACTTCCTGACCAGACTAGGTGCGAAGATGTTGATAAAATGTTATCAAAGGTAGCATTCAAAAACGCGATTGTTTTAGTATCACATTCACATTATTTTTTAATAAAGAAGTTCTTTCAGTTCTTACCGACTGCGTACAGAGGAAGTTATATTTTTGGTATATCTATCTTCGGAACTAACGGAATTTCGTTTGATCAGAACAAGTGTCTTACATTAAAGATTTCAATAAAAGTAGGCTCAAAATGTTCCTGACCACCCGGAGAATGTCTTAGGCTATTCACATTCGAAAATTAAGTAAGTTTACTTTAAAAATGCGTTTTTAAGAGATAAGCTTTGATTTATTGTTTTGCTTTAGCTTCATGTGAAATAAATATTATTTTGTTGCCGAATGTTGGCTACAGTATTGATATATTTTAAAATCGCAGTAGTGAGTAGAATAAAAGCTTATAAAAATTGAAGAAAATGAGAATTTTAAAATTGAAAAAATTACTGTCGTAAATTTGCGTATATCCACCAATAAGAGCTACTCATTCAGATTAAAGCAGTTTTTTTTTTTTTTTTTTTTTTTTCAAATAAAATTCATGCTTTTTTTTCTGTCTCAATAGTTTGTTTGCGCTTCATTCGTCTCCTTTTAGCATTTATTTTTTATTTACTATTCTATTTAGAAATATTTCAATATTTTCAGTTTTTGTTAGTACAGGACTCGCGTAGAATTAAAAACTTGGAGTTGTACAGAGAACTATTTGCTTTAAAACAGAACTCATCCAGAACCGTGAAGTTAAACGGATCGTCATGAACGTACCTGATAATTTTTTTAAAAACTCATCGTTAGCCGCCCTCTGCTGTATAGTGAATTGAAGTCCTACTTTTGGATAGTAAATATAGAGAGCGTTATACATATTGTGGGACAGAAATTGAATGTATTCCATTTTTGCAAAACTGCTGGATGATAGCGCTAAAGTGTATATTTTTTTCAATGATTTTGAAAACGCCAGCTGTAGTATTTTTTTAATCGAAAACAAATAAATGAATGAAAGTTAAAATTTTTCAATATCATTTTAATGAAATGAGCCTCAAAACATGATAATAATAATTAATTTTTTTATTTCTTAACAAAGTTTTATCAAATTATTCAAAATAAAAATTCAAATTATGAAATCCACATGACAAGTAATAAAATTATGAATACAATCACATTTTTAGAAGAGAAATTCAACTTACTCAGCACTGATAAACTACTTGAGTAGACTATCAGAGACGAAAAAAAGTAGGCTTCAACAACGGCCATTTTGTGGTATGCCAACCAGGGTGGTAACACGCCATGAACAAAACCTCGGCATACACAAAATATTACGATACACAACTTCATGAACTCACCTAAACTCATAAATCCTGGAATTCTGGAACAACCAAAGTCCAAATTTTTATAAAACATACTGATTCTGATTACAAAAATCCGACTCAGATAGCAGACAGAGTTAGCAAATTTCAATTTCTCCTGTGTATTTTTAATGAAGTTGCATACATAAAAGATATATGTCCCTACAAGTCGCAATCTTTTTCCCTAACATCATTTTAAATCTTGAAGTCACTTTGAAATACATGAACTTGCCTACAACATTACCACCTAGCCTAACGTGTAGTTTTTACCAACACAATAAAAACAAAATGTATGAATACCAAACCATGTATTAAAATAATAAAAGATTTACATACCAAATCCAAATACAAAAATACGAAGTCCAAACTAGGACAAAACATAAAGTTCAACCAAACATAGTAATAAAATAAAATAAATCGTAAGTACAAAATAAAATATAAACATATTAAATTTGATGCTCACACCAAGGAGAACAAGAGCAGAATCAACGTGAAAGTTAAAACGATCAACTTGGAAACTACAAACAAATAAGGTGATTGTGAAACTTTCCAATTGGCCTATATTTTTCTCTCTTTCGATAGAAAAATCTAAAGAGAAGGGAAAAAATGTAGGTTAATCTGTTAGAAATAAGTTGAAAATAGATGAGTTCTAGAAACACTAGAATTCCTTTTATGCACGAGTAAAATCACACATACCTCAATTTTATGGAATTTTTAAAGTTATTTTGATATTTTAGAAATGAAGGGTAAGTTATGGAGAAAATTATAATTTAAAAAAAAAAAAAAAAAAACAGTAAGGCTTTAAAAAACAAATTACATTTTACTGTTGAAGACACTACTGAATTTTTCAGGGAAATGGGGGGAAAATACTCTCTATATAGATGCTTCTGTACTACTTCTATACTATTCTCATAATTTTCAATGTAAGGTGATTAAAATTTGTTTTAGGTTTCATTTATTCTCTTCTCAATTATTTGATAATGCGTTGAAAGAAGAAAGCACCACTGTTTCTCTCTAATCATAGGAAAACTAAGGTAGATAATTGTTATTTATTTACTCTCACTTATTAGAAACATATCGAATATTTATACATATAATATACAATTGTGTATAAAAAAGAAATTGTTCAAAAATGACTTAGGGCCAGTTTTTCAATCGCCACAAGAGCAATTCAATTGTCTAATGGAGCTAAAATCTTATTCAACACATACTGTTCCCCACCGGATAAACTAATTAAGAGCCTATTTGGCAATTGAAAAGCTGACCCATATACAAAAAGTCATATATTATCAAACAATAAACATTTGTTGAATTTGAAATAATTTCTTTAACAATGAATTAACATATAACATGCATAAAAAAGTGTTGCGTATATATCTGTCTGTCACTTTCTACCAGTACAGTTATTTGATTCATTAGCCTACCCAGTGTTGTTTTTTACCTTCATAAATCGATTCAAACACATTGACCAAAGGAGTGAATTACTCATATCCAAATTAAAATTTTGTCATCTGGGGCTTCTGAAATCTCTCTTTCAATTGTGGTATGCCAGGGGGGCCTACTTGGGACCCACCACCCAACAGATTGCACATTATTATTTTTTATAAAATCCACGGCCACGGCTGAAAAACACGAATCATGTCCCATTTGCAAAGGGAGGCAACTCCAAGATGTTGCCCCCCGACTGTCTCAGCCTACTAGAATTTGTGGACCCGATATCAGCGTGGAACAACTATATTTTTTACATCTGCATACCTCGGAAATCCATGGAAGTGTACTTACATACTGCCATTCTGCTTCAGGTACAAATCAGGAACCACACCACCGAATTATTGCCCATTGCCTTTTAATAAATTAACACATTTTTCCAAAAATATCAAATATAATGAACCAAGGAAAAGTAAAAGTACAAAACATGTTGCTCCTAGAGCACTAGAAAACGAACTGACTTTAAAAACGTCAGATTTTCCCTCCGAGATTTTTAAAAGAACAGAGAGATAAGAAAAAAATATTACATATAGAACATTGTAGAAAATTCGGCGGAAAAAATGAAGAAAAGAAGGAGAAATATACATTTACCAGGTTTGAAGATAAGAAATAGGTGAATGAAATGAAAAGAACCGAGAGATGAAACATGAACAGATCATGTAGAATTTTGAATATTCGTGAGTATAGTGAAGAAATGATCGAGATATCAGAGGTGAATGACTATGACATAAAAAAAAGAAGAAGATATGCGTGAGAAAGAGACAGAAATGAGATAAGAAAAATGCAAGAGAGTGAAAAATGAACATGAACAAACCACGGTAGAAGTTATAAATGGAATTCTATTTTATTGAAAAATTGGCCGAAATAAAAATTATGAATCTGAAGAAGGGGTGGTAGCCTCATGCGTCACAATGTGATACAATGTCAATAGCCAGGTGGAGCAAAATAGAGCAACTGCTCAAGATTGCAGTAAGTATTGAGTTTTTCAACTTTTGCTAAATTTGGCTAATCAATCTTCTTTCAGCAGGGCTCTACCAGCCTAATCAACTTAAGACTGATGTAGAATTACAAACTCCGGAGATCAAATTGTTTTCTGATCACTGCGACATTGTGGACACAATTATAGTAATACAAACTCTTTCTCTAGGCTTCTTTTCACTTGTAGTTTTCTTTGTAGGAACCAAAATTGTAACATGATGGCCTAAAATAAATAGGCATGTAGTGGGAGGGGTGATTGGTTTTACTGGTTCACATGGTGTTGTGTTAGTTATGGTGCTTCCCCCTTCCCTCCAAAAAACTTTTTTCCTACACTTGACTATGCAGGTATCTATACCTTTTTACTTTTGCCTTTTATATGACTTGTCCATAATCTCTTGGGTTAATGTTTAGCAGCTCTACCACATGTTATGGTAATTCTGCATTGTAGCTTCAAATTGTTTTTCTATGTATGTAAATATGGTTATTATGTATATATACATAAGTACACATATAATTTAAATTTTTGAAAAATTGACATTTGATACAGATATTATAGAATTTATTATCAAGAATGCAAGTGCAGGTCAACAAATCAGCACCTCTGTTTTATTATGTTAATTGCATTATACATATATGTATTTTTTATTGTCCTTTTCACAAGTATTGTTGGAACATACAGATATTTGGTGGTATGATACATAGATATTTTTCATTAAACAAGTTGGTATTGGTAAACTAACATGATTTTTCATTCAGGTATCATTTTTAGTAACACAATTGTATGTGTAATATGTAAGGATGAGGAGATATTATTGATGCAGTAGAAAACTTGAATTTATTTGATATTTGGAAATGAAGACTATATTATATTGAAGTGCATATACACTATGGTATATTACACCCTGATAATAACAGAAACTGAAAATAAGAAACTGTCAACTTCAAAATTCATGATTTGGAAGTTACAACAGTATTATTCTCAGCAACACACACACACACACACAACCTTAGTGAATTGTGCCAAAATTTTAATTTTGATATACACAATTAATTACTCCAGATTCTACCTGAAAGATAACTGTGGCATTTGTGGTGTTATATATATTACTACATAGACAAACAAATGAGATAAAAGCATGATAAATATACAGCAATTTTCAAATACTTCTTTAGAATTCTCTTTAAATAACATTTGGCATTAAATTAAATACACTAAATTAAATAGGAGAGTCTACGGAATAAAATGAGACCAAGAAAAAAATTTTGAGCCCTCAGAAAATAAAAACAAAAGCAAAAATTGTCTCAATTTTAAGATTTTTGGGCCTTTTTATACTGGTTGATTGTTTTTTTGTCCACATAGTTTAACTCTTTTCTCAAGGTACCACTAGTACTGTGGTCTCAAAATGCAAAATCCTATAATCAACTTGTAAAATGTCTCACTGTTAAAATTTGATACAACACGCAGACAGCCTAATTCAACATTTTAAAAATTCAATAAACTAAGGAGTTGATTTGAGTAGGTGTTGAGGATAAATACAAAATTGGATACACTTTCAATTTCACTAGTTCATTCTACTAAATACACATAATGCACATCACATTTTGTACTAGCAATTTCTACTCAGTTCGCATAAAGCACTCTCAGTTTTGTACCAGCAATTTCTACTAAGTTCCATAAAACACGCTCAATTTTGTACCGTAATCTGGGGTAATATCGGCCACCTGGGTTAATATCGGCCACCTGGGTTAATATCGGCCACCTGGGTTAATATCGGCCACCTTGGTTTTTACTAAAAAAACTGCTTCTAGCGCTCCTACATTTTTTTAATGGCACTATGTTATGTTATCATCGGAAAGACAAATGTTTTCTCTACAGATTTATCACAAAATAAAACTTCAAATCTACATTTTTGTATGTTCTACGAGGCAAAATTTTGTTATCGCATTTTCTACAATTTTTGATACCGCTGAAAAAGTTGATCTCGTTTACTCATTCTCGTCTATTTTTTCGTGAGATAAATATAATGTTGTGATAGGAAATTTTATGAGGATTAAGGGGAAAAAAAATTGATGTACCTATTAAGTTGAAAAATAAGCCAGTTATCGTGAATTTATTAAAAAAAGTCATGCCACAAAACCCAAAACTTAATGTGTGCGGTAAAGTGCGTCGGAAATACAGTGATTTTGATGTTAGAAATGCGCTCAATTCTATCCAGAAAAATGGTTCGTCAATCAATTTTGCTTCAAAAAAATTTAAAATACCAAGGACCACTCTTCAGTTTTATGCAAAAAATATGAAAAATCAAGATTTAAACAATAAAGAGACACCTATTGTGAAAACTCTTGGTCGAAAATGCGCCTTGTTGGAAAATGAGGAGAAAGTTCTAGTTGATCTTTTGGCTGTATGTGCGGATTGGGGTTGTCCGTTTCAGTTATACGATGTGCGATTATTAGTCAGAGATTTTCTGAATGAAAAAGTGAAAGAGGATGCATCTTTTCGCTCCATCTTTTGTAATAATTTACCAGGTGAAGACTGGGCTCGAGGATTTCTGCAACGGCATCGGGAATTATCTGCCAAATTTACGGAAAATATCAAAAGAAATAGAGCTGCGGTTTCGAAAACAGTAATTACGGATTATTTCAAACACATAAAAAAAACTGTAGATGGTGTTGCCACTGGAAATATCGTAAATTATGATGAAACAGCTTTTGTCGACAATGTAAATAAAAAAAAGGTGAGATCATACTTTCTTACATTTATTTTCAAATTAGGTAGGATAAATTCAACCAGGTTTTTTATGGTTCTTTTTCATAGTGTCTTGTGCACAGAGGGAAACGAGCAGAAAATGTTATGGATGTTTCTAAAACTTCTACATCGACCATGTTTTCAGTGGCTGATTCTGGAGTTTTGTTGCCGGTGTACGTATGTTACAAACCTAAAGGTGTTTGGGATACTTGGGAGCAGAATGGACCTCAAGGTGCTATATATCGATGCTCCCCATCTGGCTGGTTCACTCGAGAACTTTTTGAGCATTGGTTTTTCAATGTTATTGTGCCATATTTTTGTCGTAGAGATGGCCCTAAAGTATTAATAGGCGATAATTTATGCTCTCATGCATCGTATAAGGTTGTTCAAAAAGCGTGTCAAGAAGACATACGTTTTTGTTTTTTACCACCTAATTCCACTCACTTGTGCCAACCATTAGATGTTGCTGTCTTTTGCTCGATAAAAGAAAAGTGGTCTGCAGTCCTTCCTGAGTGGAAGCAAAAATACAAAGGCATTGTTCCAAAAAGTTATTTTCCAAAATTGTTAAAAGAGACCATTGATAGGGTTGTTAATTTAGAAAAAAATATCTTGTCTGGTTTCCGAGAAACTGGTATTCGTCCATTTGATCCTAATGCCGTCTTGAAGAATTTGCCTGATAGAGATTCAGAATCTGAAGCTAAAATTGGTCGGAGGTATATGGGACCTCTTTTAAATTTGTTAAATAAGAATCGGTATGGTATTTGGGGCTTTCCCATGTTGAATCTTCTATTATAAATTACCCCTAGGTAGGTCATAAAATTAATTGAGTCTTTGATTTTTAGATTTGGTGCTACTAGTGCTAAAGTAGGAAGACGAAAAAAAAGTAAATACACCTGCTGGGAGACCTGTTACTTTATCTGATTTTGACACTCTTGAAAATTCTAATGAACCTAACGATAATGAGAATAAAAGCAGTGAAGAAGATGATCCCATTGTTGAGAATGTTTCCAACTTATTGAATGCTGAATGTGAAAATGAAAATTTGGATCATCCAGATATCCATGACGATGTTGTTGATATAAATTTGTCCGAAATTAATGGAGGAGACAGCAATTCTAACCTTGGTTTGTAATTCCTATTCTATTATCCCAACTATAATATTGTAGATTAGAACATGTTTTGAATTGAAACACTTTTTAAATTCATTTTCAGACAAGGATGGTGGAATTGAACCATGGAAAATTGAATTTGGGTCTTACTACCAAGTGAAATTTGATGTGGTTCATGGAAACAAGTTGAAAATTTTTGTAGGAGTTGTCCTCTCTATTATAGATGCAGGAGCAAAAGTTGAAATGAAATTTTTCCGAAAACAAAAAATGGATTTGACTAATGGAATTTTTGTGTTTCCCAACATTGATGATATTGAAGAAATTTATGTGATCAATATTTTATCAGAAGTTGAGCTAATTTCTGTTAAAAGAGGTCGTTATACTTTCGCGAATATCAACAAAGACTGTTTGTAATCATTAAAAAAAATGTTTATTAAAATATAAGCAGATAGAATTTTTCATATTGGTTTGATTATTCGTTTTCTAGGTGAATTTTTAGGTGGCCGATATTAACCCATGCCTGGGGTAATATCGGCCACTTTTGGGGGGCTAATATTTTAGAGGGGTGTGGGGCTACACTAATTTTGAAACACAGGCTGAATGCAGGAAAGTTTGAGCTACGTTCATTTGGAATTTCAACCCCCTACCCCTACCCCTTGTTGAGTTATATTTCAAAAACCTCTAAAACCTGGCCGATATTACCCCAAATTACATACCAATAGTTCTACTAAGTTCGCATGAAACACGTTAAATTTTAGGCTAGAAGATTATACTAAGTTAATCAAATAACACATTGAATTTTACACCAACTGATTATACAATATTAGCGTAATAGTACGTTTAATTTTGTGCAAATACATTTTACTATATTAGCATAATAATTGTTCAATTTTGTACAAGTGAATTCTACTAAATTTGACCACACTAGCATACTAATGTAGCACAATTTTGTATAGAAATTTTATATAACTTCGCACAATACTAAGTATAATAAAGTATGATTACAGACAATAATTATATACTTTTTGCACAAGCAAACTGGTATCCACATTCACATATTAAGAAAAGACAAAATTATATAAATGTGTTTTCAGTGTATGATTGAGGTATCCATATAATTTTCAAAATGTGATAATCTGCTACATTCTTCTTTTTAAGAATAAAGTTTGTTATCTGACATTTTCTCCACATATCTTCTTCCATTTTTGATTGTAGTCTGTTCTTTTGTTCAACTATTGTCAGAAATTGAACTAGTTAAAGTGATTTCTCTCTCTCTCACAAATTTTTTGGACTAGCTCAAACTTTCTGAGATTGGAAGAAATCACTCCATTTAGTACCTGAAATCCCTCATGTTTTTCATGTCGAATAATTTTGTAATTTTGAACTTATAAATTTTCTATCTGTTAAAAATTCTGCTGATAATTTCACCTAACATTTTTTGTCAAATGTTTTATGTCATTTCATATTACCTTGTCTGTTTTTAAACTATGAATATGATCACCTTCTGAAGAATTGATATGTTTTATATATTTTTGAATATAACTGGTATTTTGTTTTATGGTCTTGATTATCTTTTGTAACATAATGTATGGCTAAGGAGGTCATATTGAGTGATGAAAATCAACAAAGGACATCTTGGGTTAATTTATTAGTCAAACAACCTAAGAAAAAATGGAAAAACTACGTGTAATAAATAAAATTTTTGAACTTTGTGGGCTTAACTTAAAATAGAATTACCAGAGTTTGGTGGGAACAAATCTTTTCTTTCCCTTCCATTTTTTCTCCCCCTCAGTGAACTTTGGAATTTTTCACTGTGAGATACGATTAATTTGGTATTCAAAATTTCTGACTGTTTTTATTTTCAACATTATTATTTTGACAATATTTCAATTTCATCTTCATTTTGTCATTGGCAAAACATACATTCCTCAATATTTTCATCTTCAGACACCATGTTTATGGTATCTCATTACATACCTTGTGAATCAATTCAGATAAGTGACAGGTTGAGAACTTGTGAGGCCTAATGAAAAAACCTGTTTTGTGTGATAGGTAGAAACCAAATTTGACAAACTACATGATTAGTAGACAGATTTGTGTACAAATTTGCACATTGATTTAGTGTTATAAAATTAAACTACAATTTGCAAAAATAATCTCAAAATCTGCTTTATTAATTCGTATACTGTATTTTTTTAAATGAGTATAACTTTTGCTAGCATGGTGTAAGATTAAGATTCGACACAGCTGAACCAAGATCAAATGCAAAATTTGGAAAGAACTAAACTTTTAGAAATATATTTTTCAACGGTATATTCAGGTATTTAGCACTGGTCTGAACTAAATGACAAATTTACTCTAAAGCATTTGTGGAAGAAAAAATTATGATAAATTAATTGTTGGCAATATTGAGGGTTCAAATTCTGTCTTGCAGCCTAATGGTGCAAGACCATGGTGAAGAAGACCTCCAAATATCATGTGATTATCTAACTTTGGAAATAGCAAACTAAACTATTGTGAGGCAATTATACCTGGGAGCTTGGACCAAATTAGATAAAGGGATAGTAGGGAAGGGTTTTGGTACAGCATAGAGGTAAGACTCTTGAGAGCAATTTATGACTTAATATGAAATAAGATTGCAATGAGCTGTATAGATATAGCACCCAGGAGCCCTAAATTAATTCCCCCCAGAAGAACCAAAAAACACCTGAGACCATGACAGTGCAACAGTAAGACCAAAACCAAAAATAAAAGTTATAATGCATGAATGAACCCAAGACCATCTATGGTCTTAGTCGTGACCTGGTGGAGAGTACATTCATATCTTTCCATTCGATCTTCAAGCTTTTCTGAAAAAAACATATTTTCAAGCATTTGGCCATATTTTTCCCAGACAAGAGACCCACAAACATAGAACACCAGACAGTGAAATATTTTACAAAATGAGGAAGTGGTTGAACACTCCACCTTTAGAAAAACAGTTCTGTTATGCCGAAGTACGGTAATCCCACGAGAAAACTTCCGTCACTCTCGCTGTCCACTGGCTAAAAGTATTGTCCAAAATGTGATTAAGCAAAAATGGCAAGCAGATCCACTTTTGAGGCTACCCACTTCTCATAATTAACACACGCTGTGCCACAGAAAAGATGAGCAAACTAAACCCTGGGAAAACAAACTGTGGCCATTGATTTGCACGAGCTACTTAATTCGCTATTAAATTGAGTCCTAATTTTACACGCTTACATCCATTCCCTTTACCTAGAAAACGTAATTAAAGCCATTTTTAATTAACAACCATCAACTTCGGCAACAGTTTCACGTGTACACAAAACTTTCAAGAAGACAAGATGGAAGTAGAGAAAATATTTGTGACCGTTTCACGTGGAAAACGTATTTTAAAGGATGCTGAAAGTTTGTAACAAGAAGAAGAAAAGAGAAGAAAAGGAAATGATTCGTTTCGATTTTTATTCTTATTACTAGAATTACTACTTCACCTCAATGCTACACGTCAGCATCATCATCATCATCATCTTTCATCCTCCAGTTCCACAGGATTCTAAAATCATCATCTCTTTTTTTCGCGTCACTTTGTCATTTAATTTTGACTACAAATGGTTTCTGGCTCTTATTTCAAACCCATCAGCTTCGTATACATGTTGGTCAGGTGTAGGACTGATAGATAGTATAAGTATTATTTTTCTAATTGGTCATTCTCAATGAGAGCAGAACCAAGACAACCAGACGGGTGTCTCGTTCATTCATGAAAAACTTTTTTTTGTTTTCATTTTTTTTTTTTGGCTTTCTTTCGTATTTTTGGTGCTGGTAAAGTGGTGAGGTTGAGTTAAATAAGAATGCAACAAATTTGCACGACTGATTTCATATGTAAATGACCCTCTTTTTCATGGCCTAAATATTTACATGGTATATGTTTCTTCCTCATAACATAAGGTCTCAGTTATAGAACATCCTTGTGATCTTATAATTTAACTCATATCTTAAGATAGATATTTTCATTATCAAAATATTACATACACTGCAAGTTCAATCACTGAAATCATTAACATACTAGTTGTTACAAAAGTGAATTTTAGCTTTAGTCTAATAGTAAAAATATAAAACTGAATAGTGAAAGTAGAGATGAACATATGGGAGCAGCTTTATCTCTATGTCTACATATGACAAAATATTACGGGCTAGAAAAACTATCACTTCAAAACTAAAGAATGGTATTGCATGACATTTTCCAGAAACAGTTATGTTATTCCAAGGAAAGTTTATTACCATCGAAGAAGTCCGTAGCCCCCTTGGGGCAAGGTTACAAACATTTATCATCTGTGAAAATAGAAAAGCGACAAAAATTTCTTGAACAGAATGAAAAGAAGTAAAAAAAGGAAATGAAAAAAAAACTTCTCCCTTTCTCTTTTTTCAACGTCTGTCGATTACTGGTTTGTGAGGTGGATATTTTGACTATATAGTACTTATACAAATAGGTAAAGCTCCATAAGACCAATCTACTTTTTAATTTCAAGATATGCCGGCAAAAAAGCAAGCAATCCAAGCGTACCTTTTGCGTATTTTTGATGTTTTGCTTAAGTTCACAAATTTAGAATACATCTGATGAAGAAATCCCTTAAATTCACAAGGATAGAGTACATAAACACAAAGCAAAATACGTCTAAAGTATGCTCTGATTGCTTATTTAGCACCGCCATATCTAAACAGAAATCATCCTTTTTTACTGGTCTAGTACTATACAATCAAAGGGTGAATATGATTTTCTCTATCTCACTCCGTTTAACTTTTTTCAACCAATTTCGTTCGGGCCTGAGAAAAAAGGGTCAAAATAATTAGACACTACGCAAGTAAAACTGCAGGACATAAATTTTTCAAGGTTGGAATTGCCATCGCCGGTATCGTTGCTGTACTGAAAGAAATAAATAAAACCATAATAGTTGTTTCGATGCCTCATCTCCTGAATTTTGACCTGCACTAAGTTGTTGTAAATCAAAAAACAATTTTCAACAGTGATCACTGCAGTAGATATACCTTCGAGATTCTGATTTTATTCGTGGAGCCAGCCATCGATGAAGCAATTGATCTTATGGAATCGTTCCTGCGGAGGAACACTCTCTCAAATGACATTGCTGTTGCCATTGCTGATTCATCAAGCACCATACATCGACCTATATTACAAGTAGTAACACCAACTGTGGAGGTGTTAGATGCACCAGCACCATCATCTGTATGAGTAAAAATAAAGTACACAAAAAACTAAGGTTTTTCTATTTCAGCTTTTCCTCGATTTGTTCAATCACATGAATCACTTGCAAAACACGAGGTCAAAAAATGTAAAATATTGTATCACATGACGATATCGTTCAGAATGAAACTGAGGGTACATCTGATAATATCACAGTTGAAAATACGCTAAAATTAAAATGAAAATAATAAAATTATGTTTTTAGGTGCAGAATTTGGAACACTGATAAATTTGTGATTAGTCGAAGGTACTATTACAGAGATGGTAAGATTGCAACTGTCATACATAATTTCATATTCACTGATAAGTGTTTAAAATGCCAGTAGCTACAGTCTGCTGCATTGACACACATTGATCATGCGATTATGAATGATGATCTTCCAGCTGAAGTTCTGCATGTAAAACCAGCATCATGATTAAACTGCATAACAACTCACAAACCACAAATATCAATAACATAAATTCAATAAACCTAGGTAACAACAATCTCAAATAGCAGGCAAAACTACATGAAAACCTTCAAAGAAAACTTTAGTTATAGATTTGAAATTTTCTTTGAAAAATATTTCTCAAAAGGAAATGAAATGTTTCAAAGAAAGAAGAGCTCCATCAGGCTCAAGCGCTGCACAAACTTGCATGGCAAGTTTGGCGGCTAGCACACAACTCGGCAGACAGTTTCCACTCATTCACAAATTATAATATTACACGATTTGGTTACACTGATAAAAGTTATTTCATCTAAGGTTTCAAGACATAAATATTCCGAGCATATATTATACCAACAACCAATATAAAAAAACTGGGTTTTCCTGGAAAACTTGCTGCACTAGATTTCTTATAACTCAAAATGAAACGAAAGACTTCGAGGAGAGGAGGGAAAGTGTAAGCAGGATTCAAGTTAGAGGGGTAAATCAGAAAAATTTTGCAATAATTTTTCCAGGTGTTTTCTTATTGCTCTCCTTTTTTTTCTTTTCAGTCATGTTTCTCAATTTTTTTGTAGAGCAAAGGAAAACACCACTATTTTCTCACTTGCAAATGCCCTTGAATAAGCTTTCTGATACACATTTTAACAATAATTCATTGACAATAAAAAAAATCAATAGTTTTTTTTTTGCAAATGTTCAATTCAACATCTTTGTTCCAGAATGTAATCAGCCCCAATATATGACGCTATTCTGAATGGCGGAACATTATTAAACACACATTTTTTGAGTGATTTTTTTATTTTTTATAATAGGCATGAAAGAAGAGAGAAGTTAATCTGTGTATGAGTTTTGGAAAAAACAGTGCGTTGATACTGAGAACCTGTGAGTTACGAGATTACGATTTACACGTACCTATTTTACAAAACAATAACAGTAAATTTATTAAAGCCCGTGCAGTTTGCCATTAGCTATTAATATATTTTTATCCTCGTAATTTACTCAAAAATAAGATTACATTGACCGCATTTTAATATAATTTGCTTTATTCATGATTTTTCGCTCTCAAAATGACTTATATGTTGTGTCTCTGCATCGCTGTCTACCTAAGAATCATGTGGTGTGGTTTTCTTTTGTGGGCTCGTACAAATATGTATATATAAAACATTTTAATATGTTATTATGAGAATGTGGGCCACAGTAGAGAACAGAAGTTTGAGTTGTTTATTTGGAAAATACTACGGATACAGTACGAATTTAAGATGACACATTCATACTCCGAGTATAATTTACGATAATTTGAGCACAGAATAACAGGCAACAAACAAAAAATAAGCTTGAGATGTCATGTAGAAAGCATCAAATGACAGAGCTGACCCTCTCTGAGAGAGAGATACAAGAGTCATTGAATAGAAAAGGTCCACCTTAAATTTGTAGCAAATTTCTGTGGTAAAATTGTAGTACAAAAGAGCCCAGAGCAAAGGAGAAATGTGACGTAGATGAATCAATGGCACAGAGCATAAAGTTACCCAGAAGGTGAATGAAAGTAAGAACTGAGTGAAGGAAAATGGGTGGAATGTTCGAAAAACGAGTCCTAACAAATAATAATAATAATAATAATAATAGGCAGATTCATCAATGAAAATTGAGGCATTAAGATACAATGAACTTTAAAATATTTTCTCTCGGAACATCAATTACACACCATTTTCTAACAAAATAATTTTTCTCAAAAATTCAAAGCTACATATATTCAGAGGAAGAAAAATTATTCTCTTTGAGAAAGTATATCCGCGAAATTTGAAGTCAAGTCTGATTATATTTTGATATACATATTTTATGATGGTTTTCAATAGATGACAAAGCAAATTTAGTCGTCTCTTTGTTTCCTATGGTGTCCACTGGCATAGATATTCCCCTTTTATTTTTTTCATCTCTTTCTTATTAATTTGGTCTTGATCTACTCTTTCACTTTGGAAAAATGGATGTTGCAAAAAATAAAAACTCAGATATCCACAGAATTTTCGAACCCAAATAACTTGAAGGATTCTTCTTTTGAAAAATGTATTTTATTATCTGACATTTTCCTCCTTATCTTCCTCCATATCTATTCGTACCCTGGCCTGTTGTGCGGTTACTATCAGAAATAAAAACTAGATCAAATTATTTCTCCTTCTCTTACAAATTTTGAGGCTATCTCTTTCTGAAAGTGGGAGAAATCACTCCGTTTGGAACCTTCGATTTAATAAAATCTTATCAATTATGCCTTCATGTGATTTTGTCTTATGATTTTGAACTAAGAATATTTTCACGCGATGAGGAGTTAATTTTGTCGAAAATTTCATTTTGGGATCATTGTAATTTACTCTTGTTTTGTAATTCGATTCACAAATTTTAAAATCTATATATTTTTTCTGCTTCAGTGTTTTTGGTTAAAATTTGAGTAAGTGTGAGGGATATTGACTCTCATGATGGCAGTTTATTTTTGAATGAAGTCTCATACCCCCCATTAAGATACCACAATCAAATATTGACCGAAATGGTCCTTCTTTTGCATTCATATCATTTATAACCTATTCTTAATTTCGAAGTTAAATTTATCAGTCATGTTATTATAACCAAATTTTTGTACAACATAGAAGCCATTATAGGGGTATAAAAAATAATAATTTAAGTGAAAGTTGATAAATTCGAGATAATGTTGAAATAAATTTCCATAAAAACATAGTTTCTACAGAAAAAAATTAAAATCTACAAAAAAAAGTACATAGTTCTCCCTGCAAATAGCCTACACAAGAGGTAAAATATAGGCAAAATTGAAAATTTAGATTTCAGAGAGTAAAACTGAACTGTCACAATAAAAACATCCATGCATTAGGATGTAGTGATGTAGGTACCATAATAATGTCATATTTGACAGGTATGGCCGATTATCAACTAATAATAAAACAATAAATTAAAACGTCCCTAAATTATTTCCACGCCCGAGGATACATCTTTAACTTAAATAAATTAAAATTAAAATCAAAATTATTTCAGCAAATAATAAATTTGTTGTGAGCGCCTCGGATAGACAAACCTTTTAGCTTAGGTTTGTTCACGTTGAACATTTTTTCTACCTCCATTCAACTTGTTTTCCAATAACTTTTTCTTTCCCCCTATACAATTATTTATTTACCTTCTATGCAGCGGTGTTTTTCTCATCTACGTGTGCCTCGGTACCATCTCTTATCGTAACCAATTTCCCTCTCTATTTGTTTTCATAGAGCAGCCAGTTTTAATACTTACATTGTAAATTTTTTCTGCTGCTAGTTCAACTGGTGTTTTCTTCTTAAACAGGCAACAAAATTTTCATTTTTTCTTATTTTTGTTAAGATTTTTCATTCAAATTGTATATTGGAGTTAAGTATTGGTTGACTGCATAATAATGGTAGTTTATAAAGATATAAAATAACGTAACATCATCTGTTTAGGTCATGCCATAAGTTACAATAAAAGAATTTGTCATGAGATAGAGAACAAAAATATATACATATGAAAAGGTAGCCAGGTAATTGTGACGATAGTCATAATTAGCAGAGTTTAACACAGTTGAGTCTATTATGAGCCAACAGCAGTTTCCAATATTATAACATGATATCGTTTCTAATCATGTACTGATTTCTTCACTGGCAATAGGCAGTCTCAGATCAAACATAGGTAAAGCAAATTGATTCCTGTATTATGATCATCATCTCAGTTACATGGTCATTTTGGTATTTCTTTATTGATACATAGTATAAAGAGGTAAAATGAAAACCTGGATGACTGTGCAGGTTTGGGCTAGGACATTGTGCAATCATCTGGCGTTGATGATTTGCAGCCTTGGTTCCCTATTTTATTGTAATGTGGATAAAATTATGCGTGTGTTTTGAGTTACTTTTACCCACCCAGGGTCACATACCACATATTGGTATTATTTTACAGTGACTCCAATACTAAACCTAAAAACTTTCAAAATATAAATAAATAAATATATCTCCATGTATTTACATCCAATTCTTCAATACAATCCATAAAGATATGTATTTTTATCCGACACCAAAAATTATTTTAATCATTGTATCATCACTTTGATACGTATCCAAATTAGGAGCCTATAATGAAAATGCGAACAACATGTACTCATAAAGAATTACATTTTCTCTTTTGTTTTTCTATCCCTCTACTTCCTATTCTTCATTCTTCATTTTTGTTCCGTAATAGGAATATTCATATATACTTATCTACATACATACAGAAATTCAGTCAAATTAATAGAAAATTTATAAAAAGAAGATACTCACATGATATCTCCCAATTTCACGCGAGTCTGTATCAGAGCACATGTCTTGTGGTCTGATGTGGTCACTGCTCTTCTTCTGCCACGATACCGAGGACTGTAGGCTGGTGTCATTGCAGATCCTGGCATCATTGTGGAACTTTCCTTCCGCTTAAGACTCATGTGGCGACCTACAACGCCGCTAATCATTTTGCTGCAAAAACAAAAACAATATATACTATTAGCAAGTAATGCAGGAAATAAGACATGAAAATAATTGAATGTCTCGTTGTTTATACGTCATACAGTATTCAACATGGCAACAATAAGTAAAAAAAATTAAAAAAACAAATAAAAAATTGGATGCACTGTTCTGAAAATTTGCAGGCAGAGGCTGCCATTTTCATTTTTGAAGAATGTTCTAAGTTTCTCCAGTAGTCCCAGAAAATCTAGTATTATGTAGTGGTAACTGGTGGAAAAGAATTTAAATCTCAGATTATTATTAGATTAGTCTTTGCCCATGGTTTCGTTAACAAAAACGAGTAGGTGCCAAAGTTAATATATAATTACCAAGAACTTGTACTTAAATTCATCATACATTGGAGGTAGTGAACTGATTTGTTCATCAAGGATTTGTTAATTTTCATTACGCTGTGAAAAATAGTATATTCATATCAATGAGGATGCCAGTTACAATTAGAATGATTAGGATCTGTACTGAAGTGAAAGTTCTAATTTGGGTATATTAAAATTTCATCAGGACGAAATACTATAATTATTAAAGATAAGGGGAGGGCGTCCTCTCCATCATTACGAATAAATGGTGCCGTACTTTATGAGCAAAAATGGAAAGAATAACCATATTAAAATTTCACCAGCACGAAATACTATAATAAATTATTAAAATTGGGTGCTTAATGTTCCATCTGCTTTTGTTTGAGAAGTTCTTAATTTTTCCCTGACCTCAATAATTGATGCAGGATATATCGGATCAATTTTGAAACCTGTGAATGCTACCCTCGTATGTCAGAAAAAATATGTCTGATAAAAGAATTTTCAAAAAAGCTAATTACGTATTTTCTAACAAAACATTATACTCTGGAATTTTGAAATTTTCTTGAGTGGAGAACTTGTTCAACTAGTTGAACTTTCAGAGCTAGAATTTTGATATATTTGTACGTTTTGAATCCTGCTTTTCTGGCAAAGCTGGCTGTGCTAAAATTTCAAAATGAGGAAAAACTAAGAAAATCTGCTTGGGTAGCAGAGCATGTTGCACGGAGAATTCGAGACTCATGATTATTTTTGAAAATCAGGTTTTCGGTTGGAGCATACTAAGTTGAGATTCTTTAAATTCTATATAATTTGCTAAGCTAAGATTTTGAGGGTCATAACTTTTTTTTTAAAACCTGCTTTTCTCATAGAGCCTTCTGTTCTAGGATTTTTTGAGATTCTAGAAAAACTAGCTGTCCTTGGATTTTTTTTTTTTTTTCAGTTACCGTTCTTTTCATTCAATAACTAATGATCTTTTCAAAACAAATTATTAAAATGGGTATGCAGCCAAAAAATAAATAAATTTTATGTGAATTCATTTTTACCTTCTGAAGTGCAACTATAATTTATGAAATCGGAAAGGGCTTGCCGGATATATACGGAAGGCATAAAATTATAACACATCAAATTATATGCAATTGCTTTTTCTTACTTTCCAAAGGACAAGTATTTGTTAGGGGCACTGGAAAGCTTATCAAGGATAAAAACTTCCGAATTACCTTGTTTATAGTCACGAAAAATTTTTGCGAAATGAAGGTGGTGAGAGTAGAAGTATTGAAATTATTCAGTTGTGCGTAAAAAAATTCTCCAAAACTTCTTCAACGTTCTCTACATGATCTTTAATCAAACAACCATATAAGGAACACAGAGAATAGTATGTAGTTATCTAAAAACATCGGTAGGTTGTAGTTATTGTTATTATTTCCCTGTTTGTTCTTAAATTAAATAAGAAATCCGATAAAAAAAAAATTTATGGAAAGAATCACTACTTGACATCGCATTGCAGCCCATTATACTCGAATACGAAACAGGCAACCTGTTGCTCATCGAGCAAATTTTTTGTGTAATCAATTCTGCTTACCTACCTATGTGTAGTTGGTTAAAATGAAGTCAATAGTTACTAAAGGTTTTATGGCTGAATTATGCTTGAGTGAGCCTTTCAATAAATGATAACAATACTTCACCCACCAATACCCTGTGCTTCCATCATGATGGGCAACAATGTGTGACTATTTTTAGTTTTATCAATTTTCCTCAACAGCTATTAATGACATAAAATATATATAGGTACTTCCCACAAAAATAATTATCGATAAAATTTATTACAGGATAGATTCAACATATTATTTCCATAACTATCATTGGGGCTGAGTTACAGGATGATGAAATTGGGTAAATATTTTTTTAAATTATAATAATCTGCATTATTTTCTTATTGCGAAGTTGAAAATGAATGGATTTCATTATTTTTCTGATTGTAAAATTCAGTGGCTAGCCAGAGCGTAATTTTGGAAGTGTATTTGGCCAAATATTTTTGGGCACTTTTTTTACTTTTTCTAACTGTTCCCAAAAGCGATACCTTACTTTGAGATGATTTTCTGATGACAAGGGAAGGGAATATAATTGTCAGAATATTTTAGGCTCTTTTTCTATAAATTTTATTAAGTGAATTATAGTAATAACGTTGAGATAAAATCAGAAGAAATTTTTTTTTTCACACAGTAAATTTTAGTTTAAGATCAAATATAAATAAACGGTTGTTTGAGTTACAAGTGGGAAAGTAGGTGATTTCGACACGAATAGCAATCGCCTATTTTGTACGAGTGTCACATACTATTTTTTGCAACACCTTCCTAAAAAAGAAAAATATTCAGAAAGAAAAATTATTTTTAAAAATGTATTTAACAATACAAAAACCGCAAATTCTTCTTCAATTTGCGTTTTTCTTTCATTTATTTTCAAGTAGATACAGATGAATAAAAACTTTGATGGAATACAGATTTAGGTAAATTTTGTCTTCTTTCCAGTAGTATGAAATCCAGCTTGTTGGCTTAAATAGCAGCTAAGGAATTACTATTGAAAGAGGGGATGTTTCTAGATTCCAAAAATGGCAAATTTTCTATTAATGTGTGCTTTTTCATTCGTTAATTTTCATGCAGCTAAAGATGACAAATAAATTATATTAAAAGCAAATTTGAGAAAATTTTTTCTTCTTTCTAGAAATGCCAATCCAGGTTTCTAGCTTCAGCAGAGGCTTCGGAATCATTAAGTGAATTAAGAGATATTTGTTTCAAAGCTGAAATGTTATGTTCAATTGAAGTGGCAACTTAACTATCAGTTTTTCAGAAAACCTGGATATGCACTTTTCATAATGTTGGATAAAACATAGTGCCATATGCAGTTAACAAAATGATTTAATAATCTAAGTAAGTCTTACCCTGTGCATGAGCAAAATTTCACTTTTCTGCATTAGGATAAAATCTTCTATTTCACATATAGTTATTAGGATGGAAAAACGTCTGTTTTTAGGGTGGGTGTTGTAAAAGATATATTAGTTCAAGATAAAATACAAATGAAAAGTTTCACAATGAAAAACATTGTGGAATACCTTGTTGTGAGAGATATTCTCACCAGAAAGAAATTATACAGAATTTAAGCGTGTTCAGCCACTTCGTACATAAGTACGGGTAAGCCAGAACCAGACCAAACACTGGCAATTTTAGAGCCGATTCGGGTGGTTTATATACGACTTATTTACACGCACACAAACACACGTATGTAAGATAATACGTACATTGGTGAGAACAGCCAGGTCGCATCATCCCCTATTGAGATAAGAGATGGCTGGCTGGTTCGTGTACGAATTGTGACATCATCTTATTGTGTCACAATTCGGTACTCGTACATTACCTGCAAGTACATGCAGGTAATTACGATCAAACGTAATTTGTGTGTTTAACATCACAAGGACAATTATTTGCCTGCCCTTTGGGGCGGCAACTGTTGTCAAGGGGTCCAAGCTCTTTTTCCTCATATCAGTGAGTCCCCACATCTACTCCCCCCAGTGTTTGCACTACAAAAATGATCAAATCGCACAGGCCTGGGGGGACTTGCGGGTTTATGAGCGCCTCTTCTGGTCTGCCTCCCACTTGGCTACTGCGCTTCCAACAGCAGCAGCCGACGCATTCATATGATTGCCTTCTTGCATCGGTGGATGCCTGGTATTGGGCGCGACTGCCTTCTCCCCTACGCCTAGGTGGACAAATTTTTGTATAGGTGTAAGGGTGGTGGTGGGAGTGAGGGGGCAGCAGTCATTTGAAGAGTGGCTTTCTCAGCATCGGGGAGTTTGAAGTCTCCGATGCTAGGGCAGCCATCTTCGCTCTTTCATTCGCTGCCCTCTCCACCATGAAGAGGAACTTCATTGGTTCCCTAGTCTCCACGGGTTTTGACTTCGATTTTGGGGGTTCTGGAATCGGGGTTGGTTCCGGCAGTGACTGGAGAGGAGAGATTGTTGGGGGAAGCGGAGTTGTCATCTCCGCTAGGACATCACCTACGGGAGGAGCTGTGTCCATGAGCAGCTCCTTCTCTATCCGATCCAGCTCCGTTTTCTGCTCAATTTTCCACTGAGTTTGTGAGAGCTCAGCGGTTTTTTGAGCAGTCTGGGAGGTGGTGGACTTCAGGATGGTAGTTGGCAGCGACATAGGAATTAAGTTTACAGGAAAAGGAACCAAAAATATCGTTTAGAGAACACGTCTGAGATCTAAGACAGTTCTAAAACGGGTGAATTTACTGCTGTTTTCGATTTACCATTGCACTTTCGTTTTAGCTTTTTCACATCTTCTTATCAGCATGTAGAGGGGATAGCGCTTAAAATTCTCGGCCATATGCAAGTTTTCCGGTTAAGTTCTGATTGGTTTGAGCAAAGTTATGCCTGAAATAAACTCAGAGAATATATTTTTCGAATTTTTATTACAAAGGAATCTTCGCTTGTGACGTCACAACGTTGAGATTATCTTTGTGTTTGACAATAAACGCACGTTGCGATGTTTATTTCCGTATCGCAGGTGGATTTGTTTATTCCTGTCGTTTTCTTTTTATTGGCATTCCTCGTTTGCTTATCTACGGAGTTTCTTTTGTCTCACGGAATTCCGATTTTCGTCGCATATTTTTTAGCGGGTTTAAACTTACGTAGCAGATATTACTTTTTCGGGAGTAAATTTTATTTTCTTCACATGCGGAAGGATGGGAATTTTTGCATTTTTTACTGCCTAGGGGCCTGCCTTTTTTTTGTGGGCATATGGGGGCCTCCTGATCAAATGTTTTAGTGGTAACATTGTCCGAAAATTTTACAGACTTTTTTATTTTTGGTGTTTTCTCTAATTGTGAATTTATTATGGTAGGAAGTACATCTACCCATCTCTTTGTATCATATGACATGATAGAGGCTTTGAGAGCTCTATGCCATCTTACCTGTACTGACGTCACATGTTAATAAAACATCAGTACTGGGAATTTTTCGCTGTCTTAATTTGAGAGTAGTATCATCATTCGATAACAACTCTTGCAATTCTGTATCCTTAAGCTGTGCTTTAGCTATTTCAGCATAAGGCAATTGCACAGGAGCCGAGATAGCTTCGATTCTACTCAAGGCATCAGCTGGAGTGTTAAGTTCTCCACTTATATACTGAATGTCGGTAGTCAATTAACCAATATAGTCTAATTGTCGCACTCTTCTCAGCGATGCCGGTTCTGCTTTTTGTGTGAAGGCATATGTTAGGAGTTTATGGTCAGTATACACAGAAAAACATCTACCCTCTAATTGGTGCCTTAAATGCTTCAATGCAGCAAAAATTCCGAGCAATTCCCTATCATACGTGCTATAGTTCTTTTCTGTTTTTGAGAGCTTCCTCGAGAAGAAAGCTAGTGGTGACTTCTTGTTGTCTTTATCCAATTGGTACAGTGTTGCACCAATAGCAAAATCAGAGGCATCGGTACTCACACATAATGGCAGACTTTCGTCTGGATGAGCCAATAGAGTTGCATTTGCCAGTGTATCTTTGATTTTCTCAAAGGCCTGTTAGACTTCTTCATTCCATTCGAGTGGAGTCTTATCTTTCTTTTTGCTTGTCTTAATTAGTGCAAACAGCTTACTTTGTTTGGCTGCTGCATTCTTCATGCAACGTCTATAGAAGTTCACCATCCCCAAGAAACACCTGATTTCAGCAACATTTAAGGTTTCGGAAAATTCAATATTGGCTCTACTTTGGTCTTCAAGGGAGAAATGCCTTTGGTCAAGACTTTGTAGCCGATGAAGTCAATTTCAGTCTGTGCATATAAGCTTTTACCTACGTTGATAGTAAGCCCGGCAGCGTGTATACACTGTATGACGGCTCTTACATTCTCATTGTGCTGTTGCTCATCGCCTTCAAAGCAAATGCAGATATCATCCAAGTATGCATATGCAAACGGCAATTCCCTAAACAGTCAATTGATAAATCTCTGGGAAGTTTGTGCAGAGTTGCGAAGTCCAAACGGCATTCGAAGGTATTTTGAATAGTCCAAAGCTGGTTATAACCGCTGTCTTTGGTATGTCCTGGTCAGCCATAGGAATTTGGTGGAATGACCAGTTGATGTCAATTTTGGTGAACATCGTTTTACCCTTCATATTCGCATTGAAGTCCATTATATTGGGGACTGGGTAGCGATCAGGAACTGTTTTGGCATTTAAGGCCCTGTAGTCTCCAACAATTTGCCACTCTCCACTTGCTTTTTTGGTCATGTGGATAGGGGAGCTCCATGAGCTTTTCAAGGGGCGACATACACCCTACTCGATGATGCGATGGAAGTACTCCCGTCCCACTTTGAGTTTGTCAGGCAGTAACCTTTGTGACATCTCATTACCCATAGCCTTCCCCTCACATCACCATCGATTTGTACTACTATTACGATAGGGAACGGCTCTCGAACTCTAAGTTTATAATAACAATAAGATAAACGGGAAATACGCCGATTCCCCAACAGAAATAAATTCCCCAAACCTACCAAACATCGTAACACGTTGATCGGCTATTATTTAACGATATGGTGACGTGTAGAAATACGATATCGATCATCGGTGAACCAATTCTAATCTCTTTGACTGTTCACGTTTTTGGCCCAAGAGTGAACAGTCAGTCTCGTTTTAGACGTGATAGTTTTTCGTTCGTCGTGAATACAAAATATTATTCACGAGAAAATACAGCTCTTTTATACGACATCAAGTCACCATTTTAAATTGTTTTCACCAATACTTTCGAATGTGAACATCAATAGTAAACTTAAATAACTCGCAATATTATTCCTACGAATCAAGACGAATATCCGCTCGAGATTTGATGGTTCACCGAACTTCGAGAACCATGAGGCGATGTGATGTATAACCTGCACGACCTGATATTAGTTACCATACTTGTAAGTAACCTTTTCAATTGTAATAAAGTGTATACTGTGATAATGGGTCGGCCAACTTATTTATTTCCACTTATATAAATTCGACCGACATACTTCGTAGGCCTTGGGAGCTATCGCTGGTAGGCTGGTGGCCTAACTGTTTGAGCTGGTTTGTGGTTTCGACTCTACGATCAATCGAAACTTATTGATATACTTCGAATCATGATATCATTCCCTATACTCAGGATGTACGTTCGTTTTCGGACGTCACACCTTCATGCTCTAGCATGGCAAGGTGGTCCTTTGGTCTCTATGTAATGAACTGTGTCATGTTTATAGGTAGGATGCCTGCGAATTGATGGTTGAGTGACTCCAGGATAGTCAGACAGGATCCGTAAGAGTTGTCCGTCGTCATTTGTACAGCTGGATATATTTATGTCCAGTCTGTAAGCATGCATTTTGCTATCCACACAATTTTTAGATTCACTAGTGCAAGGAAATCTGCACCCAGGGTTGGGTTTGGAACATCAGCAACCGTGAAGGACCACGTCATTTTTTCCTTAAGTCCGATGTCGACTTTGCTGGTCTCAAGTCTGTAAGCTGGAAGGTTTTGACCATTCACAGTACGGAGATAGTATTTCGGAGGAAGTACTTTTTGACTTTTACTTACTGGCAATATACTCAAGTCTGCACCTGAGTCTATCAAGTACCATCTCCTATTAGTCCTGTCCTTTATGAACAGGTGGCATGAGTGTTTTTCTGAGGGGTCTTCGGCCACATATATGGCCCCTTGTTCTAGTTTGACGCCTCCTTGGTATAGGATTTGCCCCACCATTTGCACCTGTTGTTGCATTTGGTGGCCTCTGCGCCAAACCTATTATGAAAGAAACAACTCTTTTCATCCCAATTTTGAGACTGGTTTTTGGGTGATGATGTTCTCGGGGGAGTTGAACTCTGACCTCTGTTGTTGGAACTTGATCTACGGTCTCTGGACCGGGACTGTCGTCCTTTGCTGTTGCTACTGTTGTTGTTGTTGTTGTTTCTTAACTTAAATCATTGTCTCCAGCTGCTATTGGGTTTCGTTGAGTTTTGGCTTTTGTTCCTTTTTACTTCCTCGGTCAACTGAGTTATTTGGGCTCTAAGTTGAGCAAGTTCACCAGTCTCTGCAGATACTGCACTTACCAAAGGCTTTGACCTGGTATATTCTAGCGCATTATCTGCTCATTATGCAAGGAAGTCCAAGTCTGCGGATGTATTTATCACAGTCGAACCCACAGCGGCTAGGCATTGCACAACACTTTGAGGGAGTTGTTTGCAAAATTGATTGCCTATGACAGAAGGGGCTACGATATTATCCGCCTTCTGCCTCAATTTTGCCATGAAGATTGAGGGTTTGTCGTCCCCCATCTTCATACCACCCATCACATCTTCAATGATTTGGTTTTTCGTTTTTCTAAACACATTCTTTATCTTCTTGACAAACTAGGCATATTTATCATCTTCTGTCGAAGGGGATTCCATAATATCTGGAATGTGGCAGATTATCTGCGGGGCATGTCTCCACAGATGTGGAGATACCGCTGGTTCAGAGTTATGTTTTCCATCTTGAACCTGCCTTCCAAGAGTGTCAACCCCAAGTCTACCTCATTGGGCAGAAATTCCGGGATCTCTATCCTTCGTCTATAGAAGTTGGGGTTTTGCCCTGGCTGTAATTGCAAAAGTTGCATAATCTGCGCCAAGACTTCGGGTGTCAGCTGTGGCTAACTACTACCTCCCTGCGATGGTTGTGGGTTTTCAGTTGGTGGTGGGACCATTGCTGTGTCTTTCTGATGACAAGTGTATTCCACAGAACTACTTCCTTCCTTGCTAGTCGAAAACACTGTCTCCTGTGTTTGTAGGACAGGTGTTTTCAGGTCAGAACTTTGGCTTAGAGTTTGACCACTTCTCAATGTTTTAACTGCTAACTGTTCTTTATTTATTGCAGTTCCCAGTTGTGCTAATTCTGGGTGTTGAGGGCCTTCTTCCAGATTTGGTAAATTCTTAGAGTGTCGAGTCAAAGTTGGGGGGGTGGTTGGGGGATGAGTCCAAACTTCTTCCTCCAGGTCTACTGTCTGGTTTCTCTTTGTTTATATATTTTAAAGAGAGGGGTGTAAATTCCCACTTCAGTAGACTCTACTTCAACGACCTAAAAAAGGTGTCTTAGTCTGCAAAAAAATATTTTTATTTGCCGAGCAAGCAAGTTTCTTGCCAGCGCACAGCGCCGAATTTTTGTAATAGCACAACGCGCCTCAAGACACCTCATGACGTAGCCAAATATCACGTCGGGGTCACCACTGTGGAATACTTTGTCGTGAGAGATATTCTCACCAAAAGGAAATTCTACAGAATTTAAGCGTGTTCAGCCACTTCGTACATAAGTACGGGTAAGCCAGAACCAGTCCAAACACTGGCGATTTTAGAGCCAATTCGGGTGGTTTATATACGGCTTATTTACACGCACACAAACACACGTATGTAAGATAACACGTACGTTGGTGAGAACTGCCAGGTCGCATCATCCCCTATCGAGATAAGAGATGGCTGGCCGGTTCGTGTACAAATTGTGACATCATCTTATTGTGTCACGATTCGGTACTCGTACATTACCTGCAAGTACATGCAGGTAATTACAATCGAACGTAATTTGTGTGTTTAACGTCACAAGGACGATTATTTGCCTGCCCTTTGGGGCGGCAACTGTCATCGAGGGTTCCGAGCCCCTTTTCCTCATACCAGTGAGTCCCCACAAACATTAATAAACAAGTTTGGTCCCATTAATATAAAATTTGAATCTAGTTTAGATAATGACTAAAGTTATAATTTTCTTTAATAAGGTGATTTTGCTGAAAAAAACTTCAAATCAAATCTTTATAAAATTTTTCAGATTTCAACGGACATAATATGCCTAAATAAAACTCATTTTGAGACCAAGCTTGTTAAATCAAAATTATATAAGTAAAATTTTTCACGAGAATTGTGAAAACTCACTGATGTCAGTTTCTAGAAGAAATTCAGTTTCTCTGTGAACTGACATCAATGTTAGTTCATTCAACTTATATATGGCATAGATTTCACCTACAATGTAACTTTCAGCCCCATTGACTGAAAATTATATTGTATCAATAAGAAATTCATATATATGTATATTTATACTTACACAGTCACGCATATACATACATGTCTACAAATTTAGGCATATGAATTTGAGATGTTGGTATCGTTGAGTTTCTTCTGATTTGAAATGAAAAATTATTTACATCCCAGCAAAAATATCAGTTATAAGGCTAATTGAAAAAAAATTTTTTTTTTAATGCTCAAACAGAAAATGAAAATTTTATAACTGGCCATACATGGAGAACAATTTTTCTTATGAACCATGTTTTGATAAGAAAATGAGAGGCCTATACCTGTTTTTTTTTCTATCTCCCTCCATGTCACCTCACCTCATTTTCTTTATTCACCCATAATTATAATTTCTATTTCTTTCATTTTAATATTACGACACACCACTTAATTATGAATGATTTCTTTTGTTTTTGTACTGCTCCCTGCCTGCTTTTACCTTTTTATTTAATTAATTTTTTATTGATTATTGCTCATTTTTACTTTTTATCATTGCCTTGCTCAACTTGTATGTGTAAATTTTCTCCTCCATTCGTAAACCAGTAAATTTGTGTCCATTTTATTTAAAATACAGCTTGCTCACCTGCTTTCACACCCCATAGCCTACCACCCATTTGCCAGTTTACTTGCTAATAAATTTGCAGTAACCAATTATAGTTATAATTTATTTCAGATTATTGGTTGTATCAAGTGGCGTGATGTACAAAATGATGCAAATAGCGGAGATGAGGAAGAGATAATGATCCATACCATTATTGCAGATCGTCGCATACGGCTATGTTAGTTATTGTGTGGTTTTTTGATCGAAGATACATAAGAGTCTATACTCCGAATTTGCCTCTTTGTGAATCAATTAATTTGCTCAGAAATCTTATTTGTTTGTAGCCTAAATTGTTCGCAACATCTAATAAAATCAATAGTATTATGAATAGCATGTGTAAAAAATACTTTTGCTCTTAAAATTTCAAGCCAATTGATTGATCAAGATTGAAATTGTTGACACCATTACACTCTTCACTTTCCAACCAGTTTAGGCATTCAGTTCACAACAGTGATTAAGTGTTGTTTAGAATTGTGTTTTTCTGTAAATGTCGATCTGATTATATCGATCAATGGAGTGATTTTTCATCAACTAAATTGAAATTAAGTTTTCAATAGCCTTCAAAATCACGTTTTTCAAGTGACAGTAAATTTCAAACCAGGTGGAGAAGTTGAAGCAGTTGCTTAAAATTATAGTTTGTGTTGAGTTTTTCAACTTTTGAGGTTCAAGTCTGACCTACTGCAGTTCAGCGAGGTTTCCTGATACGGATCATGTGGAGTTTGGTGCTAGACTTCATTATCTAAAGATCGCATCATTTCAAGGTCGCTGCAAAGCTTGTGGACTAATTTCCAGTAATACAATTTTATATGCATTTTGTTCGTCTTATTACATTCATCTGGGATTCCAAAATCATTATGTTGGTCTAAAAAAATATGTATATGGTGGGAGGAGAATGGTTGGTTTCGCTAATTCCTTAAATGTTTTGTTGGTTCTAGTGTCTCTCCCATTCCACCAAAAAAAAAGTATTTTCTTACACTTGGCCATGCAGGTAACTGTATCTTTTTGTTTTGCCTTTCTGTTGGTTTTGTTCATGTGGTTGTGTGACATTTTTGGACGTCACAGGATAATATTCTTTACAATGAACTTTCTAACATATCGAGATCATTATTTATTGAATAAGCCCCAATTTAAAAATTTTAGCAGTTTTAGAAACTTGTAGTTCAAAAGATAAGTGATATCCTCTTTGTATGAAAATGGCTTCCATTTATCACAAATGTTACATCTGAAAGTATTCCACTGCCTTATGCGCAGCAATAGACCAGTGCTCAAATTGGATATTGACCCTTATAAGAGTTTCTGCTTGATTAGACGATCAAAAAATTAATTAGCATCATATAAAATGACCAGACACAACATAATCCACTCTGTTTTAGTATTACGGACTGACTTACAGGGATGATATCTTTTAAAATAAAATAAATAAGTTGTTTTTCTTTCTCAACAATAAATTACAGTAATGATTACCCTTGATAAAATAGATTATACTGACTTTCTTGTTACGTCAAAGTAGTGACATACCCCCACAATAATTTTGGGGGGTTTTGACAAAAAATTTTCAAAGAAATCCCTAATTAGCGATTATTTTTGAAGGTTTGAGAGGTAATAAAAACATTTTGGGCAATTTGACCCCAAAAACCCCACATTTTTATGCCATTATGTCAAAGTAATGGAATAGATTAAATAATGTAGAGGAAGTGTGCCATATATGAGGTGGATACCTAATATACTGTATCTCAATAACAGCGAAACAAAGACATGCAAACATCTGAAAAAATATAGATGTCATATCTGGTAACACTAGAAGACACCCAATATAATATTTCTCCCGAATACCAGTAGTACAATGCCAAAAAAATAGAATGTGTGTTATCACAATTTATGTTTTAATAAAGAGTGGTTTTCGATGAGCTAAAAAAGTTCGATATAACTGAAACTGAGAAATTAAATTCATTTAGGACAATCAGAAAGATCCTCGAAAGTAAGTTCACACTATATTAATTAGGTTTGAAATATTTTTTTCATTTTTTGCAAATTTTTCTTTGACAACAAGAAGTTGTACCTAATATGGGGTATGCTTGGGTTCTTAATATGGGATTGAGTAAATAGGAGTCAGGTTTCAAGAGAAAAGACTTGCATTTACTATTATCTTTTTAAATTTGATAAAGATGGAGAAAGGTCAATTCATTGCCTCAGTTGCCATGAATGGGCGCCTTTCCAATGTTCTGGCTTAAACATAGATGATTTTTGTGGGGACTCTCCCGTATGAGGTATAGGGGCTTGGACCCCTCGACAACAGTTGCCGCCACAAAGGGCAGGCAAATAATCGTCCTTGTGATGTTAAACACACAAAATACGTTCGATCGTAATTACCTGCAAGTACATGCAGGTAATGTACGAGTACGAATCGTGACACAATAAGATGATGTCACAATCCGTACACAAACCGGCCAACCATCTCTTATCTCGATAGGGGATGATGTAACCTGGCCACTCTCACCAACGTACGTATTATCTTACGTACATATGTTTGTGTGTGTGTGAATAAGCCGTATATAAACTGCCCAAACCAGCTCTAAAATCGCCAGTGTTTGCCTTGGTTTTGACTTACCCATACTTGTTTATGAAGTGGCTGAACACGCTTAAATTCTGTAGAGTTTCCTTCTGGTGAGAATATCTCTCACGACAAGGTATTCCACAATTTTAGATGTGATTTATATTTAGAAAATTAGCATTCAACTATAAAATAAGATGTTTTTTTATAATTGTTATGAATTTTCACAGGAAAACTGAAATTAATATATGCATTTTCAGGTTTTTTCATAATATGGGGTACCCCTTATTAGGGTAAATGGTCCTAATATGAGGTACCCCATATTAGGATAACTTTTCCCTCGTGTTTAAATTTTACATTTTTTGGAATTACATTTGATAAAATTTGAATATTGTAAAATTATCTTATTTCAAAGGTGTGATTGGTAGCTACAGGTTTAATGTAGCGTTATGCAAATTGATTTGGCAGTTGAAAACTGTTTTCAATTTTTGGGGGAATTTCTTCCTTAGCTCCCCATAAATGATGCACTTCCTCTATCGAAGAGAATAAATAAGTAATAAGAATATATTTTTGTCGTATGTCATGAAAGCTTTATTTTTCATAATCATCGAGTCAAGTAAGCCTACTGTATTTTCAAAACTCTACGAAATTAACTTTTCCTCAGCATTCCTACATAATAAAACATTCGATCTTTCCAAAGAAAAAAAGTGAGGGCTTCGAACAATATAAGTAAAAAAAAGGAAAATCAAAATTCCATATCCGTAAGAAGGAACGTGCACCATCAAGAAGACATAAATATGAAGTGCTACGTATTTTATGGAGACAGAACGCTACTTTAACTTGCAACAAGTTAGTAAGTTGATCTTTCTCAACGAATAGATATAAACAATTCGATATAAAAGGTCGATTCGAGACCATCGAAAAACGTATAAATGAGCGGGAGGAAATGTTGAACTCGAAAAATAACCGTATTTCGAGCACCATTTACAATATTACTCGGCTTCGTTGACATTCACAATAAATTTTTTTTATTTAAAAAAAAAAAAAAAAGACTACGTTAACCGGAATGCGTAGCATTTTCTTCAATTATATCCTTCTAATTTTTTAATTTTCAAACACGAATAGCGTATGACATTCTTCGGATAGTCAGGAACATTTTGAGCCTACTTTCATCAAAATCTATAAAGTAAAACACTTATTCTGAGAAAACGAAATTCCGCTAGTTCCGGAGATAGGACATACCAAACATATAATCTCCATCGAACGCAGTCGATAAAAACTAATACACTTTCTTCAAATGATTATCAGAAGTACCTTTTACCTTTTCATTCCTTACTCAAACACAATTTAAAACTTTCCTCCCTATGCCCTTGTGGTTCAGTGATGTAACGCACCATAAGTTTTTAAATATTCGAAACATTCTCTACATAAACTATTACACCTATATCCACATTTACATTTCATAGAGAATTATACATACATACCGTAATATTGTACATTGTACATGTGCGCACAAGCGCGCGCACACATACAAAACAAAAAAAAACATAGAATCATTAAACCGTTATTCAAGTGTCCACACACATCGTATCCATTTTATAAGAGAGAGTGACGAAAATATAAAAGGAGCAAGACAAAAAAAAAAAAAAAAAACAGGGAGCGGGTACAAGAGAAAGACCAGTAATGTGGAAAACTATTGCCCATCTGCCTTTCTTCATTCTTCTCCCCCTCATCTTGTAACCATTTCCATTTATCTTTCGCCAACCTGTCAGTGGAAAGATTAAGATAAGTTTTATCGGTTGTAAAATGGTCAACTTCTGGCCGAAGGCTGATGCTCGACACTGTGGGTGGGAGGAGAAAGGCTGCTTAAAATTTGAACGACGATTGTAATTCGAGTCGACGGCGTTGTCGTGAAATAGGGTTTTCGAAGGTAGGAGTAGATTCGAAGAAGGAGGTTCGGTAGTTCCACTCTATCGTTTCATCAAATTTTCTCATTTTTTCCATCTCTATCGCTCTCTTTCAGTTTTCTCTGAATGCTTGTACATGTATGAGTGTTCATGTTGTGATTGCTGTTGTTGCTGCTGTTTGCAGGTTTTCGTTTAAAAGGCACTTCTAAAAAAACCTCGCGCCGTCATGGTAACGCAAATTAAGTGACGTGTTTTATCGTGCGTTTATGTGTGGTGTCGACGTGAAAATCACTACATTTTGCACCGTACCTTTACCAAGAAAATTAATTAGTCTGTATGGCGGATTAGTGTTTTGAGACTAAGAAGGCGGTATAATAATTACGTCTGGTTTCATTAGGTGTTGTCGGGGTGGGGAGGGGGCCTAAACGATAATGCACACTACTTGTTCTTACCTGTCGGCTGGTAAAATAAAATACTTGCCGAAGAGAGAACCGGGATTTAATTCATTTATTTTTTATGATCTGGTTCGAGTATAACTGATTCTTTCACAACGAGAATCAAACAATCCATTAGCCATCGGGATTTTCTAACGATAATTGATGGCCAAACTGGCGATTATCGATATTTACCGACTTAAATATAACAATATAACCTGACGTGCTCCAACTATTCTCATCAGGCAAGAACACATTACAATATTATCGCAAAGTAATTAAGTCATCGATAGAAAACTTTTAGCCAAATCACGAAGATAACAACCAACACGCCAACTAGTTTATAAACTCATAAAATTGAAAAATTGGGGTGAAACACATGCACATCAAGACTCATGTAACCCTTACCAACTAGCAAAAATAAAAAATAGACAAACGCCGGACAGAATGCGTTGAAAGACGGCCGGTGAGATTTTGAGGCCAAAAGGCATCGAGCGCCACTCATAATGTCCGTGTTGGGTGATAAATGCCGATTTGTATCTGTCCGATTCCTTAATGGGGATCGAATGAAATGCAGCATTTATATCCAACGCGGAGAAGTACGAGCAGTCCCAAGTACGAATAAGGATTTTGTCAATCAGCGGAAAAGGTTGACTTTCTGGAATGATTATTTTATTTAATTCGCGAAAGTCAACGCACATTCGGGTTATTTCTTTAACAGCGCACAGGCCCTCTTTCTTGTACTGCATGGTGACCGGGTAAGCAAAAGGAAAAGACGATTGAACAATCATTCCATTACGAAGTAATTCGGTGCACTGAGCTTGAATTTCCTCCTGGTCCCCAAAAGGACAGCGATAGGGCTTTTTTGCGACGTAGGTATTTTGCGATAAATTAATAGGGCATTCGTGTCTCGTTACATTGCCCACATCGAATTTACTTTTACCGAAAATAAAGTGGTTTTTGATTATAAATTTGTGAAGAATATCTTCTTTCGTAGGGTCTAGATGAGACACCTTATTTTTAAACATGTCGTACGACATATAGTCGTTCCATATTACGTTAGCGTTTAGCAAAGTAGAGTGGATACTTGTCGACGTTTTTACGTTATTTTGTGAAATTTTTAATTCGTGATCTAGAGATAGCTTAAAGAGCGGAATTAGATCAAGGCCGATAAGAAAATCAAATGAAAATGTATCTGAATCGATTACGTATAAGAGAACTCGGTGTGTAATATTAAAAATCGAAATTTTAAGCATAGTAATGCCTAAGATAGCTCCCTTGCCGCTCGTCGTGTTATAGGTCGATTTAATTGGAAGGTGTTTAAAATTTTTTATTTTCTTAAGCGCCTTAAGGGCGATAGCGGAAGCGTTAGCTCCCGGCTCATAAAGACCACGACCAAATAAGGATTTGTAAATAACCTTTAACACGACGAACAAGGGCCTCTTTAGTTTTTTTGAACCTCGTTCACTTCCGTTTGCAAATCGTCTACTTCTAAAGTGTGGACGGCTTTTGTGTCCGGTTTTTGATTATTATTGTTTTTACATTCTTGATCACATTTTTTATTATAACAATTTTTTTCCAAGTGAAAACGTTCGGTGCCCCTTTTAAGACAATACGGACACGGAACTTTCGGACGCAGAGAGGAGAAAGCAGAATTTGACATAGACGAAGACGAGTTCGAAGGCAAGTTTGAAGACGGAGATGACGAAGAAAACTGACGAGAAGCGGCCGGTTTATCGAACGAATTTATCAAAGGTAACAATTTACTCAGGGAATCACATTTGTTGAGATTGATGCGGTCCTGAAGAGTTGATGGCAGACCGAAGGCCACGTGAGCCATTTTAGTCAACTCGTCCATCTTCGGATTAAATGACACCAAGAGGCTCTGTTTATTCTGGCAGTAATCACTTAGGGATCCGTTATAATATCGATATGCGAAAGCTGAATGAGCAGAGTGGAGACCATGTAGACGGAAATTATCTAAAAACGAGGTCCGCCAGAAGTCCCATGAAGTCGTAGCCGAAGAAAGTCGGGTGGTGGTGTACCACTTCTTGGCGGCATCTTCGAGAAAGAGACAGATTGTCTCCCAGAAGCAATCTTGTGTTATTCCTAGATGTTGGAACTCTTTTTCGAAGATCTCGATCCATACTTCAGCATTGGAGTTCGACTTTGCGTTGAATTTTGGGATTACGGCGTCTTTAACTATCGAAGAAATGGAGCGGGGTTGAGCAGGAGCAGAATTGCGTGACGGAGAAGCAGCGGAAGAGCGAGCGGGCGGCGAAATAAGATCGTCTTCGTTGAAAATATTGAGCATCGTACCGAGGAAAGTCGGGTTGCCTGCGTCATTGAGATAAAGAGAAGCGACGTCGTCGGGAAGAGTTATTTTAAAGATGCTGTGTGCCCAACGAGGAGCAAGTTCCTTTTTGGCCACCATGGCGATAGGAAGAGCGAAAAGGCGATCGTGATATGTGAGCGCTTTATAATTCGAAGGAAAAGCGAATATTTCCGGTTCGTCGTCATCTATAGTTTGGATCCAAATCAAATTGGTAACCGTTGTTGCCAAATTTGAAGAGGAGGGTTCAGCACAAACCATAAACTTTACGCAGACTGGAGACATTTCGAGAGAAAGTACTTACAAGAAAACAAAATTGAAGGACAAAGTGTTTGTAGAATGAATCACTGAGAGGCGCAAAAACCGCGGGAACGAAATACTAGCAAGTATGCGAAACGATTGAGAGTTGAAACGAAAGAGTTTTGAATTTATAAGATCTGAAAGATCTTACAAGGACAAAGTCGGGAACAAGTCGAAAGAATGCTTTATTTTAATCAAAGAATTCAAAACGAAGATCGTTACCGAAGTAAAGCTAGTATAGCGGAATTATAAGCGAGAAAGTAATGAACACGGCAAAAGGGTGTATGCACGAAGGAAGCTGAAAATGGGGAACCGAGGTCAGCGTACGTAGGTTCGAATAGAGAGTGAATAAACGGTTACACATAAACGAAGTCGGTATATCGGAGATACAGGAACAAACGTGAAAGATAAGAAAGCGAGTAAATGGAAAGAGAGGAAACAAGAAGGAACACGGAGACGACTATGTGACGGGTGATTCTTACATATATACTGCGGGTTACCACGTTTGCAAATATTCGCAACATTAGATTATTATTTGTTGAAAAAAATATTTTACAAAGGTATAAAAAAATTTTGTAATTATTTCAATATAAGAAATTTAGAATTTTATGTAAATAAATAATTAAACTGAATGATTTCAGACAGAAGTTGTGTATCAGTGAATGAAAATTTTGAGAACTAAATAAAAATGTCAACAATATTTTGCAGGATGTCACAAGATTGCTGACCTTGTTTGATGTTTATGTAAGTATATGTTCAAGTTTCATATAAAAAAGTTTTAATTCAAGGCCAGGAGGCCAATGTTCCCTAATGTATTGGTATATAAACATTTGTTACAAAAGTAGGTATATGAGGAAATGGTCAGAATTTAGCACCTAATGTGATATTGTTAGTAGGTGTAAAGTCCTCTCAGAAGCTGCTATTAGAACATATTAAGCCTCTCCCAAGGACCAGGATTGAGCATGCTTAGATTAAGTTTTTAAATCTCAAGTTAGGTGTTAAGTTCATATTAAGTGATAACTGATGAGTGATAATGAATTAATAGTAAGAACTAAACCAAAGACTAAACTGAATAAGCATGCTGTAAGAAAAATTGGTCATAATTATTCACAAGTCACACCACAGACAGAAATGTGTTATTCAAGTATAAAATTTTTATGTTGGCATAACTGATTGAAAACATAATTTTCATGTATGGAACTTTTATACATACAACATTGATTGAGACATATAATTGAAAAAACAGGTTTCCCTAACGGATTTGTGTTGAATGCATAGCAGGAGTGAAATTTTTATGAACAAAAATGGAAAAACTTTTGTAAATCATTAATCATAATAACAGTGGGGACAATACTCTTATGAGGTATAGAGGCTTGTACAACTTGACAACAGTCACCGCTGAAAGGTTGTGTTATTTTCGTCTCTATGATGTTAAACAATTACATGAATGTATATTTTTATGTTCTTACCTGTATGTACATACAGGCAAGATACATTATACAAACTGTGACAAATTACCTGATAAAAATCTCAATGATGTCACAGCCCAGTACCAAATGTGCTGTGTCATTTCTTATCACTTTACAAAATAAGAAACAACGTAATGTTATGACATAATACCATATGTAAATGTACATATGTGTATCTGTGTGCCTGTGCCAAATCCCCTATATAAACTCACAAAACCAAAAATATAATGAAAATATGTTCCCAACATTGGATATATGTAGGAAATATTAATATCAAATAACTGGAAATTTGAAGCACAATAATTTGGTGACCCACAAAACTGAAAAATGCATTTATAAACTTATTAAAACAAGAAAGCATAAAAAATCATAATTTTGAAACAATAAAAAAAAATTGTTAATGGCCAAATTCCAATGATTAACAGTTATTCAATTTTTAGTTTTACATAATCAATTTATCTTTTTATTCCAAAATGTATCTATTTTTACCATAAACTAGCTTTTTTCAGAAATATGCTCAAAATGACCTGGATATTCAAAAATATACTGGAAAAAAGACCAGAATATCCAAAAATATGTGGAACATGGCAAAATACGTAAAATTTCAAAATATATATCGGGCTTATTTTAATAGAAAATTTTTCATTTAAGTAACTATACTAATGTACGCTTGATCGCATCACTGAAGAAAGATATGTGATTTTTGGTGTCATTTTAACGGAAATTTCATACTCTTTCCACTGAAATACTGATATTTTCTGCTGAATGGCCAACTTTTGCAGGATATGTAGAAATAAAAAGGTTTCGTACTAGCCACTAATGAAATCCTTAGTGCAGAAAGGTTCCTTGTCCTAGTCTTAAGCAAATTAATCCTTCAATTTATTTTTCTTGCGAAGATTTTTCAAATTTTGTCAACTGTGAAAGAATATTAACGATGTATTGAGAATGAAGCGCGATGACGACTAAATCTATAGGCTGATAGAAGAAGTAGTAACCTTGGAAGATACTTTCAACAATGAGACAGATTTTTATATAAATATTACGATCCTGACTTTAATTATTTAGATGAAGGTCCTTCGAATGGTACGTTAATTAAAATCAGTGCAGTGTTTCATATGTTGACTTTAAAATTGAAAAGGTTCCACATGCTAATTTTTGATAATTTCATAGGTCAATATCAGTATAGCCAATGTTTTGGAAAAATTTTATTTAATCAACATGGCCAAAAACTAGGAAATTTTTAACTTTTAGGACTATTCAGCTAATTTTTATTACATGCGCCAAGGACAAGCACATGTGACTGAAACATTAGCAGGATAACACCCCTAAAAGTTTGAATGTTTTGTACTTTTTTGCCAAGTTGAACAAAGATGTTATATACCTCACTTCACCTAAATAACAACAAAATTAATATTAACAATTTATACGTCCTCCAAAATTAGGTAATATTAATGGTAGTTAACTGGAGGAGCACATCCTGAAAAATTGTGATAAATTAGTTAGGCTGGATCCTTCTTTTTATTAATTTACTCCAAAGTAGTAATATTTGCAATTATTCCTTAGAATAACTTATCTCATTCTCTCCAATAGGGAAAGATTTTCCGATTAGAAAAGTGAAAGAAAAATATTTTGAAACAGTAAGTTACGAAAGGTGAAACACACATACCTCTTCAAAGGGTGTTCAGATACCTCCGAGAATAGTAGACTACGTCAACTGTGGCTGTTCATATAATTGCCCCACTTTGATTGTAGAAGAAGAGCAAAAAACAATTTTTGAAGAATACAGACATTTTGAGAAATGTGAATGGCAAAGAGAAAGCCTGATGTTCAAGTTTAGGGTGAGCCAATTTTTGCTGTGTCATCAAAATTTTAAAAGCATGTACGTGTTGAATTCGTAACCCGGTTCCATGAAATATAATTTTGAAAGATGCGTGCGTTGTGAAAAGATTAAAAAAGAGGGTCAATTCTATACAAAGAATACATATTTGGTTTAGTAACCCCAAAACATACATTATACAATTTACTCGCACATTTTCATCGAATTTCGCGTTTAATATCGACGAGCAAAGCAGAAGTTTACTCTAAACCAAGTTTTCTCATTATTATACCACACAAACTGTTGATCATAAGTTCAAACTTTACGAATCTCGCTTCGTTACGTCCTTTTTGCAACTGCTAGACGGGTGAAAACTGTTTTTGAGGATGGAAAACTAACAAAAAAAGTTTAGTTTCTTATATTTGATTCGCGGACCTCATCCTTCCGCATTTGTCTATAGCAATGGCGTCATTGCATTGCATTGCAGTGCAATTATTCTTTGCAAAACTTCAAATGACATCTTCTCCCGCATTATGTCGTTCTTTGCGTTTCCACACTTGTTAAAACTATGACTGAATTGTTTTTAAGTTTCAATCTTACAAATACTTCAAAGAAAATGTCTTTTTTGTTTCTTGTACATCTCTTTTACAGAATGATGTTTTCCTTTCTAGAAGAAGCCATTTTGACAAGCCTTCCACCATACTCTCGCCGATACTCACTTTCCCTTCTGGTCCTCGCTTAATTCTTCACTACGTCGCCATTATTTTGAACGAAACTTTTTTGAACTGCATTAATTACACACGGTTCTCACTTCGCTCTATATTTGCCAACACTCATATGGAAAACTCCGCTAGAGGCTCTATGCTGCGTCACCAATTTAGAAAGAAGCTACACAATTCACCGTTACTCGATTTTCATAAACTCATGCCCTAAACTAGCCGCTACCCCCCACCGTTTATCATAACGCATAAAAAACGATTTCACAAAGTTTATAAACATTCGTCGTCGCCGAGGGCTTTGCAGAGTTACAATATTATCGTGTTACCATATTTTTGCCGGCTTCACGTAATTTGTATTTGTCCGTAGCTAAGTCAAGGCGCAATTTGGCATCGCTTCAACTTTTCCGACGCTAAAAAGGGATCCATTTCCACGACCTGCTCACCCATTCTATTCCACTCCACTCTACCCCATCTACCACACCTTGAAAACAATCGTAAATTTTCACGACCAGGCCAGGAAGTGTGCGACCCTTGGACACGGACGCGTTGCACAGAAAAGGTGTTAACGTCGTTTACGGTACCGCCGAGACACGCGGAGAACTTCAAAGGGCGAAAAAGAAACAAACAAAACATAGGTACGACGTTAACGACGACGACGACGACGACGACGACGACGCGACGCTGGAAATTGGTGACGATTTTTGGGTCCGGTAGGTGGTGAACGAACACACAATTCCAGCTCTTTAGCTATACGAACGCGTCGCATGAGGAAAAGAAGAGGAGCAAATACGCAAACAAAACATTTGGGAGGAAAAAAATAAATAAAGGCGAGAAAAATTCGACCCAGTCTTATTACCGTTGTAAAATGGTTTAGCTGATCCCGCAGGAAATAGCGTACGGTAAACGACAAACGAGGAAATGAACATAAATGAGACGTTTCTAATGATTTTCTCTTTTTACAAAATATATGGGCCACCCGAAGGGAGAATGAAAGCAGGAATACAAATTTAAATAAGAGATCACAGATGATTTAGCTGAAGTCGAAACTGATTAATACTACATTAGGCATTGCGTGCGTAATTCAGCGGGGACGAGAGGGAGCTAAATTCGACCAACTAGTGACGAGCAGAAGCAAGGCTAGAACCGAGATCAAGACCGAATTATTCTTATTGTCAATATTGGTCTTGCAAATTCATATTTTGATCGAACGTTAGCGTGTCATGTGTACGAAACTTTTACCATTATAAACGACTAAATTACAGCAATCGTTCGTATCTACCCAAAATATGAAAGAAAAAAATTAAATTCCACTAAAAGTAATAAATTATCCAAGTACCGGTAACAAAATTCCAAATATTTTACTGCTTGTTTTTTTATTTTCACGAAATAGGGGTTTGGTCTTGGGTGTTATACAGTCGAGTCTGGATCCTACTACACCTCAGTCAATATTGTGATCATTTTTTAAAAAATTAAAAGACACTTATCCGTTTCACGATGACTCTTGATGATCTAAAAAGTTTGGTGATTTCGTTCATTTAAAATCGAAAGAAATAAAAAAGAAAAATATTATGATTGTTAGCAGTTGCATTCGAGGCAGCGTATGAAAAGATCAATCGCTTCTGGAGAATCTCGTGTTCTTAAAGTACCAATTTAATTGGAACATAGCATCCCCCAAACCGAGTAGGTATAATTCCAAAGAGAAAGGCTGAATATAATTCGGAACAGGCTTGTGCTCAGATATTGAGCACTGAATTGGCAGGACTACCTGAAGGTGTTCTATCGCAACTACCTATCAGAAAAAGAGAATTTGAAAAAAAGCAATGAGGAGACAATAACTTCGTATTTCTCTACCTAACCCTAAAACTTTAATTGACTTAGAAAGGATATACATACCTGAGAAATATCAAAAAACTTGCTGAAGAAACATATTTATAATAAGTACATGATTCGAGAGACGTTCAACAGGAAAGAAGAATTCTTGTATTTTCAACACGTAGAAATCTTGAACTATGAAGGTATTATTATTAATCTAGTCAGTTCTTCCAACACTAAATTGCATTTTAGAAATGTGACTAATATTTACAATCTGGTAGGTTTGTCCGACAATATATTTACAATTATGGACAAATTGGTTGCCTAATGCAGTCAGGGAGGTATATTTTTATGTATACGTATATGTCACCATCAAATGCGAAAATTAGCCTTTTTCGAATATGCCTAAGTATTTACGATGGGTGGCAATAATAACTGGTGGTGTTTTACCTAGTCACGGCTGAAATGTGATCATCTCATTGTATAATTAAATTACCCAGGATACATAGCCAAGGTTTGGTATCTTTTTAATTACCTTCAGCATGGTCTAAATTTAAGTTCTCGAATAACTGGCAAGATATGTCGGCTGGGTGATGCTAATTCTGTGGGCGCCATCCAGTATAGATGGTTTGTACTTAAGTTCTTTGGTGTGTTTCATTCGGTTAAGAATGTTGCGGTGATAGTGTGTACTTGACACCTTTTGAGCCCCTCCTAGCATACTACACCAAAATTCACAATTTTCAAATTTTTATCCATTCAAAAATTTTAATATGCAGAAATAAGTTTTAGTACTGGGTAAAAAAAGGGAATGATCAATAACATCCAAAATTTTACTTCCAAAATCAAAAAATAAGCTACTCTGGAATAAAACAATCTAATTTGGTTCTAGTAGTACTGAAATAGATTAATGATTTGTGTTTAAATATTTAAAAAGGCGTCACACAAACAGGATCAGATTTACAATTTTGCTCAAGCCCATATTTGTTTGCCTTCTTGACTTTACTTCTGTTAAAACAAACACAAAAAAGAATTAGACCGTTAGTGAATACTCATTTTCTTAGGTGCACATTACTGACACAAAAAAATGTAATTTTTTTCCATATCTTTGATTGGGATAAGTAGGTATAGGTAGCATATAACAATTTTTTTTTCCAACATTCAACTAATTTTGATTTTTTTTTTTAAATAGGCCAGGTACCCCTTTCAAAGTGTGTGAGTAAACATTTTCGATTTATTAAGTGGAAGTTGACCTCTAGTATTCTTGTATATGTCAATAATAGGTAGTAATGGTGCTATAAATTTGAACACCAAGTTTAATAGACCACTACTTAGTGCATTGTTCAAGTTTGTTATTTCTGCTACCTACTTCGGGGGGGGGGGGTAGTAAAAGAAAAAAAAGAAAAAACATCATAGAAGCTGTCAGTATCTATATCTCAAAAAATAAAAAAATGTTTTTATAATACACTTCGGTTATTTCAAGTAGAATATTCAAACATGAGTGATTTTTTAAACATCAAGTACACTAAACTGCACAATTTCCTTAAAATCGTCATCTAAATGAGATTTTATTACATTTTTCGAATCCAACTGATTATATTACTGTCCTTAATTTCAAAAACACTGAAATTTGAAAATAACTGAAAAGAAACCGAATGAATCTAACAACACTTTTTCTCACAATACTCTAAAAATGTGAAAATAGATAGGACTCATTTGCTTTTGTAATGAATAAAAAAGAGCGATAAGATCAACGAATGAAGAGGAATGTTAGCTGTTGCTAAAATGCTTCAGAGATTAACAGAATCAAACAACTGACACGACTACAGTTTAGTAGTTAGCCTACAGTCGATATCAGCATAGCCCAAGTATATTGGGTACAATTAAAATCATTTGAATTGTAAGCTAGTACAATCACAAGTTTTCATTAGGTAGCAAATTACAGATGACAACCCCATCCCCATCCCCATTATCGATATCAAGTGTCTCCTCTTCTCATTTTGTAGACATTTTGCAACTTAATCTTCCTGTTCCATTTTTAAAAAATTTTCATGACGACTTTTTGCCTGCTGCGCCATCTTCAGCTAATGAAATCATTAGCCTAATGGTGTCTGTCCCATTGAGTAAGATCAACCTCAACTTCCTAGATTCACATTCCATCGAAAAAGATACCACCATTGAAACACCAACCATCGAGAAAATCACAATTGATGATGCCGACTGCACAAGTCTGGCCACCAACATTTCAGATGACAATGAAGCTTGCAAAAAGTGTAAGTTGCATCGTCCTTCATCATCTGATATGTCTTTTTCAGCACCAATTGTGCTGCTTAATCATATTGATGTCCCTGCCTCGGCAGCCAATGTATGTTCCACAACCAAGGTTTTTAATAGTACATTTTTGGCCATTAACACATTGTGTGTTGATAAGCGCATCCACTCGGGTGCTAGTTGTACAATTACTTCTTGTGGAAGTGGTGTTTTTGCTCTACCAAAGTAGACAGTGGTTTGAACAGCAACACCCCTCCCCAACACTTGGATCCCTATTACATCTGTCGAGGGTTTAAAGAGAAAGGTCATAGTTGAGCCCAGGAAGCCTTCTGCACCAAAAGGTAGGGGTCTTACAATGGCTATGTTTGTAAAAACCAGGAAAGCCTCATTGAATACAAAAGGTACCTTGGTACCCCCTGCAACTTTGTCCCAGTAACTCAGTCTAACAAACTCGGTTGCTTCATCATCTTCAGGGTCAGACAGGAAAAAATCAATTTTAAATAGTCCTCATTTTTCTAGTCCAACTCAAACTAGACAGGCAACCAACAAGCTTTCATTCTCCAAGAAAGCCTCTGTGGTTAAGTATATCACCATCTGCTTCAAGAGTCCCAAGCCCGTGGCAACCTTGGTCCCTAGTTCTGCGTCCATCACGAGTATATGTGTGTTGAGCAGTCTTTTGCCTCTAAATTGCATCAACAACAACCAAGCACCTCCGCTTGTCTCCCTAAATCTGACCATTTTTATTGTGGTCCTGTGACCACCCTGAAATTCATAATCCCCAAAAAATCAAAGGTAACAAATTCTCCTATCATTCCCATCCTCGGTCATTATCGCACCTTATTCTTTCCCTAAATCATCGGCTACCCACAATTCATATTCCCAATCTAGCCAAAAGTTGACAAGGGCAAAATCTCAAAATTATATCATATCACGTAACTCTGGTTACCAGATGCAAAGTCTCTCCACAAAAACTCCTTCAACTTCAGGTTGAAAACTCCCAATGACAAGAACCCCCAGTATATCACGTAGTGTAAAAACAAGTAGTGAAAGCGGAAGAGGTATATTATTAACCCATTTAAAGGTACGCCCTACACAATTTGTTTTGCATTCTGTTGAAAACGCAAACCCTGTCCCCTATAACTTCGCTTATCAAGGTCCACAGTCTGATGATCTCCCTCCTCCTTACAAGAGTGTTGATTATTCATCACATTATAGTGATTTGTAGAAAGAACCCTTTTCCTCTAGATCATACAAACCACTTGATTTCCAATTACCTGGAGATCCCCCTTTGCTCCCACAGACCCTACTTGTCATGCAGTCTGTTTTTTTTATCGCGTAGAATAGGTCCACTATGATCCCAATGCGGCGTGTTCAACCTGCGGTGAGGAGCCTTTCAAGACTCTACCCCAAACAATGAATTATCATCTCCTGGAGGAAACATAGAGTCGGGCCATATTTTTGGGACTCCAACATTTTTCTGAATCTTCCCTCTGGTTGGTACACAGGCGTACAGGCTGGTATTGTTTCCAGTCACAGGAACTGTGAACCTTGGTTCAGATTTTTCAGATCGCAATAAAGTTATCATCCAGATTGACCCAAGCGAAACTCGTGGCCTCATTTTCATCAATGGTGAAGGCATACCACGTGAGTATATAGAAATGGATGCCAGACTTCAACCTTGGTGTAATCCTGCAAATATAGACTCGTATCCCACCTCTTCTGGCCGTTGAAATGTCTAGTGCACTCCTGTTTGTCCTTTTCTCCTCTTTTTTACCTTCTTCAATCCCGATCTTGTTTAAAATTGTCTTGTCACATAATGTAACTCTTTTTTGTGATGAGACAACAATACCATGTTCTTGTTTTGTATATGTCCAACAAAGCGATTATATACAATGTTATAAACTATTTTGTAAATTAATTTCTGTATAGATATTTGTCTATTTTTGTAGATATACGTTTAACAACAACGAAGTTTCTAATGGCCCCCGTGGAGGCCAGTACTTTTTTCTCTGCCATGATCTCTTATGATATTTGTAATTATGACGTACCATTTTTTTTGTTCCCTTCACCCGCCATTTTTTTTCCACCCCGAGGCATTGACTAGATTGTTTATATAAAAAATTTTCATTATCTAAAAAACTTAAAATTTTCTTTTAAATTTAACGTAAAATTTGTTTGTAAATCCTTACTTCGTCTGTTTTCTTCTAACCCTTGTCCCTCTCTTTGAAGTGCAATGTGGCCTGAGGGAGCATGACGGGTACAGTCTGTCATGGTAAAAATAAAATTTACAATATAAACCCCCTCAAATTTTTTGCACCCTCGGACGCGTCCTTGTTATAATAAATGAAAATAAAAATAAATAAAATTCCCTAATAATTAAATTTTCCGTAAGCACCATCTTTAAACATTTTCTCTCTCTTCTATATTTTTAATACTCACCCCTTAAGTCACCATCTTGTGTTTGTCCTCGGTGTTTGTTAATAATAAGTGTTAGCCTGTACCTCTGTACAATTCCAACTGGTTTTTTCCTCCCTTTTCTATTTTGTTGATCCACTGGCAAAATTCTTACTTTCACTATGAACTTTTTCTTGCCAGATCGATCAACTAGCTCTGTATGTCTTTAATGCAGCACTTATTTTTCTTGTCTTGTCTACATTTTTCTATTTCAATATATTATGTTTTCATATAATATGGATTGATTCTTCACTTAGGCATTTTGGCCCTCACTCAAACAAATTACAAGATAATATTGTTTTCTTTTTCTGTTAAATGGACACACTCAGTTTTCAAATACTCCAATTTTACCCACACAGTTTTTAAGTACTCGGCTAATTTGGTAAATACTTATAAAAATTCAGCATGGTATAAATCAGGCCTACAAAATGATACCTGACTAGCCGTGCATGTCTGGACTGAAACCACACTCGGACATTAATTAAGTGTTTTGAAGAATATGTTGGTTTTGCTTTGGTAAGATTATACTACTCAAGGTTGCATACAACAGTGAATCAATTCATGTAAGTGATTGGTTGAGTTTGTGAAACCAAATAAAAACAAAGTTTTCTTTGACAGGTAAAAACCTAATTTCGCTCACCACCCCATTTTCGGTCACGAATGAGACCAAAGAAGAATCACAAAAACAATTAGATGAAAACAAATAAATGAAAATGAAAAAACTTCCCTTTGAATTCATTATTGTTTTCAAGAAGATTTTCAAATAAAATCTGCTCATTAAAATTAATTTCCTAAAAGAACATAAGGTTGTGAGTGAGAGGTAGTTAGATTTTTTAATTCATGACCCGAAGAAACTTTTGAAACTAGAAGCTCAAAGTAATATGCATGCGATGCATTTATAAACATACATTTCTATGTAATCAGATACAACTGTTGCAATTTTCGTATAATAGTCAAACAATTTGGTACACCTTTATAGTTGGAGCCTGACAAGAATGGGACTTATTGTCAGGTGCCCAGCAAAGCAGTATCACTTGGGGAGTGTAATGGTCTAATTTTTACATGTTTTTCAAAATTTATGATATTTTTGTCAAATATTGAGAAATTTGTAACAAAGTGTTAAATTTTCAAACAAGCAAAAAAAAAGTTTATTGTGTAATATTCAAATAAGGAAAACCTGGATGAATTTATACACATGTACACAGAGGAAGACACAAATACACATATACCTAAAGTAACTTCTTTATAAATAATTACTCGTTGTATAGTCAAGAAAGTTGCAATTACAGATAATTCTATAATTAATTGGTTTATAAATATAATTTAGGCTGTGATAAATTTTTATCATTAACCAATTTTTAATGTGATAACATTTTTATTTTTGGTACCCAGGTTGCGTTTTACATTCAATTGTCATTTTTCCTTCCTTCTTTGCAATGTTTTTTCCAAAATTATCGATAACATATTGAAATATTTTCTCGATATATCGATAGTATTACCAAAATCAATCGGGCAGAATAGGAAATTCCATGCTAAGAAAACAATTTTGATAATTTGTGGCAAGATAATTATATCAATTAATTTTTTTAGTTATCAAAATTTGATAATAGAAACAAATGAAAATGTTATCACATTAAACGTAATTCAGCCTACTGATGCTCTCTTTTTTCTTTTCTTTTTATATTCCCCCTTCCCCTAAATTTTTTTATATCCTGAAAACTGATATTTGAGAATAAGAAACAGTTTATATTTGTATTTTTAAAAAGAGTTAAAAGACATTGCCACATATAATTATGTAAACAATCTACAAAACCTCTCCTGCTAACAGGCTATTTGAGTGATGAAGAAAATTTTTGCTTCAGTTACCTAGTATCTTTGATTTTCAAATGTAAACAAAAAGAGTCAAATTTTTAAGTAGTACCCTAAAAAAAATACTGGTTTATGTATCACTACAACATTGGTCAAATTTTACAACGAATTTGCAACAAAATTGGCGATGGGGGTGTCACACCCCTACATCCCCCTTGCTGAGCCCATACTTATTGTTTTTGATACAGATTGGTCTCCTCCAAGTCAGGTAGATACAATTATCTTGCATTTTCAACAGGTTCACAGCTCTACAATGCATAGTTTTCAAACATTAATAACAAAAATAATGTAAGATGGATATTTGTAACTAGACAATACAAGAACTATTGATTTTTACGTGCAAATTGGCATAAGTGTACGATTAAGTTTATTTTTAAAAGATCGAAGTCTTTGAAATGAGTAACTTAATCACAAAAATTGGAAAATTTCAAGATGAAAAACCCATTGATTTTTGAACTATCAAAATATTCTACTAAATCTTGTTGCAGTTTCCTTCATGTTCAGGTTAACTTGAAGAAAAATCCATGTTATAAACAAAAAAGGCAACTAAATGAAAATAGTGACTTTCAAATTTCTTAAAAATTAAAAACTTTAGTACAGGAAGATATGAAAAAATTTGTTTTAGAAAACTAAAATTTTGTTCAAAAGATCTCTGATCATTTCAATCAACCAAAGAGATGGATTTCAAGAATTGGCCTCACGTCTTGCTCGGGGTAGAATGAAAATGTGTTCCACCAACTTTAATATAGATGTGTTACTTCCTCACCCAACCACAATTTCCAGACATGTCCAAAATTTACATGACTCAAAACTTCGTTAGCTCATCGATACAGTGAAACCTTTAATATTAGTAAGTCTACCTGAAAAGATCACTTGTAGATTCTGTAAGACTTAACACCTCCTTAATCATAATTTTTAGATTATTTGTAGATTCTTGTTCTGCTACAACTAGTTTGTGAACTCAAGAAAATCAGCATCGTACATTTATAACAGTGATTCCATTTCTTAGATGAACTTTGGGTATTACATAGGCAATTTATCATCAACACTGATTTTAAGAGCTGTTTTTTTATTCAATTATAATTAAGATAATTTTTCTTATTTCTAATCTAGTATTATTCAAAATTGAATTTCCAATGTTGGACCAAAGGAAAAATTTGCAGTTAAAAAGTGGAGATAATATTATGCATGAAATTATGAACAAATTTGTAACTTTGGATATTGAAGACAGTCTTGTTGATTGACTACACTTTGTGATTAACAGAGGAAGTATATTAAGAAAGCTCTCGAAAATATTTTGAAAGAACAGATTGCATAGCATATATTTTAAATAATGTTTTGCAAAGCATATTTGACAAAAAGTGCTTGCATGAAAATGCTACTGAAATTACAAAACTTTTCAAAGGGGCTAAGAGTTTGGTTGAATACGTGAGAAGAAGTGCGTATAGTAATCAGTTACAAACAAGTTTATGTCAAGATTGTAAAAATCGTTGGAATTCAAAATTTCTCACATTTACTTCTATTTTGAAAAACTATGACCAAATTGAACAAATTCTTGAGAAAAATGAACAGCTAAGGCTTTTATATGACATACCACATCTTGAAGGTGAAAATAAACCAATAAGTTATCAAGTCATTTTGCAAATAGAAATTTTAAAATCAAAAATAGAAAAATTCATTGCAGACACAGAGATACCAGACTTGAAGTTTCCGGCTGAAGTTGCCAAAAAAAATTTAGATTAAAAATTTCAACCTGTTCATCACCCTTTATATTTGTGACCAAAATTCAGACAACTACGCGTCATATCCTACACTGATAAATGAAATGAAGTATACCAGATTATTGAATATGAGTTTCAAAATCTTGATTAGACTGAAAGAACTTTGTTAGAGGTAGCTACATTTCCAGATTCTTCCAATAATGATTCAACTAAAGAAATGCAGCCCAATGATGAAGCTCTTATCAATCATTTGACTGCACAGTGAACTGACTCATCTCCAGAAACAAATGTTAGCCAACCCTATAAAATTGAAATAGAGAATTACTGGAAATCAGAGTACCATGATGAAGAAATCTTACATTGGTGGAGAAAAAAATGATAATTTCCCATTACATGCTGGCCTAGTAAAAAAATACCTCCATATTCCTGAAAGTTCTGCTCGGAGTAAACAAAATTTCCACAGTGCATGGAGATTATTAGATAGAGGGTGCTTATTAGAAAGTGAAAATGCTGATTCAATATTATTTTTGTAGAAGACATGAAGTATATCTTTAGAATCCCTATCTTAATTTTTCTCCAGTAAACTTTCAGTTATCTAGTATTATTTCCTAAACTTATTGTGATCAAAATATCTTTTTCATTTAAGTTTATGTCTTCTCATGATACATTTTCAAAAAATTTTTAGTTTCTTTTTTTGGTCAATTGTGAAAGGAAACTTCTGAGATAATTTCTTTATTGACTGTGATTTCTGATTGAGTTACTATTTTACGTTTTTTCCGTCACTTGGAATTTTTAAAATTTATCTTCATACTTTCAAAAAATTATAATTGTCAGTATTTTTTTTACAGAATGAAACATTAAATTTTAAATTTTCAGTAGCTGAAGGCACTTATTTTATTTTGTTACACTTCTGATTGTGACGTCCGAAAATATCACAAGAACCAAACACACAACAAACAAAAAAAAGAGAGCCAACAGAAAGGCAGGTAAAGTATAGGAACCCCTGCATGGCCAAGTGTAGGAATAGACAAAGAAGGAAGAAAAGGAAAATTCACCATTTTAAAGCAGACACCCCAATTGCCAGAATAACCAACCACCCCCCTCCCACCACATGCCTGATTATTAGGCTATCATTTTAAATTTTGATTCCCAAGAAAAGAGTGACCGAAACAGAGTAATAGAGAAAACCATATATTTACTGATCCTCCGTGACAGATCTGCAGTGGCCTTGAGACGATGCAAATTCAGGTGGTGTTGTTCTGGAATGCCTCTCGTCGCCCCGGCTGTTATAGCCCTGCTGACAAACACTGGTACAGATGAAACAGCAAAAAGTTGAAACAAATCACAACTGACCAGTTCCTCTGCTCTGCTTCCGCTGCTCTATCTGGTTGATTGCAGGACCACTGTAAAGGTGCGGTTTCTGCACCCCTCTGTGGCCTTTTTCGAATTTTGAAATGACCAGAATTTGAATTTGACCTTGAAGGTCAAAGTATTTTTAATTTTGATTAACACAAAAATATCTTACGAATTGGGCACCCTATTGGACAAATTTATGAGAAAAGTGTTAAATTTCAAATATTTTGTGAGTTCCAAAAATAGGCATGAAACCTTGAAAGCAAGGAAAATTTTATATACACAATTCGCGATTAATAATGGTAACATTAAACGGTGAGGGCAGGCCCCTCCAAGTAAGTATTCTAAATTTTGAGTGAAATTAACTGGCCAAAAAAACACTTTCGAGGCGAAAACCTCTACACGGCGCGATCCGACTGCTAAAATTCAACTAAACTATAGGCTAAACTATAAGGATCGCGCCAGACATCGAGAGAAATTCCCCCCAGAACTCACCACCAATTGCATCGCTTCGTACATTCTCATACTACCGAAATACAGCCAATCACCTGTGGAATAAAGATAAAATATTTCGGCCGCTGCAACAGTTTGAATTTAACAACTTTTTCGGTCCATTAGGCGAGCAACCAAACGGACCTGCCGAATGTTAGGCAAGCAAATACAGGTATATGGTATAGGCTATTGTATGAACGAGATCCGTGGCTAGGCTAAGTGGTGAATAAGAAGAATACGGACAGGCTAAACAAGTTGAAACTGTATAGCCTAGCCACGTACGAGAGAAAATACGTAGCAATTATAATACTATTTTAAAGAAATGCATATATTGTAACGGCCAAAAGAGGTGGTAATGTACCTAATTAGAACTACTTTCAGTGTTACACCATACACAAAATATCACATACTGTAAAAGCAGTAATACTTCTAAAATAAATTCAAGTTTATCATCCTCAGACTATCGTAGACCTTAACATTGGTCAGAGACTCAATAATATTTAAAATACACAAGTGAGTTTACACATTTAATAAAATAATAATTCATACATCACAGTACATAACTATACGTTAATAGTTATACATATACAATCACAATTCAACAAGCAAGACTATCTGTTCACTAGAGACTTCTACTAGAGAGGTTCCAGGTACTTAGAAGTAGCTGTCGAGGAACTGTGTCTTATTCCACTGAATCGAGGGATTATATACTCGTTCAGGGTATGAAAACGTACATGTCGGATAGGCCAAGTGAGGTAGGGTGTTGTTATTATAGGGTTGTGCTGACTCGTCGAGTACTCGAGGGACAGGCACAATTAGGTCATGAATATACAGAAAGTATATCTATAATTATAAAATCAAATACGGGTAATTTAGTGGTTGTTTATAAAGAGTTATAGGATGATTATTGTTGATAAATATCTACTTTTTGGTATTCGAAAATGTGTGGATGAATATGTTCGTCATTTCTAAAAATAGACGAAAATATACGTTACATATATAATAATTCGAGAATCATTCGGCGAACTTGTGAGCTGTATGAAAAAAATATCTCAAAGAACAAAAAAAATGGTTCAGAAATTGAGTGTCCACGTATAAAAAAGAAAGAGAGTATTTCAAAAAAAGGAACTAGGGATAATTGACGGGAGGAGACGAATGTTGTTTGGGGAAAATTACAGATCGGGTATCTCATGATATTTTTCTATAAAATAAAAATAATTTATCTCCAGTGAATAATGTATATTTTTCATAATCATGATTGAAAGATGAAATGACATGTTACTGCAGTGAGTAATCATCCCAGTCACCAGGTAAAGGTATTTAAATGTATTCAGTAATCAATCCTAGAATGATCACAAATTACATAGTGGTACTCTGTAGTCATTCAAAATGAGTAATGTTACAAAATAATAAGAATCTCATTAAATCATGCAGTTTGCTCGGGTGGACACTAAGAGTCAGTTTCAAACATGCAGAAAATATAGGTTTTTCAGCTATATTTCACAGCTAAACCAAGTTTTTTTCACAGCTTTATTGCAGTTTGTCACATAAAAGCTTCATTTTTCAGCTAAAATATATTATATTGTAGTGTTATTTTAGCTTAAAAACTGGCCATCAGGTTTGTAAACACTTAGCTGAGGATTTGTGTTAAAGGTCCTAGGCATTAGTCAAGTGAAGCTGACATCACATGAAACTAGTATAATATAAAATGTATTCAAAAAATTTGTAAGTAGAGTTCTCAAAGTAAAATTTTTTCAACAAACATTTACAAGGGTAAAACAAGGAATACCACTTCATTATAATAAACGTACAACCCAATTTTTTAAGACAAAAATGGACGATAAATTATTAACACAAAATTTAAGGCGCATGCGCCAACTACAAATGTTTTGTTGTTTCCATCCTAATAACAAATTGATCAGTGTTGCCAGGCTAGCACAAGCCAAAATTCTTAGGGGTTGTATTCATATATACTTATGAAAACTTTTCCATGATATTAGAGTGGAAGGTGCGTGGTAGAACACATTAAATTATTTTCATACTTTGTCAATTGTGGGGATTAGATAACTCATATGCTTCCCTTTGCCAGAAAAACACTTACGTCATGTCTAATGTCTTTAAACCGTTTAAGGAAAACATGTAATCGACTAATTTCTAGGTGTTTCCTGCAAGGGAAGAAATGAATAGTCACTTGTGCCAGTAGTTTGTGGATGCAAAATGATTTTCACGGGGGTAAAAAATAAATTCCAGTCCACCTTTATGTCCCAAGACTTATCCCGAAACAATTTCTAATACAAACTAAAACTCAGGTATTTCTGAGATGTAACCACAGCCTAAACAATGGCTTCTCATTTTTAGTAATATTTTGAATGAATTCAATCCATATATTAGATTTTCCTTTAATTAGCCAGTCCTAATTCAAAACAATATCACAATCATCCCCCACCCTACACTTACCAGGAACAAGGACACGTTCAAAATAAAAACATTCGTTTAAAACATATCCCTGTCAGATTTTCTTATCTTAAAACTTAGTGAATCAATTTGATGAACAATAAACTCTGGGGTATTAATTAAGTTATTTATATAAAAGGAATATTTTCTTATGCCTGAATCAAGGAAGTGTTCTCCCAACAGTGTACATTAATAAATATTAATAAGAACAACAAAACGAGTGATAAAATATACTAATTGAAAACAAAAAAATCATTTTTTATCTTGTTTTTGGCCTCACTTGTTGTAATAAAATAAGAAGGAAGGGTGCAACACGAAACACGTTAATAATTTCGAATGTTGCGTGATTTCATGGTAAAACTCTACAAATCCTTCTTATGAATTCATCCTAAATTGGAAAAATACTTTGTTTTTTTATTCCTTCTTCTACTTCTTTCTATTCATATCCCTCCAAATTACAATTACTCGCTTCAAAGTACTTAATTACTTCATTCCTGGTATTTTTTCTCTCCACTTTAAACTTTCTAACTAAGACCCCTAAAGTTTAAAAGAAACTAATGATGCTTCCGTGAGAAGCTAAGAAAGGAAAAAAATAACAAAAAAGAAACCATGAACTTCAACATTGCCTATTATTTTCTAAATTTTGTTTCAGCAAACTATTCAAGAACGCTACTTTATATTCTTTCAGTTTAGGTATTCGCTTTTATTTTGTTTCTTTCTTTGCCCATTTGAACAACTTTTTGAAATTATTGTGTATAAAAACGAAAAGTTTGTTTCCAAGCACAGAACTGTTTTTACATAGCCTGGTATTCGTTTAGAGAAGCTACGTTTTTTCTCGGTTACAAAAGTTTAAAAACTAAATAATTGAGTTTAAATGGATAGAACTGTTTCTTTTCACCCACTTCGTTTCAATTTCCCATTTACGATGGTATAATAAAAAATGAAATATCGAAAAATGCGTATTGATCAATTACAAAAGGCATTTAAATTGAGCATGGCTTCACTTTTTGCAAATTTTCAATTTTTTATGCAGATCATGGATGATCATCTTTTTAAAGAGCTACATGTTCCTCATGAAACTCCTTCCTTTCTAATTTATGTGTGAATCTACATCCCCCTAAATATGTGAGCACAAAGAAAGGCTATATGTACCTAGAAAAAAAGAAAAGGAAACGTATCTAATTTTAATTTCATACTGACAGCATGTGTATAATTTTCAATACTGAATTGGAAGGATAGTTACCAGAGAACGGTAACTGAAACTAAAAAAGGAGAACCAGGATGATACCTGATAGAATTTTTAATGAGAATATGATAAAAAAAATAAAGTTATTTTATTCGGCTGAGTTCATGTTATGGTATGAAGACTGTAAACGCTCAGTACACACATTAAGCAATCTCAGATGGTTGAAAATCAAAAAATTACTTCAAGAGGGTGCCAGCTAAAACTGACATGTATTAGTTGAAGATATGAAAATGAGAAAACTACAATTATATTAATATGATTCTACAGTAGCATTAAATCAAGACTGCAGCATATATGTTGTAAAATTATTGGAATGATGCAGGCATCTGGTCAACATTACTTGGGATTGGAAAATAATTTATCAAAGAAAATTTTTGGAATTATATACTTACATAAAATGAAATTGAAAACAAATGGCTGGTAGTAACTGGTATTGAAATCATTCCATCTGAATGTCAGAGAATATAAATGGAATGTAAAAAGTGACAAAATTAAGAAATTACATTCTAGTTTGAAAGCTGAATCTTTTTTGGAATCCAACAGAATCTGATAAAAGTATCATATTAAGTTTTAAACATTATATTTACTCTTGATATCAAGTCCGGTATATGAATCAAGCATTGGGTTAATTAACAGCTGTATTCATAAAAGCTCCTTTTCTCTGCGTGAGTAAGAACCAAGAAGAACAATCCTTTTAAGGAAAAGAATGGAGAGTATGATCTAGTAGCAGAGAAGTACTCCGATATGAGTTTCTAGCGAGGAAAGATAACCTGAAAGTCATTTTAGATATATAAGAAAAGTGAAATTAAACAAGTACTATCAGATTTTTAACAAAATAAGAGCTTCTGCATACAAAAACATCAAAAACCCTAGTATCGTGGCTATTTCATCAATCACCTTCCTTCAATGTAATTAGACCAGGTAAGCTAACGCAAGAATCATTGCAGCACCTTTTCTATATGAGTCAGATTTATAACTCACCATGATCATAAATTATAGTGAAAAACTAATCATGATGGAAAACGCTTGAATCCATCTGAGGTAAGATTTCGAGCGTATACTCCTGATTTTCAATGCTCTTGGTCTCATAAATGTTAAAATGTCACACACAAAAATATACACTTTTGATCTTGGTTTATAGATTAAGAAAAATGATTTTGACTAAGTTCAAGGTCACAATGGGGTACGAAGCTTAGAGACTAGCATGGAAAAAACTGACAAAAAGTATCGTCAAATTTGTATCGAAATAAAGGAAAGGAGATCGATAAAACCAGGCATACTCGCTTCAGAGATATTCCAGCCGTATGGTGAATTGTTTGAAACAAAAATTTGATTAATACCAAATTACATACAAAATAAAACTTTTAATCTTAATAAAAATTAAAAACCCTTGTTTGTGAGAGTTTGGTCAGTCATATACGTCAACAAAGGAAGGCAAATAAAAAACTTTTTTTTTTTTCTAGCTCTATAAAAACAAAAAATTAAAATATATCATACCACAATAAACTGAAGAACCAGCAAAACAGTGAAAGTTATTGCAAAATTTTTGTAAAAGTTATAAATTCAAAATAGTGACTTGAAAATGCGAACTAGAAGATAATAAATAAGCTACTGACGTATCTGGCCATCATATATTGAAATTAAATTAAAATTCAAAATTAAAATACTCTATGCAGATACGCCTAGGTATGCAAACAGTAATACCTAGACTATTCACTTTTTTGTTTTTTCTCTCCACTTTTCCCCTTACACCACTGCCTTGGTTTGTCCTAGGTACGTGTGTAATAATAAAATTATCTTCCCTCTATATTTTGAAACTGGTTTTCTTTTTCCCTCTTCAATTTTCTGACAGTCCAGGACTATCTAAATTCATTTTATATACGTTTTACTCACTGTTGCTCGACACACATATTTATCTGTCCCTGCAGGCAGGAACACTTTTTTGTTACTATTCTGTTCTTATATGTTCACGAAAGTATAAGTTCATTTTTATTCAATACACCGTGTTATTTTTTGAAAATGTTTTGGTGAAATTTCTTAGTGGCAATGGCCATTGGTGGTATCAATTCCTAGGTACAGCTAGAGATTAATAATCTTCTAAGTTATGCATATTCCAAGGTACTTAGCCTATGTTCAAGATCTTTATAAAATATGATCAGCATGGTCTAAATTTAAGTTCTATGAATTCCTGGCAGGCTATGTGGGTTGGGTGGTGCTAATTCTATGGGCACCATCCAGTGTAGATGGTTAATACCTAGCAACCTGGACATATTCATTGGGTTAAAGATATTGTTGGGACTGACGGGTACGGGTGTCAATTTTAAGCCCTCCTGGCATACCACACATTTTTTTCCACTTATTCACGTTTTTGCCAGGTTCCAAGGTTAATATCAAACTACATATTCGCAGCTTTGTCTGTCTATCAAAATTATTGAATTCTTTTTGTAACACCTTAACATATGAGTTTTGTTCTCTAATTCAATGGTCAATAATAATTAACCATCATTCCAAATACCCTTTTAAAAAATGGCGCTCGAACAGGGACTCAAACCATATTTACCTTAGGCTTTGTGAAAATTACACCAGGTCTGTTTTAAAATTATTAAACACCATTCAGGCTGGTTTTCTTTTGAATCTCACCCTCTCATAAGGATGGCTCCCAATTATTAAATACTTAGGAATAGTTTAACGTAAAATTCATCATAATAAATTGACAAAGCATACACAGCATCTTGAACTTAGCATTTTGGCCAAAGCTATGTTCAAACAGGATGCCAATGTGTCACTGCTTATCTTTTGTAAAACTTTGCTACATAATAATAATAATAATAATTGTGCAATTGCTTACGTCTATTCTATTCCCCACTCATGATTCAAAAGCACCACACCTAGTAAAATGAAAATGTTTTATTAAACTCTTTTTATTCTCGAATTATTTATTTCCAAGTATGTTTTTCTATTTAATGTAATAAATAAAAATAGAGATATTTTCATAATTGAATAAAAAATAATTTCAAATGCCCCTACCTTGGTCTGCATACAACTGAGTAGATTTCCTACATCTGAAAGTTTGATGCCACCACAAGAGCCCCCACCATCTCTCAATATAAAAAACAAAATTTGAGTAAATCTTTGAAAACAAAAAATTCCATTGCCACACCTTTTTATTTCAAATAGTGTGTTGGAAATCATTTTTGTTTTTGTTGTTTTGTGAATTTTGTGTTTGATATTCTACCAGTGTCTTTTCCTATCTGAGAACAAAACCAAAAGAACCTTTATGTTTTTATTTTTTGGGTACTTGTGTTCCAAAACAAGCAACTTTTCACTTAATTGATTAGAAACTTGTCCAAGGAAAATAAAATTGTATTACCGTAATTTTCTTTCCCCTTTTAGGTAGACAATCTTGGATAAGATTCATCCTTGAAATACGTGGTTTAGCCTAACTTTTGACTTTTTGCTACCACATTGGTTCAATGCTCATGAACCTGTAGACAAGCACCAAAAAACATGTGCTATTCCCTATTTTGACCTTCTAGGGTTATTTTATAATTAGAGCGCACACAACCCACTCTGAAAAAGATTTAAAAAATTTCGAATAACAATAAATAAAAAACTACTAATCTTGTTACTTTAATTTTTTTATAATCACCACTTTTCAATCATTCTAATTTATTTTAACATTTGGTGACTACCCTCACTCAAAATTCTGTATTTTCTATAGCCATATTTCAACGGCCCTTCATATCACTGAATGAGTTTGAGTACGTTTAGAAAGAGTGACTTTAATATAACAGCTCTGGCTTTTAATCTCAGGAATAGGGTTGTTCTTCTTGGAAAAATACTATAAAGAAAACGAGCTCACACGAGAAAAACACCAAGGACACCAACAAACACAAACCTAGTGCTCAAGGAGCCCAAAATGAATGAGACATGGATCAAAACATTGAACAGTCTGGCCTTGTACAACAACAATTGGACAACCAACAGCCATCAAGTCCTGAACCTGCTGGCACCCCCTCAGCCAATTCCTTAGTCAATTCACTAGTAACACAGTGACAGTTTGTTAGGCAACCAACTGACAACAACAAACAACTGCAACTGAATTTGGATGTTCTATAAGAAAAGTTCAACTAACAAGATGTAGACATGAATATACAAAAGCCAAGTTGGATAGCCTAGGTAACCTAGAGAGGGCTGTTTATGAGTTGACATCAAGGGCAGCTCTAAATGAAACAGCTATCGATAACCTAAGTACCAACATTGAAACAGTTGCAAGTGAGGTCACAGGATAGAAAGAAATGACTAAAAATATCACAAAAATTGAATCCATGCTCTAAGTTCTGCTGAAAAGGGTACCACTGCCAACTCAACAAATCCCAAGCTCAGAATCTGACTCTTTTGACTCTGCAAATTGACCCTGTACTCTGCAATCCTTGAGTTCTAACACGCCAAGTTTATCAGGAGGATCAACCGAGGAACTAGAAACTGCGCCAACCATACTGGCAGCTATTATAAAACCTGCTGCAACACAACAAACTTCTCCACCTGGTTCAGAAGTAGTTGTTCCTAGTCAACCAGATACAAGAACCAGTTCCGGTAATAAAAATGGTATGTATAAAGCCCTCAAAAAAAGTAAGAAGAAGTTTAATGAACTCACTCCATAGAAAGGTCCTACAGATAAGAGAACTCCTCTGTAGCTCGTTGAATGATATGTGAAAACAATTGGTTGCGGTGATGTTGATGACGAGAGGAAGGCTGTAGGATTCAAACAGATTATCCAGAACTACTGCACCTGGTTGGAAAATGAGGAAACAGATCTGACCTATATCAGACTACGTAACCTTTTTCTCCAAAGATAATGGACTCCTGTGTTGAAAAGAATCTTGATCCAGGAATTTGAAAAAGCTGACAAATATAATCCTGGATACGACAACTTTAGAGACTTTTTCAAATATTGGACACGCAGACTTCGAGAATGTGGTTACCCAAGATGAAGTCATGTTGAGTGTAATGGAACCATTCATGCCCATGGGTTGTCGCCAAGAAATGTATTGTCTGAAACCAACAACAATCAAGGCCAGGGACAAATATATAGACCGAATGCCTGTATAATACTTTGCCTGGTATCCCAAACTAACAAAACCAGCAAGCAATGCACCACAGGCTTTGGACAAAAAACCGCCTAAGAAGGAAAAGTTTGTTAGATACAAAAAAACAACACCCAATGTTGGTCAGCTGGCACCGGATGCAGATGGAGATGCTCCAGACATTAGCAACATTGAGGAGTACCATGATGAAGAAGAGGAACTCCTCTCAGCATCGCTAGACTAATAACTCCATCCTCTAATGGCTACTAGTGGATGGAGACAAGAGGCCAAGGTTGCTAACTGCCCAGGATTTCAGACTGATATACCTCATGTATAAAGATTATATGATAATTGGGGTTGGCCTAGTCTTGAGGATCTTTCAGAAAAGTCTTAGTGAGCGAAACTAGTTTAAATGCTCCAAGACAAGTGATTTGTTCTGCAGAAAAGGCAACACTGTAAAATCCACAGTTGACAATATGTCTAAATTTCCTAGGTCAATAAAAAAGGTAATAATCATACTCGGATACAATGAGCACAAACAAACAGGTTTTCACATCGATGCATTTGACCATGAGTATCTGAAACTCGTAAAAAAGCTCAAGGAGTTTGGTCTCAAGGACATCATTGTTTTCAAGGTAATGCCTAACTGTACAAATCTATCATCAAAAACCTACTAGATGACTCTTAACAACATGAATGCAAACATACATGACATGGCAAAACACTTTGACATAAAATACATCAACCTAGACCATATTGTGTTGTGTTTCCATAAGAACCTGCTGTTCGATGCTGACAACTATTATTTCAAAAAAGATGGCACCTACAGGCTCAGGATAATGGCAAACTTCTTCCCATGATACGTGCACTCCTATGTGAATAAGATGGCAAAGAATCAGGTTGTGAGTCCAGCTTCAAGTCCTTTGACCTAGATGAAGTTATGCTCAGAGATATCGCTTCGATCTTTGGAAAAGTCGATATTGAGGCCCTGGATGAATGAATTTGTAACAAACCGAAATAAGACCAGAATTTCAGAAACTCTGGAACAAATTTGATCATATTTTTGGGCCAGAATCAGGGGCATATGAAACTTAGGTACAAGCCAACTATATGTAAGACCTATCCAGTTCCAAGGCACAAAAAAGCCAAAATTTTGGAGAAAATAGTCGAATATTATAACCAAGGCATAATAAGATTATCAAAATCCTCGTATAGAATCCCACTGGTTGCTGTGACAAAAAAAGACAGTACCTACATACCATGTGGAGATTTTTGGCAATTAAATAAATACCTACAAACCAAAGGAGATAAGGTCCCACACATCAACAAGCTTAAGACCATGTTTGCTGGATCAAGATACTTCTCTTCCTTGGACTTCAGAGAAGGTTTCTTACAAATCTTGTTAGATGAGGAATCTTCACAATACTGTGCATTTGTCTTCGAAGGAGTGCCATACAAGTTCACCAGGATTCCTTTGGAACCAAGGATAGTATGCTAGCCTTCCTCTCAGCCTTAAGACAAGTGTTCAAGAAAACGGAGGAGTTTTCAATTGGCCTGATAATTTAAGGTTAATTGGAACAATTTTTAAATAGTGTTACGTATTTTCCTTCCCTTTTTTATTTATCATTTTATAATCGGCCACACCGGCCTTATCTCTTAATTCGTACACTCTCGTAGCAAGCCAAATTAGATAATTTTTCTTTTTTCTTTACTCGTTTTTATTATTCCTTTCGTTTATATTCGTTCGCCATTCTATAGTCTCTCGATCACATTTTTGTAGCTAATAGTTGAAATGGTGTTCTTTACTTTATTATAATTTTGTTTTGGTTTCGAAATTAAACTTATCAAATTAAAATGCCTTTGCTCTTTTCAAAACCAATTAAAACTCTACTTCATTTTTGGTCCTCCGAGTCCGGATATCTACAACCAGGTAAAATGTAGCTGTCCATTATTCACCATCTCAACCTTTCGTAATCTGTTCAGTTTTGTTCCTACATCCGTCAAATTGGTGGTTGTAATTCGTCGTAATTCTTCAGCATGGAATTGTTGAAGAAGAAAAAATGCGTTGTGAAACGCAATATCCATCGTTTGGAGACTACTTGGAAACCATACATTGACCAGAAAAATCTCAACATTGAACAATTGAGTAAGTTAGAATCTGCATTCACTGAATATCGTACTTTAAAAACTTCATTCGATGAAATCGTTAATGAAACTTCTATCGCTTAAGGAAGTTAGCTTGCCTCGTCCTTATTCGAGTTTAACGAATATTGTCAGTCGAAAATTAATCGGTTTTTGTGACGCATCGTTACAAGTGTATTGCATGGTAGTGTATCTATGGTCTGTTGATAAAAACGGTAGTGAAAATATCTCGTTCGTTTGTTCGAAATTTCGTGTTGTACCGATTAAAAAAGTGTTAACGATTCCACAACTCGAACTCTCAGCCGCTCTTTTACTCGCGCAACTAATCAATCGTATCTCATTCGCATTAAATGTAAACTTGTCAGATGTATTATGTTTTTCAGATTTGTCGGTTGTACTTAGTTGGTTAAAACTGCCAACTACCCCATTGAAGCAGTTTGTTTCTAATCGAGTTGTTAAAATTAACAAACTTGTCAAATTTGAGAAATGGCACCATGTTGTTGGCAAATCCAATCAAGCGGATCTCGGTACTCGTAGTGTATCAGCCTCTAACTTTATTAAAAATTGTACATGGTTATTCGGACCTAATTGTATCGACTCGCTTATTAATAATTCTAAAATTAATTATATTGATGTCCCTAATTTGCCCGAAATTCGAAAAGTTAAAGTAAATTTAGTTTTTCAATTTGAATCGTCAATTTTAAATCAATTTTCATCTTATGATAAATTAATTAACGTAACTGCCTATGTCTGTAGATTTATTAATAATTGTCGTAAAGGAAAATCTCAACGTAACTTTAACTTGTTGCCAGATATAGGCGAACATAACGTAGCTTTAAATTCGTTCATTAAGATTCACCAAAGTAACTTTTTCGATTTTGATATCAAACGTATTTTAAATAAAAAATCAATTAAAAAGGGTGGTAGTGTTTTTTTGCTCGATCCATTTATCAATGATAATGGTATACTTCGTGTAGGTGGTCGCATCCGAAACACGGATTTACCCTTTGATAAACGGTTTCTTATCATTTTAAGTGCTAAATGTAATTTCGTTCGTATTCTCATTCGTTCGATTCATGAAAAATTTTGTCATTGTTTGAAAAGTATAATTATATCTTATCTCGGAAATATGTATTTTTTCCTAGGTGATATCAACAACGCAGTCAAAAAGGTCATTCGTCAATGCGTTTTGTGTATTTGTCTCCGTGCAGTAACGTCTCGTCAACTTATGGGTCAGTTACCGAAAGAACGCGTTGAAATGTCTCGACCATTCACGCACGTCGGTGTTGATTTAACTGATGACTTCACAGTTAAATGTTTGGGTCATCATAGTGCCAAGTTCAACAAAGCCTATGCAGCCTTCTTTGTCTGTTTCAGTACTCGAACTGTGCATATCGAAGTTTTTTCTGAACTCTCAACTGAGAAATTTATCGCTGCGTTAAATCATTTCATATCGCATCGAGGATTACCTAAGACAATCTTCAGCGATAATGCGACAAATTTTGTTGGTACAAGCAATTGGTTATTGAAAATTGAACTTAACCATTGGTGCAACGAATGTCAAATCAAATGGAAGTTTATCGTTCCTCGATTGCCACAAAAAGGTGGTATATGGGAGTCGGCCATCAAATCGGGCAAATCGTTATTACTTAAAGCCGTCAAAAATTTGTTGTTAACTTTCGAAGAGCTAACCAACCACTATGTTATGTCAAGTGGAAGCTATATTGAACTCGAAACCATTGTGTTACCAATGTGAAATGAATCAACAAATCGTTGTCCTAACTCCAAGTCACTTTCTAATCGGTGACCATCTTCTCGCACTACCAACTAGTGATCCATCTATCGAGGTATCACCTGGTAAACATTTCAAACAACTTCAATCAACTATTCAATCGTATTGGGTCGAATGGTCGCGTACTTATCTATACGAACTTCAACGTCGGAAGAAATGGTGTACTCAATCGGAAAATTTGGAAATTGGTGATGTCGTCCTACTGAAGGAAGATAACACTCCAGTCATGCAATGGCCAATGGGTGTTATTGTCAAATTGTTTCCTAATGCAGAAGGTTTATGTCGAAATTACTTTGTTAGGGTTAACGATAAACTTATAAATTGCAATTGTAATAGACTAATTCCTCTTGTATCGAATAATTCCCCTGAGAACCACCTACCGACTATGACTTAACGTAAATTTAACGTAATTTTTCTTTGAAGTTTTCGATTTAATTTTATTTAATTTTTTGTCTCCTATGATTCCTTCAGGATCATAGGGGGGAGTGTTACGTATTTTCCTTCCCTTTTTTATTTATCATTTTATAATTGGCCACACCAGCCTTATCTCTTAATTTGTACACTCTCGTAGCAAGCCAAATTAGATAATTTTTCCTTTTTCTTTTTTCTTTACTCGTTTTTACATTCGACCACATTATTCCTTTCGTTTATATTCGTTCGCTATTCTATAGTGTCTCGATCACATTTTTGTAGCTAATAGTTGAAATTGTGTTCTTTACTTTATTATAATTTTGTTTTGGTTTCGAAATTAAACTTATCAAATTAACATGCCTTTGCTCTTTTCAAAACCAATTAAAACTCTACTTCAAATAGTTTAAATGGATTTGGGCTCATTACATTAAGCCTAGTTAGTGCTAGGATAATTGAGCCAAAATTGTTTTTCATTGGTCTGTGCTCATTGTAAAATGCTTAAAAATGTCAGGCTTATTGAAAAAATTTTTATTTTATTTTATGAATTGCCGACTCTTTCTAAAAAGACGAGGGCTTTTGAAAAATGACAGTTTTCCAAAGCGCCTACGACATATACATATTCATCTCTTCAGAATAATTTCATGCAGCTCACGCATTAAACCACTCTTGTTCTTGGCAAGCAGTTAACAAATTAAGATATTGACGCGAAATTTGACCACACATAGGCTACAAATATAACATAATGTTCGATACAACGCCTGAATGAGAAATTAACTTACATCAATAAGAAGTTCGCAACAGTCAGAACGAATCAGCCATTCTCTGTATCAACCTTTTTATGGGTGATAAAAATAACTTGAAGAACAACAAGTGGAAAGAAAAGCACTCGGGAAAAACACTTTCACAAAAACTTTCTTAGATATATGTATATAAGGAGACGTTTATACCATCAAGTACGAGAGGAAATATATTACAGTAAATAAATTTTTATTTAAGTGGGATGAAAGTAGGTATTCGAACGAAAAAAATTTATTGTAGGAAACGACAGAGAAAATATTTGATTATAAAATTTCAATATCGTGTGTTACCACGTTCGTTCTTTTTCGAGGAAATTTGAAATTATTTAAATCATCAGGAAAGTAGGCAGGAACCAGCATGAGACATTTTGTGGGAAATTAAATTTAAGAAACATATCTTTTTTTTTCATCAATTCGACATTCATTTTTCACGTCCTAAACAACTGCGTAGAGGATAATCAAATGATCAAATGATAAATTGGTGGACACAGTGAAGTTACAGAGTAAATAGTGGATAGTGACAAAAAATATCAACAGAAACAAAACGACGAGGAGAATTTCGTTTTTCGCTATTAATTTTAGAAATAAATTGTACAGAGAAGAGCGGGGAAAAAAGATTATATTTTCAATCTGAAAAGATTACCTATAGGTAAGAACAGTGATGAGCAACAGCAGACCATGGTGGTCTTGGCTTGGGCTTGGTCTCGCTCAATCAAGTCTTGAACATAAGCTAATCTCGATTTTGTTCACAATATTCTACTACATATTACTTAATGGCTATCACAGTATTACACTCGTCATACACATCCCTCTAAAATAAACAAGAATCCGAAGCAAAATAACGAACATATTTTTCACGTTCACTAACGTTTTTTGTTGTGTCTTGCACCGTTCAGTCTTTGCCTTGATCTTGGTAAATTATTGCTGTAAGCATGATATCAGTTTTGGTCTTGCTCATGCTTCTTTTTCCATCACCACGCGGGAGGATCTAAAATTCAAAAAAAAAAAAAAGAAAAAAAAAACAGAACACGGAACAAAAACTGTAGATAGGCAATACAGTTACATATAAGGCTAGATGAGCGATAGGAGACACAAAAATGCTGTGCGAGAGATCTTTTAAGGGGCAATGAGAGGAAATAGAGGGTAGTTGAATTGATCAGTGGAATAATCCTTGAGAAAATAAGGCTTATCAGAAAATTAGCATGAATTACAAATTTTTTCGAAAAAGATACGATTCTCAAAGATGGGAATGATATTAATTGAAGTGATCCAGATAGGATCTATGAAACATGTAGATTTAGATTCGCAATTAAGATATATTTGCGTTGGCGAGAAAAATCCGATTCAAGATAGGTAGGCTACTTCTACATGACCGACAGCTAACAGCAGTTGTAAACCACTCGGTAGTAAAAATACCCAAAATAGTCTTGATTCGAGAGGAAGTACAAGTCGTTCTATTTATTTTTCATCAAACTATTAAAACAAAATATTTTATTGTAGCTGTTAGCTGTTTACGTAAACGTACCTTTAGGTTGTTATTTAAATCACTAAAGAATCAAGTTACTTTGAAATCCACTAATCGGAAATAAGCAAAATTTTTAGATTACAAGATATCAATCAATATTCTTTTGTGTTTCTGACCAGTTGAATTTTACAATTTAGATTTTTGTTCCAGAAAAATATCAAAAATTATCTACATTCATCTGTAGATTTGACGAATGATTTGGGATTAGTTATCTAAATCTCACGTACGGTCAGAGTACCTATACTAATAACGAGTGGAAAACTGGACATCGTTCAGCAAGAAAGTCGACCGAGAGGAGCAAGCGAGAAATTTTCGTTCGAGATTTAAACCAACATTTTTGATGGTAGTATTACATCTGCAATACGTGAGTTAAAGTTGTTGGTGATGCCATTAACTCACGAGTTGATGAGCAGTTTTTCTTGCACGTTAAGCTGAAGTGGTTCAACATGGTACTGAACAGATAATATTACAATCATTTATAATCTACGATTTTTCAGTGGAAATATACTGACAAGATATTATACAAAGTTAAAGCTTAACTTCCACATTTTTATGTTGTCATTATCAATGTATCACTCTAACCCACAGAAAAATAAGAAAGACCAAAATTTTAATAGATTTGTCTGATTTGATCAGTTTGATTTAATTTTAATTTTTATAGTGAAGCCTACGACAGATTTCCCCAAGGATCACATTTAATTATCCTATGAGAAAAGTAAAACTTTTCTACTTCCCAAGGACAACGGTCTCCTCAATTCACATAAATAAGAGTCAGACATATAGGCTTGATAAATAAAGCCCCTTATTCAAATACATTCTCCTGTTACCTTTTTTGTGAACAATAAAATTGTTAATTTAAAAAAATAATATCATCATCAATGCTAAAAACTGAAAAAATCTTGTTAATTAAAACTAATAATGACGGTTGTTTAACGTTTTTTCAACAACGTATTTAACTTAATGAAGTCCACTGAAAGTGGATGCCTATTAAAAATAAAGAGGGGAAAAAATAGCAATAAGAAAAGAGAGGCCAAGTATTTCATACTTTAACGTCGAAAAAATTCTTTCAACGTCGATTTGTCCCGTCTTTTTTTTCTTCATCTTCAAAAAATTCGGTGATATTTTTCCTTCTTGTATTCTTTAAAAAATACGGGAAAATGAACATTTCGCAAACAAAGGCTATCCATTAAGAAATCAAGTAACGAATTTCATTTTTTTTCTCCCAGCCAACAATCAACTTTTTTTCCATCTTCTGCTTCATCGCTTGCCTTCCATTCGATCATTTTTTCACAATAATCCTTTCGAATGACAGTCAAAGCAGTCCCACGCAGTTTAACTGCTTTCCTTTTTGAACATAGATGAACATTTATTTATTACAGCAGCATTTTTGAGAAGAAACATACCGGTCGTTATTATAATATTTTCATAAAAATAAACAAATTTGTCAGATTGAAAAGAATTTGGAAGTTTTTTAGATATGACTTCATTAATTTTTCATGATTACATGGAAAACTGTAAAAAAAAGTTTGAGATGCCAAAACTTGTTTTTACAGCTTGTGATTGGAGAAAAATGACTCGTATCTGCCAATTTCCGTTCACATACGGTACATGAAGTTATATCTGATTGAAAGAATCTAAAAAATTTTATGCAAATAAACGCTAGTCCAGAAATGTTTCATATTCGTGGTCCCAATTTATAATGATCAGTCTATAAGTCTTAGTTTTCGGAAGTACGTACGCTGACCAAAAATTAAAATTTGGGAGCCCGAAAAAGTGTGTACCTAGCTACTTACCAGACTTTTAATAATTTGAAAAACATGAAGGCTAAGGAAGGGAAAACCCACATTGAAAAGAGGAAAGTTCAAGATCCAGTTTAACAAAGTATTTTTCAAGATCAATCAAAGAAATAATGAACAGTACTCGCATTTGACATTTTTTAATGAAATTGGCACTCGCCACATCAGTAAAATTAATCTGGGATGTGATAGAACATTCTAGGGTCTTATTTTTGACTACATGAGATCCAATAATATCTGTGATAACTGATATTCGTTTAAAAATATTGAAAATTTATTGCCAGTACGAAAAATTTTGATAGGGTAGAGGCTAATTTACAACTTCGAGAAAACTTCAAAATTAGATACGGCGAACGTTTATCCCAAACACAAACGAAACAAATGAATGCTCAAAAGGAATCGAATATGGTCAATTACTTGAAAATCGATTCGACAGTTTTTGAATTGATCATAAGAAATCAGTTCCTCAATTTGATATTTGAAAAAGAAAATCCAGCGCAGTGATACTGTTTCCTTAGAAAATCCAGTTTGCCAATCTTCATAGACAATATTGAAGAAAAATAAAAATAAATAAAAAATAATAATAAATAAAACTTAAATTAATTCAGTACAGAAAAAACGCATGTAACCTCTTCCCCCGTAAGTAAGAAAAATATACTTCAACTTCAACTAAATTTGCACTCACGTAATGACAATCTATCGCGAAAATTTCAGCCCGATCCCTTTCGTAGTTTTCACAAAACAACGAAACAAAATTCTTTTCTAGTTTTCCGTGAAACTACTAAACGAATATACACCAAATGTCTATCAGATTTTCACAATCATACAATATACAAGGAAAATCTAACATGAAAATTTCAACCAGATCCCTTTTGTAATTTCAAAATCTTGGAAAAACCACTTCTCAAGCAATTTTTTATTTTCCAGTTTTCTCGGAAAATATTGAACTAATAAACAACAAACTTCCATTAGACTTTCACTAACATAAGGAAAATGTATCGTAAAAACTTCAACCCGATTCTTTTTGTAGTTTCTTCAAAATATTTAAAAAACCATTTTTCCAGGAATTATTTATTTTCCAATTTTCTCAAAAACTACAGGACCAATAGACATCAAACTCCTTTGAGACCTGGCCTTATATGAGGAATTCTTTTCGTGAAAATTTCAGCCCCATTCCTTCCCTAGTTTCCTCAAAACTATGGATCAAAAATTTAGGCGACACACACACACACACACACCCACACACCCACACACGCATACACACACATACATAATATATATAGGTAAGAAAATAATTAGGTCAAAATGGGAAAATGTTATCATTAGTTTTCTTTTGTCGTGAAACGGAAAATTTTCATTACCGCTCACCCCTAACCTCGCCATAAGGTCAATCTTAATAACCAGATTTCGACTGTGAACCATTCCTTATCAGCGAGTTTTATGGTCAATAAGAACTTTTAAAACAACCACCATCCGATAGACACGCGACGTATTCTACGTCCAAAAACCCTGCGGCCGTGAACGCGATACAGCTCCCCCTGCATCTTTTATTACGCTCACAGGAAGCCAATTTTCTCATTCCTATTCAGTTAAGTTCAAAGAGTAAAATGCGATGGGTCTAAACAGTGCGATTAAACGCTCTCTTCGATGTTTGTGGAGTAATAATTCCCCTCCTTTCCGATCCCTCAAATCTCCAGCCACAAAAAAAAAAAAAAAATCTACCCTCTTTTTACTATCAACTTGCTGCGCGAATAAAAACATACTGGATGCTGGATCAACAGGGTAGGTCCATCCATCGTATCGCGCCTCGTTGGTAAAATAAAATCAAACGACGATGGTGCGCGGTGATGTAATTTTTCAATTAAAAAGCATCGCCGCGGACACGAAGAACACGCCTTCTTTTCGTGTCGCTGTTTGTGATCAGGCCTTTTAAAAGTACGAAAAAATTTCATTTTAAAAAATTATGTTGTTGGGTGAAAATAACGCACAGCTGGTCTTAAATTTTTGCTGCTCTTTATATTTCTTCACGTTTATAGCACGCTTCTGCTCTCCGCACACCATTCCTAATGTCAACCACTAAAGTATACAACTCGTACACCGCTTCCAATCGCTTTTAAATTGTTCGTTCAACTTGATCATAATTTACAGTATTTGCAGAATCAACTCGGTGCAACACCAACAGGGGCTGGGTGTTACAACATCCTCGAAATTTAAGAATTCCTGCTCACAAAGAATGGAACATAATGGGGTATGGGTTACAGTGTAGAAGGCTTACCGGTAGCCTCGAAGTACGAATTTCCAGATTCCTAACGCCGCCAATATTATTCAAATCACCATAACACCCAATCAAAATTTGTTTTTACTTCTATTTTTGAGAATTTTTCGAACAGCCGCGCCGAATTGTGGTGTGAACCGTACCTACCAACGTTGAGAGCGGACGGATGATACCAATCATACTTTCGTTTTCTCCGATTTCTGGCGATCCTCTGAACCGGGGTATGACGTCGACGACGACGCCTCTGGCTCCCCAGAATCCACAGAAAACAACGAAAAACGTGAGTATAAATTTTTATCATAATTTACGGTATGTGTAAGTACAATCAACTCAGTGCATCCAGTACCTATTTGTTTATGTTTACAGAATACCGTCAACTGGAGGAAGCCGCTTTGGAATTGTCATTTGTCAAATTGGCAAGTTGAACAATCGACTATTCACATTCTCAGGTATAATTTCCAAAGTGTTCGTACCAATCATCATTTTGTTTTTACAGCTGCGCCGCCGAAACTCGTCAATGATTATATACTCACGTGGATCATCCCCCTGCTCCTGCTGCGTAACTGAATTCTCAGACGAAGATTCGGAAGCTGAACAACAACAGCTCCGACAGTGGGTGTATATTTATTTTCATCGTTGTTTAATTAGTGCGTTGTTCATTTAATTTGTACTTTGGGGCAACGGGTGCAAATACAATGGAGTATTCGTTTAGGCGCGCTCCAAACAGCGAATGTGTACACGATCGGTGCGATCTTTCAGGAAAATACTCAAAAACAGTGATAGAAACAATTTTGGTTGAGTGTTGTCGTAATTCAAATATCATTCGCCATGAGGAGTGTCAACAAACGCGTACTTTGGGGCAACCGGCGGAAGTACAATCGAGTATTAAGAATTGAAAAATTTATTTTGGTCTACGGACTGCGAGTGAAAAAATCATATTAAATTAGTATACTTTGATTGACACGAACAATTGTACCACTGTTCGGAGCATAACATGGTTGTCTTGAAACAAAAAACCTACGACTAACACTTAAAAATATTCAGCATCAGAGGCCAAGACAACCCAAATTTTTATTACATGAAATAATTGTTTTTTTTTTTTTTTTTTTTTTTTTTTTTTTATAAATTAATTACCTACTTTGTTTTAGGTAAAAGTGTTGTACCATAGTCATAAAATACTTCGAGTATTTTTGAAACATGTTATTAGAATGAAAACGACGAAACATTTGCAACTGACGCATGCGCCTTGAATTTTGTCTTAAAAAAGTGGGTTGTACATTTAAAATAATGATTCCAAAAATATTAATTTGTTTAATAAGAGTAGTAAGGAGGTACCTACGGGATGTTTTTTCAGTGGTCCTTTACTGTTAAGAAGTGACTCCAGTCAATGGTAAAAGTCCGTGAAAAAGTCCCTCTCCTTCCGCTCTTAGTCAGAAGAAATCGATTGTTTTTTCCATTGCGGGGCATTTAGAAAATTTTTTAGGTGTTGTGAAAATTTTTTTTGGGCATTTGAAAAATTTTATACGTGAAAAAAAATTTTTTTTTAATATTTTTGGACTTGTAAAAAAATGGAAAAAATTTTTGTCAAAAATATCACACAGGCGCGAATAATTTCTAGAGTATCCATTGTTATTGTTTATAAAATGGAAGAATAGAAAGAAAGAGGAACCTTTTTTTTTAGGACTAAATTCTCAGAAAAAATAGAAAGCTGAATTACCTTTTTCAACTTCACAGGTGGTATTGTTGGGTGTACAATGCATCACCTATTACCATCGAGTGTGTGCAACTTTATTGTTGCCTTTAATTCCAGCAGGAAAATAATAGATGTTGTTGTCTTCTTTTCTTTTTCACAAATTAATACCGAATCTCTTTGCAAAATAGCAGCTAGAACAGTTTGAAAGAATGGAAAATGCTGAATCATTGAAATGAATTTATCTGTTTCAAAAACAAACTCCATTTTCTAGTGGAAAATTAAAAACCACATCTACTGTCCACTGAATACAGCAAAGGCCACATATGTTGGATCGTATGAATAATCTGATTTAAAGTAGTAAAAGTTCAGTAACCTTTATACAAGAAGTACCCATAGGACATAAGTGACTAAATGTCTGGGCAATGCAAAACAAGTATTCAATACTGAGGCGTCCAAAACCAAGAAAGTAGAATTAAAGTCGTCAGTCATTTATTTATTTAAAATTATCTTTTACAGTTTTTGCGCCATCTTATAAATTTTTCTCCTCTATTCCTTTACTTTTATCACCATCAATACTTTACAGATAATTTGCCATTCAATCTATGTTCATTTATCTTCGATGAACTTCATCTCATCTTATAATTATACATGATTTTTATTGACCACTAGGTTAGATGCTACAATCCAATTCAGAAAAGGTCTTCCCATTTTGTTCCCTTTATATTTGTTTTGCTCTTTCTTTTTGGCTATGAGAAAGACAAATCAGTCTGTCAATAACTGTAAATCAAGCAGTATGTACTCTCTCAAAAAATGAAAGATAATGCACTTTTGATTTTGTGTTAAAATATTATAATAGAGTTTGTTATGGGATTATCTATGTTATTTTGGTACATCCATTACTCTGAAAAATGATTCTTGGTGGATGTTTTCTACCATTCATATCTGTTTCTCCAAATCTGGATTGAATTGTAGTCATTTACTCGGAATCATGCCACATTGTTGTCGATTGGATCAACTTGCAATAAATGGAAAAATCGATTTGTAGGTGTTCTTATTTTCCTTATTGGCTGTAAGTAATTATATTGTGATTGATTCGTGTAATGGGGAATAGGGGTCTCATTCAGTGCCACAGGGTAAGCCTATTATAGGGTATATTTCAGCTAGTCAAGTATCTCATTTGTTAGGAAATCTGTGGGATCGTATCTCAACTGTACTTATTTATCCTCCTTACAATGTGATTTGTTCTTCATCTACGCTAGGGAGAATTTTGTCTGCTTTTACCTTTTTTTTTATCTTCAATTGTCCTACCTTGTTTCTTTTGGCCCTAGTATACCTAGCCCTGTCTGTGATATTGATATTCTCAGATTTCACAATACAAAAAGATTTTACTTGACAATTTTAGTTCTGCCTCAGTGACATGCAACGAACTAGTCTTTTTATTCGATACCTCCTTGTGGACCTCATCACAATTATAATGTCCCACTTCACCAAAACAAAATTCATACACTTCTCACTCAAAACTAACATCTACAATCAATATACCCTTAAAAAATTTTTACATTGCATTTTTGCAAAAATAGTCATTATATATTCATATTTGTGACATTTGATTAAGTGAAGAAATGCAACATTCAAGTTCTAGACAGGACAAGTTCACTTAAAAGTTAGTTCTCAATTTCAACCCCTGGGTTTCATTTTGTTGGAAATTCTACGAAGAAAAGAAACCTTAAAATTTTTAACGCTATATGGCTTCAAAATGAATCAGTTTTCTCAGCTGTGGCAAATTATCGCCTAACAATTCATAAATTACTTGTAATGTAATATATCAAATAATTAATTCCTCCAGTTTTAAGAAAATAAATTTGGTTCATGATAACTAAATTTGAGAATGTTAAAAACGAAAATGAAAAAATCATAATTCAACTACATCACCATCTCAAACGAATTCAGTTTGATTTTCATTTCAACGTGTCGTAGCTGCAAATTTATATGAAAAGTCGACTTTTTTGCGACCGTGTCACGAGCTCTCCCTAGCTATCGCAAAAATGGTAAATTACTTTGATATTAATTTGATTTCTAGTCAAATCATCATGTAGCTAGAGGAAAAGGTGTTTCAGAAAGAAAGGAAAAAATATGAAATGAAAAGTTCACAGCTGTCTGTCGCATGCATTTCATTTGCCTAAAACACTTTCTCCTTCACTAACTCCATCCCAACCCTCGAAAAAAGAGTACACCACCAAACGGATCTTTATTATTAGGTATTAACTTGGCATGGAAGTAAACACATCTACCACGTGCACGAACTCTCCAATACAGAAAACCATAATTCATCATTTCTAGGTCAGTCCGCTAACATTTTACGCCATTCAACGAGTGCATATTGGTGTTTAGGATTGTTTGTTTCAGCGTCCGTCAAGCTTACGAAAAAAATTTAATACCCTGGAAATAGGTAAAGAACATGAAAAAAAAAAATGGTGGAAAACAATTCCTGAAAAATCACTCGGAAAAAAAAACCAAATTTTTGGCACGAGAAAATATAACAACAAATATATATTATCTTATATTCGCTGACACGTAGGAACGTCATTCGACTTTCCAATTTTCAATGTGGTCTCTTGTTAACAGTATTTGAAAAACAAAAAGGTGTAGATCAATTCACTCTATTTTTCTTCTTTTTTTTCGGTCGCGAAGAGAGACCAAAAAGAAATTGTATCTCACAGCAAATACTTGCAAACACTGAAATGCTGAATACAGTATTACGACCAAGATAGTGTAACACAACATACTTAACGAAAGTTTACTCAGACAATAATTTTTTAGAGCTGCTGCTTTAATTTTTTCACACCTTCATCCGCTTTAGGGTATAAAATACTCGAAAAGGTTGTATACATTGTATTAAAAAAATAAATAAAGGGGGAGAAATACGAATAAGCAGTAGATTGAGAAGGAGAGAATGACTGAGGCGAGAACAGTAGGAGAGATTCGCATGAAATCATGCAGTCGACTATACAAAAAAAATACCAGACCAGTCATTAGAATTTACCACAATTTTTTTTCTTCTCAAGTTGACGTATGTTCATTTACGGCTTAGATTTTTGTCGCAACTGTATCAGTTTCTCACTCTGTGGGAAGCTGCCTGAAGCCTACACACACTTCCACAAAATAACAGGTATACAATCCAAGTGATTACAGTGACGTAGTTTTTTTTGGCTCAAACTTTCTACAAATCTCCAAAAAATGTGTGAAAAAAACGAGGACATAAATTAAGACTCCAAAAATATGAAAAGGTTGAAAAATTTTTGAAGAAAAATAAGGAGAGTGTACTTATGTAACAATATTGTGATTTGTAAAATTTATTGTGGACTAAAGAATAAGGGTTCATAAGGCCCATTTCTGGTCTATTCCTAGTTTTTCAAAGTTCTAAATGTTTTTGATAGTATGACTCACAATACACACAGGCCTATATGAAATGACGCTGATTATCCAAGAAGAAGTGCTTTTCATTTCAGAAAAAATTCAAACTTTCAATTTCAAGTGACCATGAAAACCATTTCTGTTTTAATGGAATTGGAAAAAAATACATACTTTACATACGTTGAGTATGCAGTACAATATAATTATTTAAATAAAATTTTTTTTAATACGGACTGAAAGGTATAAAAAATAATTTATCCTGGCCCCGTACAGATTTATAACCCCATAAAGTTTCCTAATCACATACAAATTGTCTTGAAAATTTGTGATTGTGAATTTTAATAGCAATGAAAATACTAGTAAGATTTAAAATGAAAAACGAAGGATGTATGCAATCAATAATAGTAAGGAGTGTAGAGTAGTTGTTGTTGAGAAAACTCAACAACAGTTCGTGAAAAAAAAGGGTCTAGTTTAAAGTGTTAAAATTATTTTCGGATGGCTACAGATTGGCAAAAATTATACATCAAAAAGTAAAAAAAGTCAAACTGGCATACATACCTACCTAATGTAGGTAAATACGCTACAGTTAAAACATGAAAACAAAATTCAGAAAAATATGAATATATACAGAAAAAAATTATTTTTTATTATATAAGACTTCACTGTCAATGTGGACATATAAAATCGTATATATTGGCAGTTGTAAGCCCAACACATACTTCGTGAACATAAAAATCACATTCCCGGTACATCCGAATGTCTAATTTATTGTCTGTTTCACATAAAAATCAAAACCACGACTCTCCAGACGATGTAGATGGCTGGTCTTGTTTTTTCACAGATGTCTTCTTCTTTACCTACTTTTTTTTATACACCCCCTCTTTTCTGCCAACTTTTTTTCGAAGCTGCACTCTGAAATGACGTCATCTGATTCAGAAGAGTGATTCAAATTCAGTTAATAAATTATAAATTTATAACCACCTGGCTTTACAGGCTGATGACCACACATTGCAGGCTTACAACTACCTCTCCTTGTCTGACTCGGTAAATAAGGAATCTTCTTTTTTTTCTTCCTTTTACCATGGATTCTGTTCTCAAACTATCAACCACTTCATTGTCACTCATGTTCTCAGAATCATCTGAACAGGTTTCTGATGAAGTAAACAAGGACTTAGTAACTCTTGCAATTTATTTCATGTGCGCATAAGCTTCCCAGACAACGATGAGGTGTTTGGTGAAATGTTGGCAATACAAGAAAATAATAATTGTAACATATTTTTGATCAATGAGAAAAAAAGAAAAAAGGTTTACAAATTTTTTCCAATGTAATTTTGGATGAGAATAAATGACTGTATTTTTGTTTCACAGAAAAAGAAAACATCATAGCCCTTCTGTGGCAAACTGCTGGTTGTAGTGGACCACTACAGCCAATTGCGGGTACTTCTTGTGACCATAAATTAACATCTACTTATCAGGAGGCCTTTTTCGGGCCTCAATACATACCTGACGGAAGCGATGATAATATTCAGATAATGAACCAAATTGGGTGGGAAATTACATTTATGGTAGTGATGATCATGTATCACAATTTTGTCTACCTTTTTGTGATATTGTACTGTTTACTACACCTCTCAGGATGAGAATGCATATCCTATTATGAAGGTAATGTTGCAATGGTAATTGAGGCAAATGCGGGAAACTAGACAATATCGGAGAGTTCCTTAATAACCTCAGAGGAGGAGGCTGAGGAACCCTTTGATGTGTTGGTACTTCTATTTTTGCAAAACATTCATTTAGATGAGTTAAGGACCATATATGCTTCTGAGGACAAGTACTCTATATACTGGTTCGATGATGATAAGGATGGCAGGGAATATTTTGATTTGGAAGACAAGGGGTATTGTACAATTTCTGAGAGTGAGTTTAGATTTTTTCGGTTCCTTTGGTGGTAAATACGTTGTCTGTGATTTTTAGCTGTTTGTTTTTTTTTACCTACTGTATTTTTTAGTTGTTCTTTTTTTTATCACTCTGAGGTTTTTGGTTGTTCTTTGTTTATTCCGTCAGTTATAAATATATTGTCTGTGATTCTCTAGCTGTTCATTTCTTATCAGTTTGCAAATATTTTATAAATACTCATGTTAATATATCAGTTTGGTTAGTCCATACATAAAAAAACTTGTTTTATTATGAGTTTAAAAATGAGTATCCAGGTTATACATTTTGAAGAGGAGAGGGAATAAACGTATTGTGGAAATGTTTTCCAATGTTATAAGGTGCAGCAGAATCTTTGGTCCGAGAGGTTGTAGTAAAACAAATGTGTTACTAAATATTTTACTTCATAAACAACCTTTAAAATTGATAAATCTATATTCATGAACTGCATTCCAAGACAAATACATGCATCTAGAAAACTTGATTAACTCATATAACTCTAAAAAAGGAAACTGAAAAAAAATTTTTTTTAAATATACTCTGGATACTTTAACCAAACCTGAAAAAACTGAAATATATGGGTACTTGTGTAATTTTTGGCGATATTCCAACCGAAGGCCAAGATAAAATAGCCAACTATTTTCTAATGGGTAAACATAAGGAAATTTTGTGTTTCTACTTCACGCAGTCTTAAACTAAAATTCCTAAAAAATCTAGAATAAGGAAAAATTTCATAATGTAAATCTGCGGCAAATGTACTCGGAATATGTTTCAAACATACGTTTTCAAGAGTTTAAGGATCTATTTTCAAAATGGTGGGGTCTATCCTATCGTTATCAACACCAAAGATTGGTCTTTCAAACAAAAATTTGAGAAAATTTTCAAGTAGGTAGGTGAGAAAACTTTTTAATATGTTTTTTTTATCACGTTTAAAATTTTTAAAAAATTTTAGTAATAAATATGCAACAGTTGATTCCATAGATGCTGAATTTCTCAAATTTTCTAAATTTTCAAACGTGAAAACCAAAAAAACAACTAATAAATTAGGTACATTCAATTATTAACCAGACTATGCAACCAATAATTACAGATATTGTTACAGTTCATTGTTAAGAAAATACTGCCTCCGTAATAAGTGAAAAATTAATTACAACATTTGGTCTTAAATTCCAGTTTTCGCCGATGAGCGAGTTCTGTTGCATCAATGGCACACGCCTTTTGGTGGATAAAAATCTAAATATAAAGTGATTATAAAATTTTTCAAAACATAATGAATAAATTTGACCCCTTATTTCACCGAAATTTTCGAATTTTTTTCATTTTAATGCCAAATACCAATATTATAAAATCATTATTTTTTCAAAAAATCATGGTAAAAAGATCCAAAACATTAATAATATGTCTTAAACAACAAAAATGAAAAGAAATCGTGCATTACATAGCAAAGTGGAAAGGAAATTTTCGAAACATCAGAGACAATGGGTATGCCACACAAGTTCTCCTCTGATCTAAGTTGACAATACGTTGGTTTTATACTGTAGAAAACGAAATAATAATGCGCGCTTTGAATACAATAATTAACTACAACTTGAATTATTTAACAAAGTAACTTTTGTTTGCACAAAACTGACGTTCACGTTAAAATATCTCAACTCATGCTCAGAATATGTTAAATGAGTAAAAGTTTACAATTTTATTTACTGAATGCCATAAATTATCTCATAAGAATTAACGTGTCGTAGTTTAATCATCAAGATGAAGAAAGATTAAAAAAGTAAACGAGGATTAAGTTCAAACAGACGTTTGTGTAGCTAAAAAAATAGAAAAAAATTATGCAAGTCCTTGATTTTGGCGCACGTACCTTTTTCATTAACAATGAATGCTTTCAGCGCGCTGACAAATTATGCAAAAAGCAAAACTAATCCACCAGGAGAGTTACGACAAATTACAACTTTTTCGTTTTGCTCAAAGTAAGTGATTTTTTCGTAATAAAGAAAAATAAGAACCGATTAGCTAACTTCGTGTTATAGAATCGAGGATGATTTTTTTGAACGATCATCGAGCACAAAATATTATTCTCAACATTAGCTACATGATGTAAAAATTTAAATTGCTATTTAAAAAACACTGATGGCAACTAGGTATGATATAATCAAGTATATGCCTACCTTAATTTTTTTTTCGCAAAAATCAACCCACAATATAAAAACGACGTTTTAAGACATATTCATCTCCTCTTCTGATTATTACAAATAAATTTAAAGACATTATTAGAGTCAAATCTTGAAAAAAACTGTTACCATTTTTTTTAATAACCAAAGACTTTTACACTTTCAAAATTTATTTAGTATTTTTTGGATAAACTACGGGCAATCATGACTGTTAATCTTCCATGTACAATGCCACAGACCAATCAAAATATGTTCATCATATCCATAAAGAAACATCCTTCCTAAAGTGACTTCAGTATTACGGGTAGGCTAATGCCATACCATGATTCAACCTTCAAAGATAGGCCGCCTATGCAGTATACTTTGGCACTTCTTGAAAATCTTACGTTCAGTCTACGCCACATTCAAAATCAAATTATCAGCACAGCCAAATATAGACGCTAAAACATGAAGTAAATTGAAAAATATTTTTATATTTTACAAAATTTACGAAACGAGACGAATGAAGTATGTAGTATGATTATTAAAAAAATAAGAGAGATTTTTTTCCGCTTGAGATTAACATTAAAATTTTATTATTAGTCAATTTTCAGCATTTCTTGAAAATGTTAAAAAATGGGCTTGTCCCATTATGACCTTTATTTTTTTGTAAAAACATTATTTTCTCAAGAGTATGGGCGGCAGTTAAAGATGTAAAAATAGTAAGTGTTTTTTTAATTTTCAAAACTGGCACGAATAAAAATTATGAACAGAGCGATAAATCACGAAAATTTTACGTAAAGAAAATATAAAATTACAATCCAAGTCAGATGGCTTTCAACATCTAGCTTTTTTGTTTTCTCAGCATATGGATGATCAATAAGTATTTTAAACATTTTTTTTTTTTTTGCTCTGATCTAGGGACGATACGAAAATGAGGTCACTCAAACGAAATTTCAAAGTACTTGCCTAATTCGAAACGAAGACGAATTGGCTTTTGTTTGATCAGACGGCTCAATCAACGCGTGAAAACAGAATGATGGAAAACAATTTTCTTTTTTATTCCGTTTCCAGGCATTTAAATATTGGATTTTAAAACCTTTCGGAGCAAAATTATTAAACCTGTCACTTGTCGCTTTCGACGGCCAACAATAAATCAAAATAAACTCTTCTGCAGTTAGTATGGACCCCTTATATTTTCCTTCGCAGACAGGTTAATACCACATTTTTCCGTAATACGTACGAAGACAGAAAAATTTCACTACGCTTTTCATTATGCTGAAGAGAAACAACGAAGAAAAAAAAAAGGATAGATGCTCGAACGAAGATCCACCACAAAATCGAATATTCATTTCGATTGACAGCGGTGTGTCGCGAGACGTGAGGATAAAAGGAAGATTGAAGGTAATTATAGGTTCACAAAATTATTTCCAAGGATTATGGCCCAGGTGGTATTTTCATGTAATTTACTGCCATATTGTTTGCACTTCATATCACTACCGTATAATCCGTCGGCAACTGAAAACAGGGAAGCTGACACAGTCAAATAGGGTTTTTACGTAAAACTTTGTTAGTTTTGAGGTCCCAAGTTTTCAAAGTGAAAGATAACAAGGGCGTCAAGGAGTAAGTCAAGTTCGCATGATGAAGTGTACCACTAGAGTGTTATTTCGTAAGCAGTACATAAGTAAGGGATGTTATTAGTACTGGAGAATTGTTATTATTGAAAAGTTATTATTGAGGGAGATAATAGATACTAATGGGTAATGATGTGTTGATTTAATGCGCGAAAATGAAGGGAATAGGTATGGGTTATCACATAAATAAAGGGTGATATAGTCTAAGCGAGTTCCTATATTACTGAGTTCCACATTAAATAGGATGTTGCATTCCTGGAGCAGACATGTCCTCAATTATGTTTGTTCATTGATTCAGCAGAACCTTCCGAATTAACACTCCTCTGTGACAGATTTCAGGGAATTGAATCTCATCATCTAGTCAAACAGTTCAACTCTACACATCTCTGAATACCTAATGAATGATGAAGTATATAAACAATATGAAAAAAAAAAATTGTGGAGGAGATTTTAAGGGAAAGTGAGCCATCATATTCCTGATTTGAAACGAACCTTGTGTAACTGACTGAAGGGCTGATTCATTTTTCGAGACAATCAATTAAGACTAGAAAGAATCTAAACAAATTTTATTAAAAAAAAAAAAAAAATCACTGCAATAGTCTGAATGAGTAGCTCTTATAGGTGGATATACCCAAATTTATGACAATAATTTTTTCAATCTTTGAATTTTTATTTTTTTCAATTACATTCTTCTAATTTTTTAATTTTCAAATATGAATAGCCTAGAACATTCTCCGGATGGTCGGGAACATTTTGGGCTTACTTTGATTAAAATCTATAAAGTAAGACACTTGCTCTGAGCGAAGAAAATTCCGTTAGTTCCGGAGATAGACATACCAAATGTTTAACTTCCTCTATACGCAATCGATAAAAAGAACAAAATAGTAAAATTAATAGATAATAAAAGTTAATTTAATATATACAAGTACAATCAGTGATTTTTTTTTTAACCAACGCAGGAGCGAACTAAATGTTCACGAGCGGAAACAACGACAGTCAAGAAGAATAATAAGTGATAGCCCAGATACAGAAATTGTAGATTAACCACTGTTTCAGTAAACATAACACCAATCAAGTACGAGAAACACGATGAGCTTGGCTCATACATTTCTGCTTGTTGCCTAACTCCAGTGTGTGTCATCGATTCGGCGAACACTTAGAAATATTTTTTTGACGTATTTCAAGAAAGCAGAAAATGTAGAAACCTAACACCTTCACTCACGAACCTAGCAGAACAGAGACAATTTTTGTGGACGTCTTACTATCCATTACTGCAGTCTCCCTGTCGAGTCCCAAAATTTTCTATGCTAGTATGCTCTTACTTTCATTGAAAAAGACAAGTGATATTTACTTTTAGAGAAGGCAAAACTGAACAACAGAAAAACATAGTTTCGCACGTTTCACTTTTCAATGTCGCGTAAATCTATGCCATTTTGTGTTGAATAGACTTCATCGCTAGAATAAAAATAGAGTTCATAAACAACGAAAAATCCAACAACTCCCTTTCAAAAATTAACGACTTCATCCGTATCTACATACAATATAATGTTCCTTTTTTCCGTTTGCTTTTTGCTCTTTTTCCTTTTTTTTTATTTCTTCCATTCTTCCCTACTTATGCATGAATGTATTTCGAAAAAACCCCAGAAGCGTTTATCATTAATTTAGTAGGTCGCTCTGAGAGGAAATCTTTTAACTTTGGTTACACATCAGAGACGACGTTCTTTTTAAAAAACAAATTTGTCGTCTTCGTTTAGCGTCAGCAACAATTTGTTGTTCTTTTTCATTCTTTTTTCCTTTGTTTTGCGTTCGTAGCTGTAGGCTAATTCGTTTTCCTCTCTGCAATGGTGTCTGTAAAACGTCTTTTACCACGTTTTATCATGGTAAAATATATAAGATATAGCGCTGAAGAAAAAAACTAGTAGTTCGCCCTACAGTCGACGTATTTCGATCAACTGTGGAATACCTATATGTTCATCAACGCTTACCACCTTATGTCAGCCTTTATTAGTTGAAATTAATTCTTAACGTTTACTATAAGCAGACAAGTAAATCGCTTTTGGGTAATCTACGTTCAACGATGGCAGGAATTGAATAATGAAACAACAACATTTACTGACATGTAATCTACGATCTACAGAGTACAGACCAGTTTACATTGGGAAAAGTTTTGGAAATCAGTTCAATAGATCGGTCGAATTGGTTTTGAGCAACGCACAAAACGTGAAAGTAGAAAATGTACGGACAAGTAATGATGAGCAAAAGCAAGACCAAGAACAATTCACTAAGGTACATATTCTCGATTTAGGTCTCATTTTCCAGATTATTTAGCCATCAGTGATGGCTATACTTGAAGTTGACATTCACCATGTTTCAAAATATGAAAACCAAAGAAAGTTAAATGTTCCAAATTATTACACTCCCATGAAGTATTAAAGGTTCACACCCCTCAGTCACCGCCAAAAGGCTGGCTATTATTTTTGCACGAGAACGTTTGAACATCATTACTTGAAATTACTTGCAAGTAATGTATGAAAACCAAACTGTGACTAATCAGATAATTACAATGATGTCACGATTTGGTACATGAATCTGTCAATTGTTTCTTATCTCGATAAGAAACGACAAACCACCCTTATACACAGACATACATATTTATTATGTATGTGTGTATGTGTGCATGTAAATAAGCCCTTATTTAAACCATCCGGACTGGCTCTAAAATTTCCAGCGTTTGTCCATGTTTTGGCTTACCCATATGTGTGTGCATATGAAGTGGCAGAACAAGCAAATAATCAGTTGATTACCTTCTTGTATGAATATTCTTTCACAACAAGGTATTCCACAGTGGTGACCCTGAAGTAATATTTTTTGCTACATCGTGAGTTTCTAGAGGTGTGGTGCGTTTTTTCTAAAATAGGCTGGTGAGATTCTCGCTTGCTTGGCAAATACAAATATTTTTTATATGACTAGACACTAACAGTTGTCCAAGTAGAATCTACTGAAGTGGGAATTTGAACCCCCTTCTAAATAAATATAGACTAGAAAGAAGAGACAGTAGACCTGGAAGAAGAAGGCTGGACTCACCAACTAACCCCTCTAACTTCCACTAGGCAATCTGAAGAAATTTCAGAGTGGGAAACAACTCAACACCCAGAGCTCATATATCTGGGAGCTGCTATAAACTAAGAAGAATTAGTAGTTAAAACGCTGAGGAGTGGTCAAACTATTAGCCAAAATTCAGATCCAAAAACACTTGACCTACAAAAACAAGAGTCAGTGTTTTCAACAAGTGAGAAAACAAATTAGTCTTTTGTTCAATAGAAACTGATCAGGTAGAAATGGGAATTACTGGATTTCATGATATTTACAAATGAATTAGTTTCTTCAGAAATACTTGTTAATTGCACTAAAATGTATGTAATACTGCCAAAAGTTCGCCACACTACCAGTTACAATCTAAAAAATGTAGCACATCACCTGTTGAAATATTTATGGATGTATGGGCCACAGGGTTCATGTACTTCAGTGGGTAATCAATGCTGCAAGAATGAACACATGCTAATGAGCTGCATTAAAAATATTTAAGATAGCAAATTGAAAAGAAGATGTTGGTATACATTTTTTTAAATCAAACCAACTCAAAAAGTGGTGTAAATTTAATAATTTTATTTTCCAGCCCATGAAAAAAGAAAATGAAAACAAACACTGCAGCAACGAATGATGAAAAAACAAACACACTCAAATAAACTGCTTGAAGTTTCAGACAACTGCATGAAAGGAAAATACTGGGACATACTTAAAATCAAACAAATTTTAAATTTGTTTGATTAATATGATAAACTTGAAATTTATCATATTAATGTAGATAAGTATAGAAAGAGGTAGTGTAATTTAACAAACTTATTCCTGACTGATAAATAAAATTACAAAAAAAAAAAAAAAAAAACAAACAAAAAAAAACATAATTCATGATTAGAAAGAAGAAAAATGATGAGTCCAGACAACTGAATCACAACTGGAAAGAACATGAGTCAGTGTTTATCAACACACTGGCGCCAATTAATAAAATTTTCATGAAAATAATCTTATCAATCAGAATATACTCATTGATGGTCACTCATCCAATTCATGGTTGAATAAATACTGCTTTAAAAAGTGTTTTTTGCACATTTCAACAACCCCTTTTATATTTTTGGTATTTTAAAAGAAAAAAAAACATATCCAGGGTATCGATCATGAACTGAATTAATATGAATTGATAGTTGATAGAGGTTGACAACCCATTTAAAACACACATAATATCAACTCTTATCAATTCATATCAATTTAGTTCATGATCGATACCCGGACGTGATAATTTTCTAATTAATTCGGAATTCATTTTAATTTGAAGCAATGAATCAATAAATTAATTTTGAACGCATGAACATGAAATACATTTTTACAATTTTACAATTGATCAGAGTGAATAATTTTGGAACAAATAAGTCAGATTCACCTGACTTGTTCAACATATATATTTCTAATACCAAGATTAATATGAAGCAAGACAAGTCTCCTCTAGTCTATTGAGAAAAACACAAATGCGCCAATATCAACATTGTTAAATGCTGAGAAACTTTATTTCTTCTGGAAAGTTGAAATTTAAAAAAAAAAAGGAATTTTAGATTTTTCCACAGAAAACAATTAGTTTCTTCTCATTTTCCAGCATCAACAACAAAAACTTAAACATCTTTCATTCATCCTCAATTGGAATTTAATGAGTACTTTACTACTTATTAAAAGGATTCGGTAGGTTTATTAGGTTTAAAAATAGTTACTTCTATCTAAAGTCTCGGCATCAGAAATATTCAAAAACAAAATAATTTTTGTTTGGTTAATGTTGAACGAATGAAGGGTGAAGGAAGAGAAGAAAGTAAAGGGAACAAATACCAAAGACTATGGAAAACAACTCGTTTATTCCTGTATAATCATAACTACTATCCACTTTCCTTTTTGCCAACTGTGTATGGAGGAGATTGTATGTTTGGTATCGTGGTAAATATTCCTTTCTAACCAAAAAAATTTTCAAAATTATCACAATTAACTATCCAAAAAGGTATTGTATCAATTTTTGTCCTGAATTTGAATTCAACCCTAAAAGAGGTTTAAACATAGAATTCAATCACTCTATTTTTAGACAAGAGTTACCTTGAATTTATTAAAAGATGAGGCCCCATGGGTTGTCCATACAGTATTCTCTTCGATTTTGACATTGGTTTGTGACTCCATTTTATTTTTCTATCTCTCTTATAATATCGGAGATTTTTATCTCTTTCTCACTCTAAAAGGAATTCTCTTATTTTCTGTCCTTTTCTGGTTTATTTTGATATATGGGGATCTTTTTCTATCAGACAATGAGAAACTTTTGGTCAGGTACAAAAATTTCCTCCAATCAGAAATTGGTCTACCCTAATATTGGGGAACCTTTTGGGATGCCTCGAGGTTTTATAAAGTCAGGATTTGAGCCTACAGCCTCATTTTTCTCTCTCATGCTATTTTCACAGTTGAGTTGCACAGTATTTTATAATGTTATAAAATATTCTATCTGCCACTTCAAAATTATTTCACGAATTTTTTTGACTAAAAGTTTTCAGCTAATGTAAAATTCTCTGGTGAAAAATTTGAAATATTTAATAATATAAAAATTCTATAAAAAGAAGAAAATCTTTGGTTCAAATTTCTGGAGTCCGAAAATTTGTGATCCTTTAACATTGCTGCAGTCAATGGGTTTTCAAGTCAAAGCCAGCAAATTTGTTTCGAGAATATCAAAATTTCTATTCAACCAATTCCTGTGTATCCTGATTTCACTGGCTTCATAGGGAAAATCAAAATTCAAAGATTAAGTTCCAGTTGAGTTGGGCAATTAACGCAGATTCGAAAAGACGTCAGTAGCAGTAACAATACAATTCAAATATTTTGGCACTTCTAAAATATAATTTTACGTGCTGTTTTAAGGTAAGAGTTGTATAATTTGATATTTGGGTATTAAATTAATGGATTTTCAGATTGTGAAATTATTTTTTGGAATGTATTAATTTATTTTAATATCATGGATTGAATTGTGGAGTAGGATGAATGTGTGTTTCTTCAAGGTCAGGGAGGAAATGAGAATGAGATATAAATATATTAGTTAATATTGATTTAACAAACAATGTTTGATAGGATTATTGTGGGGGTACTCGCACGAGTTCTAGAAACTTAGCTTATCAGGACACTCCATAAATTTTTTTTTTTCTTCTAAAATTTTGGTTAGAATTTGAAGTAAGTAAGAAGGTTATTGGCCTCACAGTGGTAAATCCCTTATGAATTCAAGGTACCCCCATTTAGATACCACAGTACCAATGTCTATCTCCGGAACTAACAGAATTTCATTCACTCAGAAAAATTATCTTACTTTAAAGTAGGATCAAAATGTTCTTGACCATCCAAAGAATGACCTAGGCTATTCACGTATGAAAACTAAAAAATTAGAAGAGTGTAATTTAAGAAAATGAAAATTTAAAGATTGAAAAAATTATTATTATAAATTCCAGCAAATCCACCAATAAAAGCTACTAATTCAGATAAACTCTGTTTTTTTATTTTTTATTTTCTTAAATAAAATTTATTTCCAGGTTTTTCATTTATTCATTTATTTTTGTTTTTATGTTTTTTGCTGTAACATATATTTTCATCTATTTTTAATTATGACAAACAATATTCGTTAACACTGTTTCAAATACCAAAACTACAGGTATTTGATGTTAACCAAAACATCCCATTATACTTTTCATAAACAATATACAATTTACCCATCTGAAACGTCACAAACTGTGAAATCCCGTCACCACTGTTAGCAACCTAAAAACACCTGTCCCTCAATATTATTGTGAATCAGCAAATCCCTATTGTAACAATCCCTACTTCACTTAGTCTATTCACCATATCCAGTCACGTACACCATGTATCCTGAATGGGTATATAAACTCTGCAACGATCAATCGATGCTTAGTTAATTCAATTTAATTCGTTATATGTTCAAAAGTATTACGTGTACTTACTTATCCCAATATTTGATTTTATGTGTTAAATTGTTTAAATTCAAAGTAAAGTGTTTGAAATAATAATTGTGTTTTGATATTTTAGTCTCATACAAAGTTAAGGTCTACAATAGTCTGTGGACAACTAAATTCAATACTTTAAATAATCAAGGAATATTTTAATATTATTCCTTCGTATGGTGTAACACTGAAAGTGGTAAAATACAACCTTTTTTGGCCGTTACAGTTGCACTCTCTGCAAAAAATTTGGTGTAATAAAGACAAAATGTCGAAATCAGGCAGCAGTAGAATGCCTACCACATTTTCAGCAACAATTCAATGGTTATTATTGAAAAATATCATAAAATATAAAAATTTAGTGTGCATGTGCTTCATACACAACTTCAACTAAAACAAAAATACAATCGTATCTTGGAGGGAGACTAATAAGGACAGCTGAGTTAGGAGGTTGAAGGTGGAGGGGAAAGAACAGATTTATTTTCAATGACATCGCATCTCCTTTAAATTTTATGAATTAGATTCTTTTCACACTTTTCTTCTCTGACATACACCTTTTTCTGCTTCACTTCATACTCTTTCCCTCTTCACATATTTTTCATTTTCATATTTGTTTCCCCAAATAAGTGGATCGTGTAGTGGCAGAGACACTACAGTTGTAGGCACTTAATATTAATGTGTAGTTTAACGTCCAAGGGACATGAAAATATACGTTGTCACATACCTATCTCGCTCACTAGATCCGTAACGACTACGGCGACCTCCTCAGCCCAGTCACTCGCCTACCTACATTTCTTCAGTAGGCGAGTTCCCTTTACACCCGCCAGGCGCGCAGGAGATCGTGGATGTTCCCACCCACGATAGATTGCTGCTGTTCAGTGTCCTCCTTAAATCACAACCTATGGAAAAAACATCATCATCAACCGCCACCATCCCTGAATATGAATTTTAAAATACTAGAACACTATCCACTTAAAGCCATACCCTTAGTGAACAAATATCAGCTTACAGCTTTTATATTCTCTTGTCGGATATCCATCAACAGTTGAAGCTTCTAGAACTGTACACATATCCTACAGCTGCAATTCAGTTTGAAATTGGAAAGAAACAGTTGCTCGAAAAGTTCACTAAAACCTAAGATTACCAATTCTACTATTCAGTTTAGTCTTTCAGTCGAAAAAACAATAAATAAATAAATAAACACCACGTTATTACAGTTGCTCTAGCTACCATAATTATGAACCACTTTCAAACTCACCACGAAACAACTTACGTACTCGAAACTACTACTTTTTTCCTCCTATTACACATTGTCTTTGTCTGTCTGTCAATTTGTTTCCCTTTTTTTCTTCCTATTTACACTTCCTTTTTTTCATTTTCCTTTCTCTTCATTGTTTTAGGGATGAAAATGTTTAACTATTTGTTCGTTCAGAAACTCAAATTAAAGTTCCCCAAAAGATTACCATTTTTTTTCTGGTATCAACTTCCTTGCCCAATTTTCTTTCGCTTACATTTTTACATTATTCGTTCATCCTGCCCTTCAAATACCCATTTATATACAATATATGTGAATCAGAAAGATGGCTGGAGAAAAAATAGGAAAAAAGGTTTCAGGAGAGGCACAGATACTCATGAGAAAACAAAATAAATACATAATTTTCGAACAAAGGTAAATAATGTGGCAAGTATTAACGCAGACAAGGAAAATAAAAGAATAATAAAAAAAAGAAACGTGAATTCATAATGCATATGCTATGTGAAACTTTGGAAAATTCTCCCACAGGTGTAAAAAAAACTACGATGATATAAGGTGAAGTAAAAGAAAAAAGATTTACAAAAATATAAGTAGAGTTAATGTAATCTTGCTTCATGCAGTAATATATCATCGGATGTCAATGAATTTTTATTGATACCTCAATCACAGGTACAATTGTAGATTTTGTTTTCAAAATATTGTTTCTGTGATTACTTAAGCATCTGAATGAAAAATACAATGGAAACCGCTTAACAGAGACACTGGGTGAAGGGGACAACTGCTCAATTGGGACAAGTCTGGAAAGTCCCAAAACAAATTTTGTAAAACTATAGGAAACCAAACTGCTTATTGGGGACAATATATACATCAGTTTATTGGAACAAAAGAAGTCCACAAAGAAAAATAGCCCTTAAACTGTTATGAAAGCGATAATAATCTTATTTCAATTCATTAGCAATAATATATGTTCGTCTTTGTAATTATTCTTCCAGTGTTGTCTTGAGCATATTAGTTTCAGTTTATGTTATGAAATAGTACCTCCTACTATCTTCTTTCAACCAAAACTCCCCCAGTCATCTTCTTTTGGCATAAATATATGTAGGTACGTACAATATAATTATTAAATAATTTAAACTATTTTAGAATGCTACTGGACCGGAAGTTCAATACTGAAGTTTACCATTAATTTTAATAAAAATTTTTTCATTAGAACTCTCAACATCGTTTAATAAGGAAACAATTTATTAGAGACAAAAAAGGTACAGCCAAATATTTCCCTATTGAGAGGTCTTCCTAACCACACAGTATTACTTTACCCACGATTTACCACGTAGATGTGACGTTTCTCTCAATTCATCTCATTCAAATTTTAAAGGAAATTTTAGGGAATCATAAAAGACCAACTGGAAATAAATTCTCTGAGGGAAAATGAAGATAAAGAAAAACATGCACAAATCAATTCCAATTAGATCTACCTATTCCAGGTAGAACTAGTTACATTATAATAAGCATTCGTCTCGAGATAGATTTATATCAAACGAACATTCGATGTTCATATTTTCAATATTCATAAGGTTACAAGATGTTTGTTATAATTTGCTCGGGTAGCAAATTTTGTTCGTTCTTATTGGTTTGAGTGACTGCCGTTTACACCAAACGAGTAAAAGAAACATTCGTTATTCGTTTGTTTGTTTGTTGTAAACACAGCTATAGTGAAACTTCTGTTTAACAAAATCAATTTTTTTTTTTTTTTTTTTAAATTTGGTAAATAAAACTTTTGTTAAATAGCAATTACAAAAATAGGAGGTATTAGCTACGTTTGATGAGCGAAAAAAAAAATGAGAAACTCTCCCCACTTATTTTTAGGACAGACCGATGATTTTGAAAAAATTATGTAACAGTTCTCTGAAGAGGCCATTCTACCCTTTTGGGTGGAACCTGAAAAGAGATTTTATTCTCAAAAAGTTCATAACTTAAGACTTCTAACACAATTTGTTAGATAAGAACTTTATTAAGAAGAGGTTCGACGGTAGTTAATTTAGAATCTTTTAACTAAAAAAATGAATGTTTTTGGATAGGAATTTGGGACTATTTTAAGACCTATTTAAGACTACCTTGAATAAGACAAAATTTTTTTTGAACTCCCTCTACATAAAAATTTGAAGTCCTAAATCCTTTTTGTGGATTCTGAAGAGAAAAAACTGATTTATCAGTAAATATACGGTAGTGAACTCAACTATAGGAACTTAAAAATAAAGAGAAAATCCTCATACTTCCTTGATAATATTACCTTCTTAAATAACTGAAGTATTTCATCACATCAGGGTTGATATTTTCATTACAGCAGACATTCATTCAACGATGGTAGTTTTTCAGATGCCAACTTTAAAATACTTGCATCGATTCACTGGTTTAAGATCATGTTGAGGAACTAATGAGAAGGCACACGCTAAATAAGTTCATATTTTAACAATATTTTTCTCATGTTCAATTCATAATTCAAATTAATAACATTGATGATACAATTCTGACAAATAGCAACTAACCTCCTGAAAACCAAACTTTTTTCGATGGAACAAGAAACCTGTTTGCAGCTCTAAAAAAAACTTTTAACTTCTGATTGATATAAGGAACTACCGACCATTTTATAAGCAAGTTTGACTAACATTAGCTCTAATTTTTTTCAGCGGTAAATCTCCAATTAGGTAAAAATTATTTACAAGTGGGCTAGGAATTTCTGAGATTATAAATGTGCTTCTACTCAACAAATCAGTGTTTCAACTAACTATAAGTGGAGCAACTAATCCAAGATTTTATTTTTACTTTTACAGTCAACGATATTCATCGATAGACAAAGATAATCAAGTGGAACCAGTTGGTAGAATTTTCAGAATCTATGATATTCCTATACTGCAGAGTCCATCCACAATTTTCTCTTGATACCGAATTTAGTAAAATACCCTTGAATATCAGTTTAAGCACTTACAGCAAATCGTACATCATACGTGGAGTCCATTAAAATACTTCTCGTAACTACATTGTTTTCAAATAACAAAATTAGCAGCTAAATCCATGGTAAATGCTGAGAATACAATAAGTGACACAACCAAATGGATCCAGTTTACAGGCAAAATTTGTGGGCAGATTTATTTATGAGTTTATGAAATGAGAATGTCAAAGCCAACAATTTTGTGGTTTAAGTCTTTCTTTGGCTACTTCGGAGATTTTTCAAGAATTTCTCAAGGTTCCTCAAAAAAAGTGGCATCCTCGGGCTCCGTATCTGCGAAGTAAATTGGTTGAGACTTATAACCCTCCCAAAGAAATAAACTAGTGTTAAAGAGAGCGCCATAGACAGAATAAGAGATAAAGAAATGAGGGATGAACTTGAAGAAAAATCTAAAAATTTTCACTCAGGGAAGCTACAGATTTCCACTAATAAGGCTTAAAATGTTCCTTGGAACAATCCACTAGATAAGAGTAATCAACTCTTTTACATAAAATGGCTAACTTCCCTCCTCCAATCTGTTTTCTTCCTTCTCCCTCATTTTACTTTCAAACCTATTTGACTGGGCCATGTATACAATAGATGTAGTATACTTAAACTTCAATTTTATAACTTCTAGGAGGTCCATATCTCAAGAAAGGTGTGACACAAGTACGAAATTTTTTCGACTTATTAATATATTAAGGGGAATATATTTATGGGGGAAATATCAAAAAAATTTTGAGAGGCTTAAAATCCATAACTTTTTCCTTGGGAGTAAGGACTTTTTCTCTTAACATAGCACATCTACACGGTGAGACCTTTCTTTCAGCTCCATAATCGTGAAAATTAGTCCAGTCATTAACTCCAACTTTGTGCCACAGTAGAAAAAAACCTCAACGAAATTAGATACAGATAATCAGAGTGGAGATTAAGAACAATTCTGCCAATTCTTCCTAAATTAAAAGCTACTGAAGGTGAAAACTGGTTATCAAACATTGTTATTTTGTTTTGAGTTTCACGAGTTGACGGTTGGGATGGGCTAGACTAGCCTTTACGTAATATACTAACATATAGCCGAATCTGGTTTTAAATTTACAGTTAGTCTAGTAACCTAATAAGACGTAAAAATCAAGTTGATGATGATGATGATGATCAAGGACAGACTGATATAGCATACAAAGGTGAAAGAATGATGATTAGACATGTCATTTTACTGTAATGGTTTTAAGATGAGTCAGATCGGACCAATGAATTAGAAGCTCATTTCCATTCCACTAGGGAAGGATCTTTATTTCTTTAATGCGTGGTCCATTTTTTGGTGAAAGACAGTCAGATCCGCTGAAACAATTAATACCGTTCCATTCTTTAACTTGAAACTGAATGAATATTAAAACTGGGTTTACATGAAACGAACACTCGCTGTTCGTTCGATCTTTTTCTATATTCACAAGGTTACAGGATGTTCGTTGCTGTTAACTAGGGTAGCGAATTTCGTTCGTTCTTATTGGTTTGTCTGATGGTCGTTTACACCAAACAAAAAAAAAAGTGCGTTGTTCGCTAGTTCATTTGATGTAAACGCAGCTTAACAGTAATAGCAGACATAACATTTCAATTAAAGAACTTGCGGCGTTCGCCATCCCCCTTAGAAAAGGAAGTAATTACGATGTATCGTGAAAAAATCAATTAACTGAATCAAAATTTTAGCTTCGAATACCTTGAGGTATCCAGATAAAATACGCCCGCTTACCTGCAAATATCAACGTCTGTTGATTATTCGCAGACAACCGGGTTTTTTCCCAAATTCGATAACCGTTCCTCTCTTTCAAATATACATGTATATTTGAAAGTAGAGAAACCATTATCCAGGTCCGGCCTTATCTATCGCAATTACGGCTTGACTGTTCTCGTGGTACATTCGGCCCCTCACTCTCGTTTAATTTATGTTCGACTGCGGTATTGGCGTACTTCGTTTCCATATATTTTACACCATGCATTTTTTGTCTTTGTATTTATTCAAGCGCTAAGTCCTCATTCATACCCGCTCATGAGGACAAATCACTGTAATCCGTTCCATAATTCAACTCATTTAACTGAAGTACAGGTATGTGTTTAACGTTTTGTTCTTTATTATGATGTACTGATTCTTTTCACACGTGGGTGAAATGGCGGGGCAGATTGTGTTAGTATTTGTATAATGTGTTCTTTCTGGCGGGTTTCCGACATTTCAATTCTGTCATTCATGAACATCTTGGCCTTTATTCCAAATCACCGACGTTCTTGTGGTTACTTTCTTTTATCAATCACACTGGACCAGCTTCCAGGCGCACAAGTCTTTGGCCTATCACCTTGTGCTATACCCCTATTTGTGTTTCCGGGGACATGTGAAGTGGGTTTTTAGAGACGTGTCAGGGTGTCGAGATGGTCCTCGTGTGGGTGGTTGCTAAAATGTGTGTAGTCTACCGGGTGCAACTCATTTGGTACGTTGCTACCCAGGTTGGCATACCACAACCTATAATCGAGAATCAGAACATTGAAACTCTCAGACAAGAATCAAATCGAATATAAAAGTCAATTTTTTTTTTTTTATAGAGTTGATATTAACATCAAGAAATTCAACTTTGTTTCAATTTTGACCAGTCAATTCATTTTATGTTATGAAAAAATTAAATCTCACCAAAAAAAATGACTTCTACATTTTCTTTAATCAGCAGCACAAAAAATATGAAATTCAGCGCTAAAAGGCCAAAGTTCTGAATTTATATTGCAGTAAGATAATTTCATTCCACTTTTGTTTGATTACATCAAATTCCTGCTTCAAACTAATTCTATGACCCAAAATTTCGACCAATTCCATTGCCATGTTAATTTACGTGCAAATTTCATTCCCTCCTTCCCCTCACTCACCTTACCAATCGAATGAGATGCAATTAATTCCGTCGTCGATTCATGTATCTATGCGTATATTCTGTATATTCAACAGGAAAGCAATAGGCTCATCCACGTAAATAAATAAAAAAAAAAAACCCACAAAATAATTCAAAACCTTTTTAATTTACCTTTGGTATCTGAATTTTTCATCGCCCATCCTGTATTTATCAACGTCTGTTTTCCGTTAGGGAAAGCATTTCCGAAAAAATATCCGTGTGAATATCGAAACTGAAGACAGAGGGGTGGTATGGGGCAAGGAGGTGGAAAGAGGTGAAAGAACGAAGCATTTCACAGCCTCCGCACTAACGAGGCTACACGGTGCTCGAAAAAATAAAAAAAGAAAGGCTAGAGGGTCGACGGGTTAAGGCCTGTTCAAATCGATTCGTCGTCCCCCGGTCACCCAAATTTCCCCCTTCCTCTTCCTCATCGGCTTTAATAAATGCGTGCTTTATCGATAAATTATCAGAACCGGCCATTCGCAGCGTTTTGCCCATTGTTCGTATTTGGCGCGTGATTTATTAACACCTGCATGTGTCCCCTTCTCCAGTGTTTTTGAAAAACAATAACACCTCATAATTTTTTCGTCATCCACCTTCCACTGTCTCTGCCCTCACGCTCCGCCAGATTCTCATCTTTCCGCCGACGACGCCACCGCCGCCACTGAGCCTTTTCCTCAGACTTCGTAGAGAGGAAATTAATGAACACGTTACTCGTCGTTTTACGCGTTACCCTTTCTTCCACAACTTTGGCTCCACCGACCCCCTAGGCATTCACTACGACCAACATCGACGACTCGGACCCTCCCCTTGTATACCATACACTCTACAGTACACCATCGAACTGGCGTCGTTAAAACGTTTTGCAGTGAACGTTTGTCGAGTACCTCTACCTTTCCGCTACAAAGCTACAGGATTGAAAACAAAGGAATAAAAGGAAGAAAAAAAGGGGGTTGAAAATAAGACGTAAATTTTACCGAATTAAGGATGACAGATTGCACCGCAGAAAAGGTGACACATTTTCCAACCCCTTTTCTCCCGATGATTGCGCGTGTTTTTTGTATTCTGTGGACGATTTGGGGCAGCACAAAGGCAAGCAGAGAAGGATTTCTCGTTTATCTTTTTTATTTATTTTTTTCCAACTTTCGCATAAAAACTTGTTCTTACGCTATTTTTTCAACGTCTTTATGTGTTTTTCGTTCGTTCATTCGTTTTCACTCTATCTCGACGATCTTTTTTCTACTTACTGAAGCGAAATTTATGGATACCGGATGTTTGTTCTATGGGCTACCTAATCGTCGGGTGGGGATGTTTATTCACCGCATCGTCCCGATGGGATGAGTTTTCGTGTAAGCATGGCTGGCTGTCGAAGGGCGGTAACTTATTTTGGTCGAATGTGTTTGAAAAGTAGAAGAAAATGTCGATCATCGATAATGTCAGTTTATTTTGATGCCTGGGAAAAACTGAACACCTGCTTCATCGGCTCGAACAAGACAGGTCATATGTGTAATACGTTAACTAGTACGCCTCCTTTCGAAATACCGAAAAATAATGAAGAGATAATAAATTTGAAACAGTTCGCCACAATACGGGATTACCAGCAAAGCGGCTGTCAAAATATTATGTTGATAGACAGACAATCCGTAGAATTAAAAACGGGAACTAGGTGTCTACTGCGATATTCAGAACGCTAATATTTTCTTTCTGAACAATAATAATTCGACTAACATAAATTCCGATCCTTCATCCATGCACGTATTTTAAGGACTATCAAGCGAACACACTTATTAAGCAGGCAGCCCTATCCAGTTTCCTCAATTTGCAGGGTACTATAAACCAATTCTACATGAACTCCTGAGTGATGCTACTCAACAAGATTTCTTTGATCGTCCATCTAATCTCACGTACCTCCTTCTCCCCAGAGCCGCATTCAACCCAGTACAGACCCCTCTTGCACATCATCTTCAAAAACATTTTTAATTTTACCAACCAAAGAACTCGATTCGCGGAAATGAAACTAATAAAATAAGTGAGACTTATAGACGGGCGTCCATTTGGAAAACCTGTTCTATTTCTCTTTCTCTTCGATTTCCATCACTAAAAACTTCATAAAAACAACAACTGTCATTTTTCAAATTCGTTCTAACCAACGCTTTGTTTCTCTTTGAATTCAGAATACCTCATCTTTCAGTCCGCCCAAGGTGAAGATCAATTTAAACGACTAATGCTTCAATTATACATCACATTTTCATTAATTCTAAAATTTTTACAACTATACTAATTCAAGCTACAGAAATTTCTCTCCATCTCCATCTTCAGTCTCTAAGACAAACATTTTCACTTTTTCAGATTTTTTTTTTTCTTTGCTGCCCGTATTAACCAAGTTAAAATACTTTGAAATCGAAATAAAATACAAAAAAAACAAAAACAAATTCAAAGAAGTTACGGACGGGCAAAAAACACGTACTTATTTACGGCAAAACGCATATGCAATTAGCGTTACACGATTTTGTTCCAGCTGAACAGATGATTATCGTAACTTCCGTTAAGAGATTTTTACAGAATTCTCATTGAGCGCTTGGGTATGTATTGCCATGTGAATATATGTTAAAATAAATACAAAAAAAATAAATTTATTCTTTTTAAAAGCCTTCATTCGCAAAGGACAAAAGTCTAGAACCAAAGAGAAGTATTTTTCGAGAATAATCTTTGAAAGATTTTAACAAGATAAGCATAGCGTAAAGTCCCCAATATATAAGAATCTACGATAAATATTATACTATAATATCGGCAAGGTATAAAAACTCGTTTAATGTCTTTTTTGCCACTGACCTTGATGTGACCTTGAAATGTTGAAAAGCACGGGCCCTTGAAGGTATTTTTCAAGCTCTCATATTTTGGTAATTAATGTAGCTACAAAAATGAAAAAAATACAGGCAATTAGATAATATTAAAATATACTTCCGCACTTTTTTTCTTTTTTTTTTAATATTGAAACTAAGTATTTGATAGTTCTGTTGGAATTGTTCAACTGAAAAATAAATTACAGCCCTTCATTCTTCACAATTAACCTAGCAATTATTATTGTTTATAAATCAGCATTTTTTTTTATAAATCAGTGCACTTCCCAAAAACATTAATTAAAAATTAAACAGGTGACTCAAGCTAAATATAAATGAAATACAGCTTGAGAGAACTGAATAAGCTCATGAAATGTTCAACAAATTGAGGAGATTCAAGATTGAAATCCGCCAGCTGTTGAAGATTAGACTTTCTTCAGTTCCAATTCTCTTCAAAACTTTTCGACTCAAAGAGTTGGCTACAACCATTTTGCTTCCCATGAACTGTATCATTCTGCGACTTGATTCACCATCCGAACTCTGCATTTCGTTGAAGGTTGAGCAGGAAAACCAACAATTTTCCTCAGCAATCTCGCCTTTAGTAACATTTTATTGCTCCCGATACTGTAGAATACGCAATGAGCCTACAAAGGACGACGTTCACCAGCACTTCTTGATTCATAAAACTATTGTCATTAATGATTTTTATAATTTTTTGTAATCACTAACCTACTTCAAAAAATTTATTACAATTTTTAGGCATATTCAACATAATTTCTAATACATACAATCAAATATTAGAAATGACAAATCATCAAGTTATAAGTTCTGAAAAATAATATTTATATAAGCACCACAAAAAAACCGGCAACGTTTTATAACAGTTGTGTGGACCAAAAGAATAACAGAACTTGCAAAGCACTAAATTCAAACAAGTTCAAAATTTTTTATTTATTTATTTATTTATTTATTTATTTATTTATTTATTCATTTATTTATTTTTTGTTTATAAAAATGCAATTGAATGTATAAGTATTCGTGGATAATTTTCGATTTATCGAATTCTACATAATGGCAAGTAACTAAAACAAACTAATTGTCACAACAATATTTTTTTCTCTTCTTTTTTAAATTAAACTTACAGATACATCTGCACACAAGAAGTCAGCAATATAAATCACAAATTAAGTTTTTAAATGACCATAATTAATGCAAAATCATTTTAAATATTTACTATTATCCAACTGCTCATATTTGTTTAATCTTTCTAGCTTATTTAGTTACCGAGCTATGTAAACTTTAAAAAAAGCCTAATGACTGATACTTTTCTAGTTGTATTAAGATCACGTCAAGAAACAGTTGACGTTCAGCTCTATTTTCCAGCGACTTGATTTTACTTTATTCAAACATCTCAGGTTTGGAAAACACATTATTCTGAAATAAAAATCAGAATCAGTCACCTCCTGCAACATTCTTCTCATATATTTTCAGACACGGCTCATGTCGCTAACAATTTCATATTCTATGAACACCATTTAATGCCGTCAGTGCGTTTGAAGGGTACATTTTTCCCCTGAATTCACACTCACATCTAACAAGCTTTCGAAAAAATCAAAAGTAAGTGAAATAAATTTTTACTTGGTACCTAACTATGTAGTCAAATTTCAAGTATGATGGAATCCGCCAAGGAAATTTCTCTCAAAATTTTCTGTTTTTCATGTTTGAAACAACTTTCGAGGGTCAAGGCTGGCAATTTAACAGCCATGAATTTTCAAGTTTTTTATCAGTATTAAACATCAAAACTTAAGTTTTGGTTTTGGTTCACGGTGGAATAGCTTTTGGCCACCAGGAAATCGAGTTTAGGACTGCAATAGTGCCTGCAGGGTTGCTCAAGACTAGAGATTTGCTAATTTTACAAAAAGGATTATTCAAATTTTAGGAAAGTACTCCGCTCGGAAATTAATTTCAATAATCATATATGACTAATTACAAAGTGAAGTGTCCAACAAAAAAAAAATCGTATTTCCTCGTTTGAAAATTATAGACAAAACATAGCTCAAATCTGATTATGTTCGACTCCGAAACTTTTATTTTCCCCCGAGCTCAATGGAACTGGCTTTTCAATAGGTTTTAGCACTTTTTTAAATATTCTACCAACTGTCCGATGACAATTCCAAGCTTGTTGGACATAAAATGACAAACAACAGGATACCAATGAAAGGAGTTTAAGTGCCTCAACACTTTATTTGTTTTCGTTTTTTCAAAAACGCGGACACTATGGGCCACAAATTATGAGTGAAGACAGTTCATACGAATAAAAGTATTCGAATGTGCAATTCACTCTCGAATGTAAACGAATCATGCCCATGTCTGCGTATACGCGCTAAGCTGCTCTCTAGATTATCCGTGATTATGAATTTTTCATGTACACTCCCATATACACCAGTTGCACGTTGTTCTACGGATAAGACTGGATAAATACTTTTCGTTTTCATCTTCGTTCGCACAATGAAACAAAAATTTATGGCCACATAATAGCGCCACTTCTGGTTGCACCATAAACACCGCGTATACGTACATTTATCCGCATTCGAAACATTTTCAAAAACCACCCACTCCCCTTCTCCTCACGCCCCGACAACTTCATCGTCATCGCTTTTCGCAACAATTCAAAAATAAATTTGATTACATTCGCCAGCGCGTTTATGTTTATCGGTCGCTAATGGTTTCTTTCACTCTGTCCCCATCGTCTCTTTCTCTCTACGATTCACTCTCTTCCTTTTCCTCGTCTCTCTTTCTCGTTTGCTCTCTCACTCACACACATTCTCACTCACTTCGGCTCGTTCCCTGATGTCTCGTACACGGTAAAAGTTGAATGGCTCACAACGCAAGTGTTATTTCCGTACGAAAAGTTTTCGGTCGAGCTTTTAAGGTAATGATTGTCGAGTTAATTCTCTCTTCTCGTGCTGCAGCCTTTTTACATCTAATTTCCTCGGCATTCGGTGATCGGCAAAATAACACGCTCCACAGGTGGGCTTTTTCACCATGAGCAAACGTCTCTGTTACTTCGTCCTCTCTCTCTCTCGCTCTTCCTCACACTTTCTTCTTCTCTCGTCCATTCATCCTCTTTTCCTCGATCGCCGTTTGTTTGCCAGGCGACGCTTGTTGCATAATTGGCACTCATTTTCTTGATAAAATTGATCCTCTCCGTCTTTCCACTTCATCTTAAATACTCTAACATTTTTTGCTCACATATCCTCTCTCTTTCGTCGTATACGAAAAACTATGCACCACAAAAAAAAATGAAAAGTTATTCACGAAGTTCTTCAAATTCGACTTAATTTTTTTACCGAGAATGGTTTTTACCATTTACCAACTCCTTACACGTCAGACGTTTTTTTCTTTCGTTATCAGATCACTAAAACGAAATTCTAGAAAAAAAAACTTTTTTTTTCAACTTCAATTTTCACGTCGGAGAAGGGTTAGTTTATTCACATTAATCGTAAAAATGGTGAGTTCAAACGCAGATTATAATGACTTACTATGAAAATGAAAAAAACTGGCGAGAGGGGATTAAACTCGCTTCTATTCTAGGTTATAACTTGAGTGCTCCATACAACTAGACCTATACCAGTAATTAAATTAATTTGTAAATTATAGCACAAAAAAATCTTGGTTTTGCACTAAAATCTGTTGTTGTCATGTTTAATTGTTTTTCTTATGTACCTATAAATTTTAACAAATATACCGGGTATTCCAGGAATAGGTGTAAAAAAATCCGAATAATAGGCAACACTTTATACATATATGTAAAACTAGTTGCATAACCCACCAGGTATTGGGCGTTGTGAAAAAAATTTTTTCTCATTCTCAATTACCAATTTAGTTAATAAAAGTCAGAAATTATGTGTACAACATATAACTTGTACTATTGCGTAAAAAATTAATAAAATGAAGCATCAAATTGAAGAGCAAAGTCTGACTAATAGAATGATATAAAGAACATGAAAACTGAATGTTGAGGAGCTGAAATATTAAGAAAGGAAGTAAAAATTTTTTTTTTTTCATCGTCACACATTATTATGAAAATGAAAAAATGACTTCCTCCCAGTTATCCCTTGTAGAAACAAGAGGTATGGGCACTAGATTTTTGCTCTTCTGTGAGCAGGCTATCCTGTAACCTGTTAGCTGCCACAAATATAAACTTTGTCTTACTGAACTGAGTTAAATAAAAGCGTATATAAATAAATATTGTCCGAAAATCCTTCTTTCCTGGAAATTTATACCAACAGAGAAGATCAATTTGTCACTAATAACGATTTACACATATCACTGTATAAACATAATTATATCATGGAAGAATCATGATATTTATATTATCCTAGAGGAAAATATTTATATTTGTATGGCATACTTACATCACCGAATATATCATCTGATAGGTGGAATTTGCCACCTTATACTCAGAAATGAGAAAGGTTTAAAACATCAAAAACTTGCAAATCAGTTCAATTTACTATTGCTATATGAGAGATATTATTACCAAATTATTTTAATATTATAATATCCCAATAAAACATAAAAACCACCATAGTGAATTCAATTATTGAGAAAGTTTTAACAATTTACAGATATCAAATAATGTACGATATAATATATTTTAAAAAAATTGAAAATCAAGTACTGTGATGCATCTGGCCTACAATAAATTAAAATCAAAATTACTTAAAATTAATCTCTGCCCTAAGTACACCTAGATATGCAGGTTGTATTATCTAGGCTATTTACTTTTTTGTTTTTTCCTCTCAAGCAACCCCACACTACACTTCCTTGGTTTCACTCTAAGTATGTGGTTGATAACAAAATTCATATTTCCACTATTTAATAACTGGTTTTTTCTTTCCTTTTTTCTATATTTTTCTGACAAGCAACTTTCATAATCTTACTTAATATGTTCACTTTTTTCAATTGCTCGGCACACATTATTTTTGTTTGTACAGGCAGGAACACTTGGTAGTTTATTTTGTTTTTATGCTACTTGCAGTAATATGTTTCAATAATTACACTGCGAAATATTTTGACTCTGATTGTCTGAATTTCTTTAGTGGTAACGGCCACTAGTGGTATTATTCCCAGGTATGGCTGAGAACTAATTACCTCCACATGTAAGTAAGTTAATCTAAGGTACATAGCCAAGGTTTTCAATCTTTTCAAACATAATCGCATGGTCTAAATTCGAGTCCAACAAATTTGTGACAGGCTCTGTGGGTTGAGTGGTATTAATTCTGTGGGCACCATCCAGTGTAGATGGTCAATATCTAGGTTCCTTGGTGCGTATTTCATTGAGTTGAAAATGATCAGAACCGAAAGGGGATTGCCAAATTGGCCCCTAGGCATACCATAACTGGTTTGTGATTGTCCATTAACATATTTTATCCTTAATATAAATTTTTTACTTTGCCATTTTTTTGTCATTCTTCCCTTAATTGTTGTCAATCATGCACATTATCCCGATGCAGCAGCAACTACATTTTCATTTGGAAACCAGTTTTTTTCCTTCACTGGATGAAAAAGGTGACTGGCTGATGAAGTATTTTGTCTATTTTGTTTTGTTTTATTTGGTGGCAGTTGGCTTTTTTTTATCAACATTTGGAAAACTGGTGGCGGAGGTACCAAGTAGAGATATCGCATGTTAGTGATACAGAAGCCTATAAAGATAAACAAGGTGCTTTTCAAGGTTTACGTTTCTATATCACGCAAGGAGGAAAAGAAGAACGATTTAAAGCCAGTGAGATCGACACCAGAATGAAAAATGTTTTCTGTCAAAAAACTTTTTTTCTTCACATACGAAACTTCATCAGAAAAAAAAATTATGCCAATAGAATAAATTTACCCAACTAGACCCTCCATGAAAAAATTCTCCCATGATTTTCCCACTGCCTTGGATGCCCCTCTCAATAATAAAAGTTCACAATTTCTTCGGGGTATCCCTTTTTTGGGGACTTTTAAAGTTGGCTGAAGCCTTCTCTCAATGGTAAAAGTTCACGATTTTTCGGGTTACCCGCGAGAAGAGAGGGGCTTTCTCTGGGACTTTTACCATTGACTGGAGCCACCTCTCAACAGTAAATCACGTTTTTTAAATTGTCCCTAAGGTGCCCACTTACTACTCTTATATCTACGTATTTCAAAGCAACCGAACAAATAGTTTTTCTGGCTTTATCGAACTGCTCTCATTTCCCCCAACTACCTTCAGTTTTGTACGAATATTTTATCTCTTCACCAATCTCCAACTTCTATTCAATAATTCAAAATACTCACAAAAAAAAAGAAGATTTTAATGTGAAAAATAGAGTGTCATTTCATCTTTATAGAAATAAGTATACCGCAGCAAATACCGAGACTCAATTTTTTTTCTTCCCATCTCTTGTGGTTATCAGTTTACGTCAAAATATTACTTCGAGGAAAAGAGGATCCGTTATTAAATATCATAAAGAAGAAAGAAAATTTTATGCTCAAAAAAGTGAAACAATAAAACAGAATGCCAACTGTCAAAACTAAAAAAAAAATTATTCGTACGTATCCAGAGATGACAAATGTAAAGGCTGTACAAAAGATTAAAGAAGGCTGAGGAGATGACCGATAAAAAGAATGCAGCTAGAATTGTAAGAAAAAGTAGATTTAAAACAAGTAAGTTGAAATCATCTAAAGATGTAGGCGTAACACTTTTCTTCATCACAACCAAAATTGGTAGGATTAATACATGAACTCATGCCTTGAGCATGACTTGAGTATTAAGCTTTGAGCATTTAACTTCGCGGTGTAAAAACACTCACCTCTCAGGCTCAGCATCAACATTTTTTGATAATGAGCGTGAGTGTAAGCGTTAATGCTCAAAGTCATGCCCGAAGCACTACTAAGTTAGTCTCATCAGAGAATTATTCAGGGACATAATAATAAATTAAGTTAAATTTCACCTTTGACTTTTTTTTCTTGATTAGTCTGCTTTGCTTTGGTTTTTCAGCTTCTTATTCGGTAGGTTACAGAATGTGAAAACATAATCGACATTTTGGGGAGGGGGAAATCTTTCTCCAACCTCTCGATCTGTCTCTCACATCCTCCAATGTGGATTCCGCAACTGACAAACCCACTGACCTGTCCACTATCATATCATTGGAAGATAAATGTAACAAAAATAATAATAATAATAATCCTAAATTGTGTCCTTCCATTGACAGACTAATAAATTTTTCTCCTATAAAAAATAAAAAAATTCCGTGGTGACAAAAAAGGTCGTTAAACTTGAGGTGTCAGATCTCAGTTGCAAAAAAATGACGCAACAAGGGTCAATGACTGACCTTGCTAAAAACGTAACTCAGACTGCGGCAGCAACTGAAAATACAATGGGACCGGGCAATTCTATCGTGCCTATGAAGTTTTTGTCACCCGTGGAGAAAGCTCTAAACCTTTTCCTCAATGAAAAAGAGTATGAGAATTTCCTAAGTACTAACTCTATAAATTCATTCTCATGTTCACCTGTAATTAATCCCAAAAAATCCCCTTTCTCTTCCCCCCTTCGATGGCATTTTTTAGATCATCAAAAAACATAAAGATGGAAGCCGATTCGACTGAGCGAAAAAGTAAACCAAGTTCCAGACAAAAGTCGCAATCCATGAAAACAAAGCAGATCAAGGAAAGAGGCAGGAAACTCTGCAAGAAAATAAAAACCTTGAAAGATACAACTCTTGTCATTGAAAATCCACAGTTGTCCATAGACATTCCATGGATTACACTCCACTCGGAGTTGGTGAAACACCTGGGTTTTATGGACTCCAATTTGACCACATCGAACAAAGATTTGACCCAAGCCATCGTGGGATCACAAAAATCAAAATTTTTGAGAAAGGTGGTAACTTAGTCCTCAAGCACGGATGACATCATCAACCTGTGCACATCACCAATACGCACCACGGATGTGGAGACTGAACCAGAGGAGAAACCGGGTAAGACTAAATCCGTGGCACCAAAACATTTACTGTTATTTACACCCAACTGCTCCAACCTTAAAAACGGATCATCCTGCTCCAAAAGGGGAACTTTTGTGAAGAACAATAAAAAACCAACCCTTGAGGAAAGCAGGATGGCTGATTCGAAGGTTGAGCCTAAAAAATCCTCCGATGCTCTGGCTCATCCAGAAACATCGAAGGATTCAAAGGAAGCAGCAAGTGTTCCATGCAAGCAGCCTGTGGTGGAGGAAGCCAAGGTGTTGTCTGATTGGACCAATATTCCACGGGTTAGGGATGAGGCTCCCAAGAGCTCAAGTTCATTAGTGTGTGAGCACAAAAGGCCAATTCAGCCAAGACTTCCATTCTTAAAACAACATTCGTGGAACTAACTTTTGTGACTGCTTCAAAGTCCAAGGCAGTAAGATTTGGCTCAAACTCCGTAGCCAAACACAAACAAGTAGAACAAGGCCAACTGAAGTCCGTACATCTCTAGATTCACTGTTTAATAAGGCTAGGATCAATATCTTAGACTCGAACACAGGTTCTGGTCCCTCTCACCAAAAAACTATTCCAACCAGAGTGAAAGAACCAATCGGTGATTTCTGTATGACTGAGGGGTTAATATTTCCAGAATTAGTCAAGATCTATGTAAATGACAGACTGAGTAATCCTGTTCAATCAGAAACTCACCCTGATCTCGATGATGGACTAGGTCCATTCAACTTAAGACCAATTGACTTTCCAACTTTGCCAATTGTCCCAAAAAAACTTCAAAAGGGTGTAACAACAGTTCAAAATTTTTCTTCTACCCCTCCATCCATTGTTACAACCCACTCCACCATTCTTTCAACCTGTAATATCCCTTCCAAAACAAATGGTTGCCTTATGTCAGCTATGACATTCCATAACTCAAATTGCATTGTTTCGAACAATCCAAATTGTTTGTTCAATGCTTTTGGTGCCTCATACCACCCTGCAACCTCTTTTTAATCAGGCAAATTTGAATGGAAGAGACGAGACATTGACCATTACAATCGAGCAACAAGAAGTTGATCCACGTTTTGTGGAAATTGTACGGCCAACGAACAGTTTCTTCCAACAAAATTTTATTTTTCATAGGCCTGACTTTTCATCCCCACCAACCCTTATATCTCAACAAATTGATTCAGTTGAATCATCATCTTCAGATGAACACCCCATGGTATCATCTGACATTCCACGTAAGTCCATGACGTTCTGGACTCAAATCCAAGGGGACAGAAATAGGCTTATTCATTTCGACTCTGGTGCTTCCCACTCAATGGCAGGCAGAGTACCATTTAACAGTTCCGCTCTGCGATATCATTGGAAACTCAATGGTACTGTTTCTGTTGTGCTTTTGTAGAGAATCAGAAGGCCTGAACCCTATTGATTCGACTCTACCTTGCCTATGAGCCTCTACCTGCCCTCTGGATGTATGGTCACTGCGGAAGTTGGGATTGTCACCAGTTTGTGTGATTTGATCAATTTTGGGCAGGATTTCATTCACCTGCATGATGTCCAGGTGAAGATTCCAGTAGGACAAAGCTATGGGATGATTGTCATTGGTGGAGAGAGTCTCACTTGTGAGTATGTAAGATTGAACCATGGTGGTTAAGCTGGAAACCCTTTTCCTGGATACCGTCAACATCAGCCCCATTACCGAGGATGAACCCTGGCTTAGCCTACCATTAGGTTTGTTTCAGTGGAGTTTTTGTTTTATACTGTTTGATTTATTTTACCCGGAATAGTCTACCCAGGTCCGCGGTTGGTTCCTGCAATCTTTTATATATATATTTATTTTTTATCAATCCTTGATGTTTCCTTTTTAAAACTTTTTACTTCTGTTGGGAAGTTATCCAATCGATTTTTGTTAATTATCATTTGATATGTCTCGACATTTTGTTTCAAATAATTTTGTTATACATACGATTATATATTTGTATATTTTTTACCCCTCCGAGATAAATTCTAAAACTCCGTTGATCACCCCATCTGTTGGAAATAGTTGATTGTTGACTCCTCTTTTTCAGCCCTCGTCCTTTTTCTCAAAAACTGACGTGGTCTAGGAAGGAAATTACGCATGAGGCTATCACCCATTTTTCAATTTTTAATTTCTGAAAATAATAATATTTAAAATAAATTTTTATGCCATTTCTAAATAATACCTACATTATAATAATTCGTACTGAGGTTCTTCATGTTCTTAGCTATTCATTTCATATTCATTCTTCTATTCTTCTCACTATTTTTGTTATCTCATCTTCTATTTTTTTCATATATTTTTTTTCTCTCTCACACTCATAGCCACGGTCATTCACCTTTTTCCATACATCGATTTTTTCATTTCTGTTCACAAATTTTCTAAATTTTACATGTTCACTATATTTTTCATGTTTCATCTTTTTGGTTTTCACTTCATCTCATTCACCTTTCTCATCTTCAACCTAGTATATTTTTCCATTTTATATTTTATTCCCCGCCGAACTTTCTATAATATTCCACACTTATCTTTTTCTTTTTATATTTTTATTTTATTCTATTAGAAATCTCTGAGGGAAAATCTGACTTTAGTCAGTTGTTTTTCAAATGCTCAGAGAGCAATATGTTTTGTACCTTTTCCTGCGGTTTAATATATTTCATATAATTTTTGTGAAAATGTGTTAATTTTTCTTAAAAGGCAATGGGTAATATTCGGTGGTGAGTTTCCTGATTTTCATCTGAAGCAGAATGGCAGTCATGTAAGTACATTTTATGGAGTCCCAAGGTACATAGGTGTAAAAATATAGCCGTTCCATGCTAACATCGGGTCCATGAATTCTGATAGGCTGAGCCGGTCAGGAGCAATATTTTTGAGTTGCCTCCCTTTGCAAATAGGACTTAATTCGTGAGTTCTTTCAGCCGTGGCCCATGGTTTTTTATAAAAAATAATGTAGGAACTGTTGGGTAGTGAGTCCAAAGTAGGCCCTCCTGGCATACCACAGTCTAACCAGAAATTACATGACAAATTAATTAGATAAATCATATTATAATTATCAAATAGTTAAGTACCTAGTGATTCAGAAAGGAATTATTTTTAAAATAATAACCGACATAAATTCTGCAATGAGACGCTACCGAGATTCATTTCACAAATCAAATTTTCATCTTAACTGTTTACTAAAACTGACCGAAAAAAATTATTTCTCAAAAAGAAAATAAGTTTACCTACTTTAAAAACAAGTTTTTAAAAGATAAGCTATTGCTTTTTTATTTTTTTTGGCTTTAGCTTTATGCGAAATAAATATTATTTCGTTGCGGAAGGTTGGCTGCGGTATTGGTATATTTTAAATTTCAGAAGTGAGTAGAACAAAAGCTTATAAAAATAGTCTCATCAAAACCAAACTAATCAGGCTGAGACGCCCATTGGACATTTCAGTTTATTCTCGCAAGATACACCATGAAGAAATATAATATATTCATCATTCCCACCACAACTTTTCATTCCCTTCCTTTTTCCATCTTCAAAACATTTTTTTCAAACTTCAGCACAGAATTCAACCTCCGCCCATCACCCCCATATTGGCTTTTCTTCAATTCGATTTTCTTCCAATCAAAGGATTTCTAATCAAAAAATGAAGTGGGCAAAAGAGAACGCAAGAATGTATTAATCACTCGGAGAAACCTCAATCAAAAGAATTCTGTTTCTCATTTTTTTCCCAAAAATAAATTTTTATTTGGCCTCAAGGTTGATTTAATGACAATATTGAAAAAAAAAATGGAATTTAATTGTAACTTTATTGCTTCTCTATTTCTTCATTTTACCGCCTATCTTATATTGCACCGAATTAACTTATCAAAACATAAAATTTACTCTGATGGTTGGTTTTTCGTATATTTCACGAAGAAGTGAAAAACAGATCCTCTACTCCCCGCAAGCCAAACCGTAACTGATTTTAAAGAATGCGTAGCATTCAAAAAAAAAATTCTCTCTTATTTACGTGTTTTCTTTTCTTTTCCAAATTCTTATCGTCGTATAATGTGTAGACTATTTTATATTTCTTTTTTTTTTCTTTCAGTAGGAGTAGCGTGTTTGAACGTTGTAAGAATTCAAAAATTTTTGACCCTTTTTTTCGTTTTTTCTTCTTTTTTTCATTCCGACAATAGAAAAGCAGGAAAACGCGATAAAACTTCTAAATAACGCGACATACATAATGTAACTTTTGTTCAAGTACCTAGTTAAAGGTGTAGGCGTGATGGAAATTTTGACGATTGAATTTTCATGCCCAGAAATATTCGTGATTAGACGCCTAAATTTAAGCACTTTAAAAATCAATAACTAGGACAGAAAAGTGTCACCAAAGAAAGTTGATAGGTCAATGAAATCTGTTAGTTTACTCTTCAGAAATGTTTGCCTGAATTCAGTAGTTAGAAATGGCTCAATAAAGTTTAGTTTTTGATGAACGAGCAATTAAGGAATCATTCTTTGTTGATTATAATCTCAGAAATAGGTCGTATTAACACATTATAATTGTAGGGGAGAACAAGACGAATATCTCAACTTTAACTTCACAACTTTTTCTAGATAACAAATCAGTACACAAAAATTATAACTAATACCTATTTACACATGAAAGTACCATTCTTCTTTCAGATATTGTGATTTTTGTAGTTCTTGCTAGAGACCACTTTTGCATTATTCCAATTTTATGTTAATTTAATTTTTGCAGTAAACTTCGTCAAATTTGAAATAATAAAGCTAATGAATAGAAATAATTTGTTATAAAAACAACTTCTTATAAGACGAAACAAAATGTTTTTAAAATTGAGTGATAAATAGTTTTCAAAAAACTTTCCTCAAAAAGAAAAAGATAACCTTATTGTTCTGTGGTAACTGCTCTGGTCAAAATAAAAATAAAATAATCTCAATGGCAATGTTGTATCTGGTCACAGTAGGGAAGTTCAGTGAAATTGAAATACGATTCCTAGTTTCTGGGCATAGTTTTATTCTCTACAAGCCAGATTTTGCTTTGTTCGAGAAGCGAAAGTGCAAGGTACAGGCCATGATACCCGAAGAAATAAAAGACTATACAAATATTTAATTATGTTCACTAAATGTATAATAAAATTTTCGTCCATATTAAACAAAATGGAGTAAAAAAATTAATATTTTTTCATTCTGTTAAATGGTATGTAAACTTCTCTCCAGAAAATTTTTGATAACAGCGACTTAATGATACACTTGAATGAGATTTTTTTGAACGAACAAATTAAGTCATCCAGGGTGCACACACCTGTTTCCAGAAAAGTTCAGTTTTTTTGCTTTCCTGAAAAATTAAATTTCTATCACTTACACACTTCATAATAATCTGCATAATTTTCTTATTGTGAAGCTGAAAATGAATATATTTTATCATTTTTCTGATGGTAAATTTCCATAATTGGGGACACCATGTAGGCACAAACATCAAATATGATGAATAGAGCTACAGACAACATCTTGAAAAGAAATATCATTAAGCTGATTTCTTTATCCATCTTTATATCTTTTATTATCATTTTCAGCCTCATAATAAGAAAATAATTAAGTCAAAAATGATTTTTTTTAAAATACATTTTTATAAGAAATGCAAAACGTAGTTTTGAGTGAAACAAAGGTCTCTCTATTAAATAAAAACATAATTATGTGTTTCTATTATTTAAAAAAAAGTATTAGAAAAAAAAAAAACAATTCCAAGAATGAGGCCAGCCTGGGATATGGGATACAAACCTACACTTCCAAGCATGAGGATCAGTCATACAACCCATGAGCCACAACTTTAGTGATAAAATACAGAACAAATACACTATATGTATAACAAATAGTAATAACATTAAGCAATGGCTAGCAATCGTGATCTTAGCGATGGCAATGGTCGGCTTAAATTCTTTGTGAAACTAGAATTTTGAAAGTATGTAGAATGAAAGTGGGTAATACTGCAGATTATTAGGATTGTGAAAAAAATATCCCTCTGTACCACCTTGTATGTTAGTCTCTATGACAGTAATAAAACATTGTATAGAAAATGTTTGTTTCTGATTTTATTTATATTGACTTTGTACTGACATGCATACTCGTTATATGGACTTAACTATTGAGTAAAATTAAGAAATCTAAAAATAGTCACACACTGTACCCCCTAAGAGGTAAAAGTAAGACATGGCGGTGGAGATTTTTACGTTTTATTATTGAGGTGCGCAATGCTAAACTTTTCTTGATAATTTTCCCTCCTTTCTCTCTCCTGCCAAAAAACAACCTTGGAGCTAAGTCACTGAAAATGAAAACAACACTTTTTACTGAAGAATAAGTTTCTCGCACATGGATATTTGGTTTGTGGGCGCCCATACTGTTTTAGTCCTTGTTTCCACTTCTCACCACTTTTTATTTTTATTTCTAAATTATATTTTTCCCATTTTTCTCTCCCTACTTAAAATAAACTTGACAACCACATCACTAAAACAAAACATTGTTTATATTAAAGAATCAGTTTTTTGTTCATAAATCGTCTGTGGCTGTCCTCCACTGTTTTTCCCTTATTTTCGCTTTTCTACTCCTATTTTTAAAAATTATCTAAACTTTGTGGTTTTTTTTGTTTTTTTGTTATTTCAAATTATGTTAATTCAGCCCTCCTCTTTTCCCCTACCTAATAAAACACTTTACAGATACGTCACTGAAAAACAAAAACTATGTTGTTTGGCCAAGAATCAATTTCCCACAAATTTATCTTTAGTCTGCGCGCACCTTTACCTTTCCCACCTTTATTTCCACTCTTTCAGCAATTTTATTTATATTTTAATTAGATTCTCAAAACCTACACTTGAAACCCTTTCAAATGAGATCTGGTCGATAAAATCGGTCAAGTAGTTCGAGGAATAACAGGAGTACAAAAAAACTGCTGGCCTATTAATACGTAGATTGTGAGGTCTAATCTTAATCAACATTAGATTCGTCATCTTACCAAAGTGAAAGGATAAAATATAAAATCCGTTCACAATTATAAGTCTGTTGAGTTCTGTAATCATATTGTTTCTACTCCTATATGTAGCACTCATGTTTTCTTGACAGTTAATCGATCAATGAAACTATTTATACAGTTTATAAGGTATTATAATAAAAATGGAACTCAACAATGACGAACATAAGTAGTTAAATGTGGCAAGATGTAATAAAAGATCAAATAGATAGCAATACTGTATGTACTGTATGAGATGTTAAGTGTATACAGTCAGAACAATTCTGTCTCCATTTCTAACCAGGCAACTAAATGGTACGTTTTTCAATCACATTTTACCAATGTACTAAAATGATAATCAAATAATTAAAAGTTCTTCAAGTTTGGGAATTTAATTTTTTCTTTCTGTGTTCTTTATTTTTGTTTATTACAATCGCGATATCAAACTAGAAGATCAAACGGTAAAAACACCTCTTTAAATTAACATCAGATCATCATGGTTACCAAGACAACTCATCAATGGATTTGTAACACTAAGAGTATAAAACCTTAAACATCTGGTCATTACATCGGTAATTATTATTATTAAGTTTACTTACTATTTAAACTGTAAAAAAAGTACAATTTCTCTCAAACTAAGGACTTTTAAACAAGTATGGGGAGTTGTATGAGACACTATAAGGCAAGACCTTGTGGTTTCAAGTAGTATGTAAGCAAGCTTGTTTCACATCATTTTCCCTTTTGACCTAGGACATCTGATATTTCTTGCGATTTGCGATAACATTTTTTAATCAAAACTTTTAAACAATTATGTCACAATCATTTTCGGATGTCAGAAGATTTACATTTCCAGCTTCAGGTAACTGTATAGATTCATTGTTGGAAAAATGTTGTAGGAATACATTTGCACGAAAAAATGTGATAAACTACAACTGAAATTAGCAACCATAATATTAATTCTACTAAACCAAATGACTGAATAAACAAATTTTTTATGAACAAAGACATAGCCATCAAGGGCAGGGGGGAAACTTCCCTCTGGATTTTCATTTTAAAAAAAAGGAGATGTTTTTCTTCATCTCTAATATCGGTAATAATATGTAAAAATGAAGAAATAATGAGAAAAAATTAGGCTATACAACATGATTTTTAAATTGGTTTTCAAAGAAAATCTACTTATTTTTGGTTAAGCAAGCTAAAATTTTTATTCAATAAAAGCTAACATAGGTAATTTTTTTTTTCTTAGAAAATATTATAAATTTCTTAACGTTAATTTAATTGGAAAATTAAAAAACAATTTTCAAAGACTGCTTATTACACAGCCAGTAAAATGATGGTGACTGGACTTTTGAGTTCGTTCATTACCAGTGCGCCAACTAGAGGCAAGAAGGTATTCATTCCCAGGTCGATGAGTTTTGGGAGTGAAAAAAATTACAAATGAAAATTATTAAGAAAAAATTCAACAAATATTATTAAGAAAAAATTCAATAAAAATTATTCAGACAAAATTCGAGGCGCATACGCCAACTACGAATGTTTCGTTGTTTTCATTCTAATAACGAATTGATTAGTGTTGTCAGGCTAGTACAAGCCAATTTTCAGCGCTTCAGTGCTTGTTTATACTATAATTACACTATGGGCTAAAGCCTCATGAATCCATCGGTGTTTTTGGAAACTTCCCTACCTACCAAAAAACAAAAACAACCCTTCATACATGAATGTTCCAGAATCCATATAACACCAAGAGTTTTATCACTCCAAAAAAAACCCTCTAAAGGTAAATCCGAAGTACAGTCCTATTTCAGTTGAGGGTGGTAGGTTGACTAGTCCTCAGGCGGCGAACTCCTAGTTATATCATTGCTTGTTAACCCACTCCCTTAGATAGTCTCCACTTTCATAAAATTTGCCTTGTCCCCCTAGAAAATTTTCAAGCTACGCCCTTGGTTATGAATATAGAATCCGCTGAATGTTTTTGAAGTACAATCTAAAATGTAAGTTATTTCAAACCAGTAGAAGCAAAAAAGTTTTGAACGCTTCACACCGACTGGAAAGAGAACAATCTTTCTTTAAACAAAATCCTTCATATACAGAATCGGAGGCGTCCTTCTGTCTCTTTTACGTTAGTGGGCGAACTGCCAGGCTATTTTCTACGTAATGCTTTTGGTGACACGAAAATTATTAGCTTCGCTTTACTTCAGCTTAATATAGCAACTTTCATTCTGTGTTTCTAAACTAATGATGCTCCTGCCTCCAGAAAAGAGCTTACATTTAGAAAAAAGGGGGACTAAAAGTTATACGGCGTCGCGATGAAAAAAGAATGCTCACATGGTAGCATTGATAACAAGATTGAGAGCTCTTCCGCCAAAAAAGCTCGTAATAATTAAGGGGTTATATTTCAGAAAGGCTCATCGATGAAAACAGTCTCCATTTCTGGCCACTGGAGAATGTATTGGTTAGCCTCGAAATACAGACAACCATCTGTCGAGATAATGTTGACACATTCTTGTTTCGCTGTAAAAAATCACATTCGGGAAAGTTTACCTAACAGCCTGTCGCATAGCATGAAACAATAATTCTTAAAAATTTGGAGAGCATACCAATCTTAAATGGGTAGGTATAACACGCACAAAGATATTAGAATTGGAGACCAACGAAGATCGGGTAGCACGTGGTGAAGCACACCGAGACATTTCAGAGATAGAGGACAAAGTACGTTCTTTGATTGGAATTTTCAACTCATTATTCACGCACTCAAAAAATATCGTAGGAGATCTAATAAAGAGCAAAAAACTTTACGCAGTAATACTTCGCTGGAAAAAAAAAGTCGACAATTTACATCTAAAATTCAACAAAAATTCTAAATTTCAAATATGTAAAAATATTACAAAAAAGTTATAGATAAAATTGTCGATATCAAACAAGCGTATCGATCAAAATAAAATTTCATTATTACAATCTCAAATGTAACTTATTACGCCGTAAACACGGAAAGATACTTCAAGCAATACAGGCGACTCGATTTTCTCCAGAAATTTTTTTTTGTTTTACATTTTTTTCAGGAAGTACTGAAACAATAAGCACCAAACTCCTATCAGACCAGTTCTTACATACGAACTACATTTCATGAAAATTTCAGCCTTATCCATTTTTTGGTTTCCTCAAAATCATGGAAAAACTAATTTTCAAAGAATTTTTTATTCTTCTCGACCATTTCGCCGTAACTATGGAAAAGATACTTTAAGAAAGAAACACAGACGACTTCAATTACGCCAGCAATTATCTATTATTATTTCTCGTTTCACATTTTTATCAAAAAGTACCGAGTCAATAGGAAACAAACTTCTTTCAGACCTGATTCTATTCGATGACTACCTTTCGCAAAAATTTCTGGCCCATCTTTTTTGTAGTTTTCTCAAAACATTGAATACACATTTTGGGCGGTACGTATAATATACATATATTATACATTGAAAAAATTTGGTGAGAATTGGAAAATGGTACCAATCGGTTTCTGGATAACTTTCATCTTCAACCCTAACCATTTTACGAGATCAATTTTAACATCCTGTTTGCAAGCAAATGCAGTAAAAAGGGTATTTACGGTAAGAGGTGACATAAAATCGATGATTTTAGAATTTATTATGGGCATTAGCGGGTTTGAACAGAAATTTCCCAACCATTTTTCCGGCTCAAATGTTCGTCACCAAGTTATTTTCAGACTCTGACAGGTATTTCCTTCATGCCAAAATTTCGGAATCCTGAAACAAAATACCGAAAATTGCTGGATTATAAAGTTGATTCTATTCTCGTAGACCATTTCTTCGGGCTCTCAAATCACTGCAAATCTTCTCGCTAATATCAGCTTGACTTTATTATCCATTAGACTATTCGCTTGCAGAAGTAAAAGTTTAAAATAGAATATAATTCAACGATACTTTTAGGAAGATGCTTTGAAGAAAAAAAACAATCATCGACTTTCGCAAAAATGGTTCTATTTCTCAAAGGAAAAATTGCTTTCGAGGTGCGATTTTCACCAATGAAAAGGAAAAGAATTGAAAATAATTTGTAGGTTTTGTCGGCTCGGGGAATCAAACCTGGGACTTATATATTCGCCAGCTAAAATCGGTGAACTTAACCGCACAGCCATCTCACCGCCAACTATAACTGGCGAATGTATTTTATATTAGACAGGGTATGGTGGTTCCCACACACTCCCCCCCTAGAGAGACTCAACACGAGTTGAATGACATTAGATGCTGTGGGAGGTTGGGCAGAATCAGAAACGCTTCTTATACCTATACACACAGGCTTATACTACCTATATGGTTCTATTTCCACTATATAGGGCGCCATCTATCGGCGACTCAAGTTACGAAGGAGAGTTGTGAGTTCCACCATGCACCACTAGGGTGCGTGCGTGTCCAGCACACGTCAAGGGTCACCACTGTGGAATACCTTGTTGTGAGAGATATTTGCACTAGAAGGTCTTCAACAGTATTTTGCGTGTTCTGCCACTTCATACGGTTAAGTATGGGAGAGCCAAATCCTCGGCGAACACTGGCGATTTTTGAGCCGGTTCTGAGAGTTTATATACAGAATTTGGCACACGCACACAGACACACATGCATACGTACATGTACGTAATTATGTCATGTGTTACGTCGTTTCTTGCCTCTGTTGAGGTGATAAGAAACGACGCAGAATGTTTGGTACCGGGCCGTGACATCACCGAGATCATTATCTGGTAATTGATCTCGGCCCGTGCAATGTATCTTACCTGTACATACGTACAGGTAAGAACATACAAACGCACCAGTGTAAGTTCGTTTTACGTCATAAAGACGATTATTGCCAGCCTTTGGGCAGCAACTGTTGTCAAGGGGTGCAGGCCCCTATTACCTCATACGAGTATTGTCTCTGCAGCTACTCCCCCAGTTTTTGCACCGCAAAAATGATAAGTCGTGTGACTGGGGGGACTTATCAAGTCTATTGCTGTCGCTGGTCCCTCTCCCATTTGGCTAAGGCTGATCCTACCGGGGCACCCACACACTCGTAAGACATCTTACGAGCGTTAAATCGGGCCTGGTAGGACTCTCGGCTTTGTTGCCCCCTATGTCTGGGCGGTTGGTTTTGGTGTGCTGGATGGGTGTAAGGATGGGGATGGTGTGGAGGTGGAGGACCAGACGGGGTTTTCAGTGTTGGCTGGTTGAACATCGGGGAGTTTGACATCCCCAATGGTTTGTAGGTTAGACCGAAGGTGGGAGGAGGGCATTTTTGAGGCACCTCTTCCACCGGGAGTTGCCTCTTTACCTCCAATGTCATCAGGGTTGAGGACTCCGAGGATGGGTTCTCCTCTCTCGGTGTCCTCTCCAGTGACTTTGGAGGCAAAATGACGGCAGGAAGGTGTGCGGACATCATCTTGACGATGTCCGCAGCCGATGTTGTGTTCATCAGCAATTCATTTTCGATTCGTTCGATTTCCTTTTCTTGCTCCGTATGTTCCTTAGTCTTTACAGGCTGAGGTACAGGCGGAACGATAAAATGGAATTCTGGAGTTGAAAATGGCGTGTTGGTTGGGGACGACATGATACAAGCAAGGAAAGAACAAATTGGAAAAAAAGAAAGAAAAATGGTAGAAAATTAGGCGTGTTAAACAGTCAACAGCAGAAAAGTGAGTGAAAAAGGTTGCGAGAATATTTTCGATTGCAGCTTTATTCCAAGTCATTATCACATTTCAGACATGTTCGGAGGGGATAGTGCATTAAATAGTCTTTAGCTGAAAAGTTTTCTGGTCAAAATCTTTTAGGTACAAGCAGAGTTAAGCGTATTTGAATTTTCGTACTTTTGAATTTGGAAATTTCACAAAGGAATGCACTCTTCATTTGTGACGTCACAATCTATTGACTATTTTGTTATCAGAATATTTGTCAATAGAAACACGTTGCGTTGTTTTCTTCCGTATCACAAGTGGGTTTGTTTATTTGTGTCGTGTTTTATTTGTACGCATTTATTCTCTGCTTATCTGTGGAATTTCTTTTGTTACAAATATTCCCAGATTCTCGTGCGTATTTTTATGCGTGTTTGTAATTTTCACAGCGGATATTAACTTTCGTGAATATTTTTAGTTTCTCCTTGCCAATCTTTCAGATTTTCGAGTTGGAATTTGGTTGTTTTGCTTTGTGCTGTCAAGGGGCTTGCCTCTTTTTTGTGGGCATAAGGAGGCCGACGGATCGTAGTGTATTTTGAAGATCACGTCACTAAACTTTACCGTTATCTTTATTTTTGTTTTTTCTACTGGTGATTTTTATGATTTATCACCTTTTTCAACCTGTTTGTCCTTTACTTTTTGTGGTTGTGTGGTATCGGACTGTGTGGTCTGTTTTTCTTCTTCTATTTTTCTGTCTGTCATCTTCCTTGTTGCTCTTTGGAGCATTTTTCTGTCGTCATTTATAAGGTACGCAGGTTTCAATCTATCTATTGAAATTGTTTTTTCTTCACCTGCGATTAGTATCACAAAATTATTGTCATCTTGTGATACAACCTTATAAGGACCAAAGTATGGTTTCTCCAACGAAGATCTTATTTTTTCGTCTCTGACAAACACATGAGAAGTTGTGGCCAAGTGTTTGGAGACATAAATCTTTGGTTGGTCATGACGAGCTGCCTGTTTCAAAAAACTGTTAGCATCAGTACGTATGTTTTGGACGAGCGTTTCGGGGCTAATTTCTTTCGAGTGGGTGAAAAAGTCCCCTGGTAGGCGTAGCTCTTTGCCTAGTGCCAACTGCACCGCAGCGTGACCTGTGTCCATTTGAAGAGCAGATCGAAGGCCCAAGGGGATGGTTGGTAGTATGTCAACCCATCTCTTGGTGTTGTAAGCCATGATGGAGGCTTTCAAAGCTCTGTGCCAACGCTCAACTTTACCGTTTGCATGAGGATGGTAAGCTGTGGTCTGATTGTGTTGTGCACCAAGCTTCTTAGACAGCTCTTGGAAGAGCGAGCTTTAAAATTGACAACCCTGGTCCGTGATGATGACTTTAGGTACACCATAGCGGGCAATCCAGGTGTTGTATAACCTGGCAGCTACTGTTGGAGCTGTCATCTCATAGAGAGGAACTGCCTCTGGCCATAGAGTTGCTCTATTGATCATCGTCAACAGGTATCTGTGTCCTTGGGATGGGGGTAATGGACCAACCAAGTCTGTGTATCATTTTAAACCGCTCCGTTTGTTTGAAAGATTTAAGAGGCGAACGAGTGTGTCTTCCTACTTTGGACTCTTGGCAATTCAGGCAACTGAGAGCCCATTTGTTGCAGTCGGACTTCATTCGAGGCTAAACAAATCTTGATGCTACTAATCCAGCAGTGCATTTTGGTCCAAGGTGCGATAGATTGTGCACACTACTGAAAGCCAATTTGCGATACTTTGTCGGCAGGAATGGCCTATTCTTGCCTGTACTAATGTCGCATGTTAGTAAAACATTAGTACCAGGGATTTTCCTTTGTCTCAATTTGAGAGCTGTGTCATCGTTCGACAACAGTTCTTGCTTAACTGTTCTTTAGCTATTTCAGCGTAAGGTAATTGAGACAGTGCCGAGATGGCTTTGATCCTACTAAGAGCATCAGCTGGAGTGTTGAGTTCTCCACTTATATACTGGATGTCTGTAGTCAACTGTCCTATGTAGTCCAATTGTCGAGCTCTTCTTGGGGAAGCTGGTTCTGTTTTTTGCGTGAAGGCATGTGTTAGGGGTTTATGATCTGTATACACAGTGAAACATCTACCCTCTAATTGGTGCCTGAAATGCTTCAACGCAGCAAATATTCCCAGTAACTCCCTGCTGTATGTGCTGTAGTTCTTCTCAGTTTTTGATAGCTTTCTGGAGAAGAAAGCAGGTGGTAACTTCTTTTCATTGTCCTTTTGGTACAGTGTTGCACCAATAGCAAAGTCGGATGCATCAGTTGCGACACATAACGGTAGACTTTCATCTGGGTGAGCTAGTAGAGTTGCATTTGCCAGTGTTTCTTTGATGTTTTCAAAGGCTTTTTCAGCTTCTTCTGTCCAATCGAGTGGAGTTTTATCTTTCTTTTTATTTGTTTTGATCAATGCAAACAGTTTACTTTGTTCGACTGCAGTGTTTTTAATGCAATGTCTGTAGAAATTCACCATCCCCAAGAAGCGTCTGAGTTCTGCAACGTTTGAGGGTTTCGGGAATTTCAATATGGGCTCTACCTTGGTCTTCAGAGGGGAAATGCCTTCGGTTGAGACTTGATAGCCGAGAAAGTCAATTTTGGTTTGTTTGTATAAACTTTTTCCAACATTAATGGTAAGTCCAGCAGCGTGTATACGCTGTACGATGGCTCTTACATTCTTCTCGTGCTGTTGCTTACTGCCTTCTGAGCAAATGCATATGTCATCTAAATATGCATAAGCAAACGGCAAATCCATAAACAGTCCATTGATGAATCTCTGGAAAGTTTGTGCAGAATTACAGAGTCCAAACGGCATTCGAAGGTATTCGAATAAATTAAAGAGGGTTATGACCACTGTCTTTGGAATGTCCTGTTCAGCCATTGGAATTTTTGGAATGCCCAGTTGATGTCGATTTTGGTGAACATCGTTTTACTCTTCATATTCGCGTTGAAATCCATTATGTTTGGGACTGGATAGCGATCAGGAACTGTTTTGGCATTTAAGGCTCTGTAGTCTCCAACGATTCACCATTCTCCACTTGCTTTTTTGGTCATGTGGATCGGGGAACTCCATGAGCTTTTCGAGGAGTGGCATATGCCTTCCCCTATTATGCGATCATAGTATTCCCATGCTGCTTTGAGTTTATCAGGCAGTAGCCTGCGGGCTCCAGCATGGCAAGGCGGTCCTTTAGTTTCTATATAATGAACGGTGTCATGTTTATAGGTTGGATGCCTGCGAATTGATGGTTGAGTGACTCCAGGATAGTCTGACAGAATCCGTAGGAATTGTTCGTCGACTTTTGTGCAGCTGGATATGTTGGTGTCCAGTTGGTACGCTAGCGTTTTGCCTTCCACCCATAGACCAGTATTGTTGTCTATGATTTTTCCATTTTGTAGGTCGATGACCAGGCCGTAGTGTGCAAGAAAATCTGAGCCCAGGATCGGAGTTGGAACATCTGCAATTGTGAAGGACCACGTCATGTCTCTTCGCAAACTGATGCTTACTTTGCTGGATTCTATTCCGTAAACTGGAAGGTTTTGACCATTCACAGTTCCGAGGTAGTATTTCGGAGGAAATGCCTTTTGTTTCTTACTTCCCGGCAAAATGCTCAAGTCAACACCTGAGTCTATAAGGTAACATCTCCTGTTTGTCCTGTCCTCAATGAACAGGCGGCGTGAATACTTTTTTGAGGGATCTTCTGCCACATAGACACCCCTCTTTCTAGTTTGACGGCTTACTGTACGTTTTTCCCCACCATTGGCATCTGTTGTTGCACTTGGTGGCTTCCACGTCAAATCTATTATGAAAAAAGCAGGATTTATCATCCCAGTTTTGAGACCGGGGTTTGGGGATTATGATCTTCTAGGGGGAGTTGGACTCTGACCCCTGGTAGAATTGCTCTTTCGGTCTCTGGACCTGGATTTTCTATCATTATTTCTATTGTTGCTCCTGCTTTTCGAGCGGTTGTTACTTCTACCATTTCTTGGGCTGTTGTTATTACTCTTCTTCTTTATTTAGCTAGTCAGCTGAGCTATCTGGGCTCTAAGCTGAGCTAGTTCTCCAGTCTCTGTCAATACTGCACAAATCAAGGATACTGATCTCTAATGTTCCAGTGCACTATCGGCACTCTTTGCCAAAAAGTCTAGGTCCTCGGAATTGTTAATTACCGTGGTACCCACCGCTGCCAGACACTGTACAACATGTTGGGGCAGTTGCTTACAAAACTGGTTCCCAATGACTGACGGTGATACGATGTAGTCGGCTTTCTGTCGTAATTTAGCCATGAAGGTGGAGGGTTTATCGTCTCCAATCTTCGTCCCACCCATAACATCATCTATTATTTGGTTTTGGGTCTTACCAAACACATTTCGAATTTTCTTGCAGAACCAACTGTACTTATCTGCTTCCATCAGAGGGCATTCCATGATATCCGGAATACGGCGTATTATTTCTGCGGGCATGCCACTGCAAATGTGTGAATATTTCTGGTCATTTTGCAAGTTTTCTGTTTTAAAACGACCTTCGAGGAGAGTCAACCAGAGTTCTACCTCATTTGGCAAAAATTCCGGAATCTCAATCCTCCGCCTTTGGATCGCAGGGTTCTGCAGAGTCTGCATCTGCAACAGCTGTAGTAGCTGTGCAAGCACTTCAGGGGTCAGCTGTGGCTGACCGCTTCCACCTATTCCAGGCTGATTCGATGTTGGGTTCATCGTACTTCCGTTAGGCATTGTAATCTGCTGCTTCTCTGTTGAGTTGTTTTTGGCAAAGGTTCCACCAGACTCCGTCAGTTGTCGGTCTTGGGTCGAAGGGTCGGAGTCTTGGCTCAATAGACGACCACTTCTGAGGGTGCAAGCTGTTGTCTCGTTTGAGTTGACTACAGCTCCCAAATGCAAGGCTTCTGGTCTCCGGATTCGTTTTTGCTTTTCAGGAGTCTCAAAGACTTCAGAGTCTCTGGTCGAAGCTGGAGGAGTTGGCGGATGAGGGCAACTTTATTCCTCCAGGTCTACTTCTCTTGGTTCCTTTCCGGCAAATATATTTGGAAGGGGGGGTTTAATTTCCCACTTTTAAAGTCAGACCTCTGCTTCGACAGCCAAAGGTGTCTAGGTCTGTGAAAAAATTTTGTTTTGTCGGCTCGAGGAATCGAACCTGGGACCTACATATTCACCCGCTAAAAGCGGTGAACTTAACCGCACGGCCATCTCACCGCCGACTATAACTGGCGAATGTATTTTATATTAGACAGGGTATTGTGGTTCCCACATAATTCAACAGCCATATTTGGGATATATGCGGGTAAATGTTAAAAGAGACCGCAGGCGTTCTTTAAATGAGGACGATTTCTTCGTCAACTTACAAAGGTGATGAGCAAAAGGGAAAGTGCCAGACAAAGATGCAATATAAAAGTCTAAGAGCAAAACCAAACGCAAAACTTGAGAAAAAATCCGAAAAAACTGTACAATTTTCGCAATTTTGGACCTACATTGCGTAATTTCAGTTTAATGAAAACAACTATGCTACTCTTTCCCGGGAATGGGCGTTTTTTCATGATGAATGATATATATATGATGCGAGTATTCATGATAATTATCAATGCAATGATTCAATTTTGACTAAGATGATACATAACTTACTATCCAATAGTGGTTACCGAGTTCCTTCAGAAAAACTTTTTATCAATTATTCGCAAGTACTGTGTATTAGATTAAATGATTAGTCCTCGCATTTATTACTCTAGTATTAATTCTTATATGACAAAAGTATACCTTATAAATTTATTATACTAACCGCTATATTCAGCGTTCAATATTTTTCTTTCCCTTTATTTGATCAGTCACAAATCTTATACAAATATTACGATAATTCGGGTGCTAACTGGAATGAGATAAGTCAAGATTCTTGCACATTTTGGAAGGATATAAAAGGTCGATTTGAGTTAGCCACAAATAATCGTAAATATCTTATAAGCAAAACCGAAACTAAGATGAAAACCCGCACTACGACCACAATAAATGGTCTTCGTCTTGCTTGTTCTCATCAATAATCAGCATGGTGTTCTCATTAACGAAACCAAAAAGAAACCAGCCTATCATCAAAGTAATGTGTATTTGATACCCAAATATTTCTCCATTGCAATTTCTCCAGTTATTTGACTCTTTTCTACTATTTTCTATACGTTCGACGCGGTGTCAAATACGAATTTTCATTACAACCAACACCCACACACCTGTAGCTCCATTTTCCATTAGCTACTTCTTACCTTTTCGGACTTTTCAACCAAAAACGTCGACTACAGATTCGATTTTGTGGTTAGAAGAATTCGGAGGATTGATGGGAAACACAGGAACTTTAAGACCTCAGCAAGTTTCAACCACCGACCAAAAAGTGTGGCAAACGTATCATCGTCAATGACTCGTCATTATACGGTGTGTAAGGCCATGCACACCACAATCGACACAATATAAGCATATGATATAGGCCTACCTGTAACATAGAACAGAAAACATAATTACTTCTCTATTGTTGGCCAAACAATGACGCATTAAGGCAAGCTGGAAAACTTTTTGCATCAGCGAAAGCGTCGTAACCATTATTTTCACTAATTCGATCGCATTTTGAATACATAGGACCTACACTTCTGGAACGAAAGTCGTTTTGTGGACACGGGAAAGTAACGATAGCCAAACGACTGACGACGAGAATTGAGAAGTTTCGTTCAATTGTTCAATCAGGATGACATAAAATACAAATGTGCTACGCGAGAAAGTGTTGAAAAAGTACTTTCACGTATTCAGGGTGTATTAGGGCTCTGTGTATTAGGGCTCTGCGAGCTATGCACAGGCATGCTCGTCCCCCATTTTCTTCTCAACAGTATTTTGTCAGTTTTATATCATTTCGCCATATAATTAGGAGATTTTGAATGGTTTTGGATAGTTTTGTCTCAATTAATTTATATAATATCTACTTATTCGAGTTTAAATAATCATCATGAACGCTTAAACTTCAAGTTTCCAACAAAATTCTCCGAAGGAAATGCAAATTCATAAAAAATCTAAATCAAAAAACTTCAACAATTTTTCATATTTAGTATTTTCCTGTATAATTCAATCTTCGATCATAATCATTATATTGCAATATTTCAGTGTATAATGTATAAATTATTAATTTCTGATTGAGAAGAAAATGGCGGATGGGGGTGCCTTTTTGAAACTATAAGAGCCTGAGCATAAGTACAAGCAGTGTGGTCTACTTGGATTGGTGGTTTAGAACTCAGCCTTACAATCGAAAGATGAGCAGTCGTCGTCGCATCCCCTTCTCAAAATAGGGGCGTATCATGTTTTGTTCTATCAGTACTCTTTCATGTGACTGGGAAATTCATGATAGGAGACCACTGACCATCGGATTTCGACCATACTTTTCTCCTACATAATTATTCTTCAGATTTCCTTTATCTTACCTCTTGCTGGTAGGTTTTTGAGAACAAAAACATCACATTTTTTTCCTTTCAACGCGCTTAGAAAAAGTTCTAAGCAAACAAGTTTAATGTTAACAATTTCTTTCATTTTTTTGTACCGTACGTGTCAAAAGTAAACAAGCAAATTCTTCCCACGAAATATCGAGTTTATATTATGTGAATTCAAATCTAGATCTTCGCATCTCGACTGCTGGTTCTAGCACGAATTGTTTAAAACTTACAATTTGACGACAGAGACATTCTATTTTAAGTGAGAAAAGTTTCTTCACGGTCTCATGTGATTTGAATACTACTTTCAACATCATAATTATCGGATTTGCTGAATACCAAATACAAAACTTTTTGTCAGCCTCCGATCAATATTGGATATAGTGGATCACTGGAGGGGATATAATTTGATCTAATATGAATCCAATATACTTCTCCTAATGTTCAATGAAATTGAACAACAAGAATTAGTCATGGCCATCTTCTAGTGAGTAAAACGCCGATTGAAATTCCATTTTTTCTTCAAATCAACCCCGATCATGGGGATTTCCAAGATCCTTGAAGTAGAAAATCCGAAGGATGGAATGAATGGGAGAAAAAATGAAATTGTACTGACTAAACGAGAAGTAATTAATGTTGCCAATTTTGAAAAACGGGCCAAATTAATGGGTAGGTACCGTAATGGAAATTAATGAAAATATTAATAAAATGAAATCATTCGTCGTCTACAAGCTACACACAAACGAATAACTGAGAAGAAAATTGCTGCTGTTGAGGTGCGAATGACGGCAGTTTTTCTCACCCATACTTATCCATATTTTTTACGTCTTTTACATGTAATTACAGTTCTTTAATTACTTTTTTTTCTCTTTTTTTTTATTTTTTTTTATTTTTGGCGCAGTAGATTAATTTGATTTTTCTCTGCGTTCCGATAGCTTGTAGCCTACCTACGTATTTCAATTTTGCCAGGGTATTTTAGTTGTTGCTCTTTTTTGCCTCTCTTTCTCTCTCTCCTTCCATTTTTTTTCTCCCACCAAGGAAGATTTTCAACTATAAAACATTTATGAATTTTGAAAGAGAAAGACAGTTTAATTGTTACACTTAAAAATGAAGGGTTTTTCACTGAAATGAGTGTTTTTGTACTTCATTAGGAAAATTCAGTAGGTATTCACTTCAAATGAAACGGAACATTGAAGTATAAGAAGGAATACTCAGAGGACTAGTATAGCAACGGTAGGTATAACTGTGAAGATTTTATGTATAATTTAGTCTTTGCTTTCCTGCACAAATAGCAGATTTGAAAAGTTTGGTACGAGTTTATTAATAAATTCGGTAGGTAATTTCTCTCTTAATTTAAGTTACATATTTCATATCAAAAGAAATTTTCTTAGCACCAAATAATTTATTTGCCTCTACATTGGACACGAATACAATGGAATATTTTCTCCTTTTTTCTTTTTCTCTCCGCACCGGTCACTAAGTTCAACAAATGGCTGAATATATTGTTGCTATATTTTGCCTTTTCTTTTTCTTTAACTTTTAAAAGTTAAACAATTTTTCCGTGAAGAGTGAAAAAGTATAATGAAAAATATCATCTAATTGAGGTGAGCATTTTTCTTCTCAAGAATATAACAAGAAACTTCACTTTTATGCTGATTAATAAAATAAAGTTGGTGAATAGTTTTAAAGCTCCGAGAAACTGAGTTAATGAATATCTGAAGTTCTGAAAAATGAAGGTTTATAGAGAATGACTGGCGGAAACAGAAATTATTTTGACTGTCTGAAATAAAATGAAACATATTACTGGGAGAAAACGACAAAAAATTAAAGTTCATATTCATGTAGAACTCTTCCCAAAACCTATAAATTGAGAAATTTATGGTTCTCTATCCAGGTATACCATCCAAATCGTTGTAAGATAAAATTTAATTCTTTTTTTTTTCACGTTGAATAGCTACATCTTTATTAGGAACGCGAAAACATATTGGTTTATTTTTTTCCTAAAAGTTTATAAAACAAACAGCATTTGTCAGTCATCGTTTTTCCACTGAATAGCTATATTAAAAAATTGTTCACATTTTCAGTACCGGCTTCCGCATCGGTTTTTTACGCTAAACTGATTTTTGCAAAAAGGACGATGGAAAGAAAAAAAAACGAAAAAAAATGTAACCAGAAAAAGAAGATCTGAGAAATAGAAAAAAAAGCATTCGTAGCATTCCTACGGCAATATTACAAAAAGGAAGAGTCTATGCGTCATTCGTTATTAAATAACTCTTGATTCAAAAAGGCAAAAATATGCTTCATCGCATGTACTTTTTGTCAGGAATGAAGACAAAAAAAAGAAAAGAAAAGAAATAGAAAAGAAAAATCATTTTTTGTCCGACTAAGCCATACCTTTCTCTTCGCCAAACAGGCGAAATACCAGACCTCAACTTACTTCTTAAAATGAAAGATTCATATGAACGATTACAACGGCTGTTAATCTTTTGATTTATTTTTTTTGAAAAAGTAATCATAGGCAATCAATGACATGTTTGAGCGGTGACGGCTTGAATTCAAAATAAGTCGGATGGAAGCATAAACAGAAAGTTCCTTTTATGGTTTCTCAAAATTATAGCTACCTACAACTGACCCAAATAAATGTATCAATTCTATAACCTTACCTTGGTATGATTAAATTAAAAAAAAAAAAAACAAAAAAAAAACAGTGTATACGAACACAATCTAGCTAAAATAAAAATCCAATTTCCACCATGAAAAGCTGAAAAAATAGTTATGCCGTTAAAGCATAAAAGATTCATCCATGTTAATGTCGAATTGTAATGGTAACATATTTTTTGTGTGTTCAAACTTTTATATTTGTTAATATGTGGTGTGTTTTTACAACATTGATTAATTTTTACTCACAGGCAATGGGCCTACTCTCAGAAATAAAACAAGGTACACTCAGAAGGGTTCATTTCATGGAAACACTTTCTAGGAAAACACAAGACTAATTTGGTAACTATCCCCTTTTTTGTTGCATGTTATAAAGTGGTTCAATGGCCTGGCTAGCTGTGCAGGTTTGGAAAAAAACTAGCATCTTCACCAGATTCTGAGGGCTGAGATGCTCTCAGTTAATTAATTGAGTGTTGTTTTTTTAGGAATTTATGTTGGTTTGTTTTGGGATGGATTCTGCCACCCAGGGTTGCATACCACATGAGTATGACAACATAGATGGTTTGCAAAACTTTGAAAGCTCCTCTCCCCAAAACTACTGAATGAATTTAAAAAATTGTAATACAAAAGTGGAGCCCACAAAAACAATATCCAAAGTTTCATTCTAATAGGTCAAAAATAGGAGGCTCCACAGATTTCCAAAAAATGATAAAATGAATAAAAAGTGGAAATATACCATCCACATATATATATCGCAAACAGAAAAATTTAATGATTTCTATACATGTGATCTACGACTCAGAATCAGTGATCTTCAACAGGTTTTGCCATTGTACTAAATACAATAGTTGTATTTTCCAGTCTTTTCTTCAGAAAAAACACAGAATAGTATATTACGCAACTAGGGAGGAAAATGAGCAATTTCTCAACGAGAGAAATATTTGCAAGCATGAGTTGTGAGCCTAATTCACTTTGGGATAGTTTTGTAGCTACTAGATAGCAATTTGGGGTACTATAATGTTAACAGTTAAAGTCACTTTGCTGTTTTTACCCATTAAAATTGACCTTAGCTTGTGGATAGTCTTCCAAGAATTTCATTATAATCTCACATGACAATCCATCAAACTGAAGTTGACTTTAAAAGGTTAAAACGCCAAGTAAATTTAACTGTCAACAGAATAGTACCCCAAGTAGCTGGCTAATAGCATGAAAACTAGCGAAGTGTGAATCAGACTGTAGGCAACTGTGGTAACTGCAAGTTGATAAATTGCTCATCCTGACCAAGTTGGGTACACTACTTTTTGGAACAAGTGTACACAAAATGCTGAATTATGCAAGTTGTCGGGTCAAATTTGTCTTAATATGCTAGAGTAAATTTTTAAGCAAAAAAAATGGAATGAATTTAAATGAAAGAAAATAAAAGACATTTAAAGGTGTGGAAGAGACTGAGGAACTAACTAGGAGTTAGAAAAACAATTAGGGTGTGAGAAAAAGTATTAAGGTGTGGGAAAAAGTATTAAGAAGTGAGAAAAAGAAATTACAAAGTGAGAACAAGAAGTCAAAAAGAGTGTAAAAAAGAAATTAACGGATGAGAAAAGTAAGAGCTCTGAAACTGGCCACTTTTATCACGCCACGCATGCCTGCCTCGAAAATATAGAATATTTGTACACATGTTTTAAAAAACATATTATTCAAAAAATATAATATCTATCTCTTATTCTGAAACTAACCTCAAGAATAAAATTACGTTACGCTAACTTCTAATCTTGCTTCCTAAGATAAATGTTCAAGAAGAAACTCAGGTTTGTTAATCAACAGGTTTAGCTAAACGTTATCTCATGGAAAAAGTAATAAAAAGTAGGTACACCTACTTATTTCGCTAATACGCGACAACATGCCACTGTTTGTGTCCACAGACAGTAATATTTCCGTTTTTTCAAACAAACTACTTTCAAGGCCTAGACATGAATCCTTTTTCTCCCACAGTATTTCCTTCCCCGTAATAATCAAACAGTCACCGCACACCTTTTACCTACATATGATGGCCCAACCTTGGCTGACGCAAAAAAAAAAGAAAGAAAAGATGCTTCGTCTACTGAACCACTTGCTGATGGATTGTAAGATATGAAGATAATTATTATTTTCGTATTAGCCTACATCTAATTTTTGCTTCATCTTCACTCTCATTTCTTTTGTTGTTGAGTACACAGCTTAAGAATTTTGATTTTATATATATATATATATATATATTATCTTATTTTTTTTAAATTAAATAATTAAATATAATTTTTGACTGATTCTTGGTGAACTAATTATTTACGGGTGCTTCTTGGGAAAAGTACGATGCTACGATGAGACTGCTATAATAATTCCCAATAGAAAAATTAGTTATTTTCGCAGGCGAAATAAACTCTTTTGACATCCTTCCTCAACTGCCATCGCATACTATCAACACCGTCAACGACACTATTTTCAGACGTCAAGTCTTTTCTTTTTGGTTTAGAGAAATTCGAGCCCATAAGGCCCAGCCGCCTTTGCATGGTAAATCGAGCTAACTCGGCTCCTACTCCGGCTATTCGGGTCTGTATTGGTTTGTCTCACGAGGATTTTATGGAAATGTAACCATGAAAAATCTTATTTGATGAACTTTTAGATCACGAGGGAAAAATACTGACGTTGTAGTTGCGCGTGGACGTTTCCAGCGAACTCTTTCCCCCACCCATAATGCGATGGAAACTAAAAAAAAAATCATACGTCGCTGTGGCGAGCTACATCATAACTGACACGTCTCGAGAAAAAAAAAAAAGTATCTCACTGACGTACAATCCGCCTGCTCACGTTTGAGAAAATTAGTTTTTCACGAAGTTTTCTTCTCCTTTTTTCTCTCTCTTTCATTTTCTTGCCACCCTTTTCCGGCAGCAACACAAGAACCGAACTCAATCTTCTCGCCAATTTTACATACGTATTTCTTTTTTTTTCTCCTATTCACTTTTTCTCTCGGCTTTGGCTTACCTTCTTTTTATTTCGTGTTCTCTCTCTCGCACCACCTTTGAGTCGCTCACTATTTTTCGGCGTTCTCTTTCATCCGTTACGAATCGAATCCAATTTGCGTAAGCAATTCTACATTTTCATATGGGGTACGGCGGATGTTATTCGTTTGACACGTGAAGGAAATGTCGACAATGCGGACCGATGATAGCGGTGTGTTTCGCGCATATTTTCGGGTGTATTGTGCGTAGAACTAAATCCTTTTCCCAGCACCCTACTCTTCGCCATGTCATATCATAAGCATGATGATAAACCCAGACACGGATTTGTGGTGTGGCCAGAAGATGAAAACTCAAGAGATTTTTTTTCTGTAGGTACATGTATTATCTACTATATAAAATTCAAACATGTCAGGATTTCCGTCCACATTCATTTTTCGTACTTCCCATTGAACTAGAAGGCTGAAAATTTGTATGAGGGTGCATCAGTATCACATCTAGATATGTGTATTTTCAAAATTCTAAAAATTTGAAAGGGAGAGCAGATATGGAACTAAAAGAACTTTTGTTGCAACATTTTTTCGGCTGTCAGTTAGCATGGAAATTTTTTTTTTATTTCCAACCAAATATGTTCTTACTGATAAGATTTCATAGAAATTTTATTGAATAGTATCGTGGGGATACCCCTACAAGTTCTGCGCGCCTGGCGTGCACAAAGGACACATGTTTGCTGAAGAAATGTAGGCAGACATGTGACCGGGCTGAAGTGGTTGCCACAATCCGTTGTTGGACAGCGAGAGTGAGAGGTATGTGTCAACAGTTACTTTTTTGTCTCGGGTTGTTAAAACACGCATATAAATATATACAATGGTTAGTGGCAAGTTGCCAATTCTAATGGTGTCAGTGTCTGATAAGTATAGACTATCGATTTCTCCAATTGCGATTCAGTAATTTTTTTTTTTACAAGCTGACAAAGACGGGGTTGATGACTAGTATTATATGTATACCGTCCCGGTAATACGTCTCCGCATGTTATTAAATGTATCCAACAGGGACCTAGTAAACTGATAGCGATTCTGATTTTGTGACAAATTCCTAAAAAGCGGTTCATCTCTGCTCAGTTTTTTCGAAGGATATGATGAAATTTCAAATAGCAGAACGTATGAAGTTAACGCTAGTTAGATATACTGGTTACATGCCCTTCAGTCTGACTTAACCTCATTAGTTTTTCTCATAACTTTTTGAAACGAAAAGATGAATTAATTTTCAAGGAACCAAACTGAAGGATGCACATTAAAACACAAACTAAAACTAACAACAGCCACGATATCAATAATTTAACGTCAACGTAACTGAAAAGATATGGTTTATAATTTTTTTTCTTTTCTCCCTAATAAAGTAAGAATTTTTCTGAAAATGATTGAGATATAGCCTATTTAAATTCGGTCATTACTAATTTTTACTAACGAAAAACTTTTTCCTTCAGTAAAAATTAATATTGCCGAAACTGCTTCATCAAAACTTTGACTGAATTCTGGTTTTTGGAGGTACATTTAAGCTTATATAAGTGCCAATACATATATTTTCAATAACTACATGATTTTCATAGTAGATTCCAAAAATATATTCTTCGTTGCGTAAAACATGAACCCGTTTGAAATTTGAAAGATTGCACCATCAAATCAGACTTCACTCTCCCTAATAAATGTTTGAACACAGGTATCACCGATGAGCGATGGTGGATTTCCTCCGAAGATCATCGGATGGTCTATAGGTATCGTTCTATCATCAGAAAAGTCTCACAAAGTGAAAATTCTCAACTTTCATTTTATCAAACGTGTCATTCTCACAAATGTATAAGTTTCGTTTTGTGAAAGCTATAGCCTAATCTAAAAACAATGCCAAAAAGCTACAAATTTGTTTCAACATCATTTGAAAAACAAAGACATTTCTGAAGAAGAATTTAATATTTGGAGTTGTGTCAAATTATTTTGAAATTTATCGATGAATTTTTTTATTGAAGTAAGGTAAAGTGGGGTAATGCTGATTTGGGGTAGTACCGATACTTGACTCTAATACCTGTAAAGATTTTCAAATGGCAACACTGAGTGTGAAGGCTGCTAGTTCCAACAGTGAGCCATAAACGTTAATCATTGAAATTTCATTTTGAATTTCTATATTTTATCGGTGATGTGACAAATATTAGAGCATGCAAAATCCTTGCTGCCAAATTTCTGTTTAAAAAATTTTTCTATACTCCACATTTCAGTTCTTATGGATTTAAAATATGTAGGTAGTGGGGCAATACCGGTAAATGGTCTGGGGCATTCCCGATAACATAGCGGAGTTACCCCATGTTGAAAACATTTAGTTTCTACCCTTATAAATTTTCTACAGATATGGTTAGGAATTACCAAAGGATGACCAGTCGTGGAAAACACGATGAGAAAACAATTGTGGAAGCTGTTAGATGAGTTCAAGCTTGTGAAATGACAGTTGGTAGAGCTTCAAAACAGTATAATATACCATATACAACTCTCCATAATCGTGTAAATGGTAAATATGATGGATTTAAATGCGGTTGAAAAACATCCATACCCCCAGCTGAAGAAAAAAAACTTGCTGATTGTTTGTGGTAAGTGAGGAATTTAATTCCTTCAGGTACTTCAGTTCTTATGTACTTTCACTCATATCGTCTACTTATTACATTTTCAAAATGTTTCCATTATTTTGAAGACGGTTTGTTTTTTTGAAAATGGAAGAACATGATGTAGATAACTATAGTTTTAATTCCCTCATAATGGGAGTTACCTATAGAAAATGTTTTTTGTACCAATATTTTGTCATTTTTTTTTTGGCAATTTGAATCTTTTTTTCTTATCAAAGTCATCTTCTGCATCATTAAGACAATAAAATATAAAATATTTTGGCCACCTCAATTCTAATTGCTTCAATATATGAATATAGCCATCACTTTGTCCTTCCATCTTTTAATTCCTAAACCTAACAAAATTAACTTGATTTTTGAAACAGGTGTATGGAAAAATGGAGCCTTGGATTGAGCTGAAAAGAAGTTTTAGAGAAGGTTGCATAATACGTCAAGTTAAACAATCTTACAACTCAGTTTACTGATGGTATACCAGGTGAAGATTGGTTTTTAAATTTTTCAAAATATCATCAATTATCAATCAAGAGACCTCAAGGTGTAGAAAATGCACGATTCAAAAGCCTTGATCCATTCTGTGTTTATCATTATTTTCAACTGCTACACGTGATCTTAGATGAGAATAATATATTCAATTGGCCTGATTTGGTTTTCAATCTTGATAAAACAAGTTTAAGTTAAGACCCTAGTAAAACAAAAGTAGTTGGTGCAAAGGGGAAACCATGTATTTGATGCACTACTGGCCCAGGAAGAACCAACTTGACAGTGCATTTTTGTGCCAGTGCTAGCGGAGCTAAACTTCTTCCTCAAGTTACTTTCAAGGAGGAAAATGTTTGGGATCAGTGGATACCACAAGATCCAACAAAAATATTTCCTGGTACAAGTTTTGTAGCCACTGATAATGGCTGGATGGAGCACTCAATTTTTGAGCAATACTTTAAGTGTATTTTTGTACCAAATATTTCAAATGATCGCCCCTGTTTGCTTATTTATGATTGTCATTCCTCACATATTTCAATGGACTTGATTAATTTTTCCATTGAGAATGGAGTAATAATTCTAAAACTGCCCCCTCACACTAGTCACATGTTGCAACCCTGGACTTGTCTAAATTCAAATCGTTCAAAGACAACTACAATCAGTTGCTGGTAAAGTGGCAGAGAAAAAACATAGGGAAACATTTACCAAATAGCAATTTTGTAGTCACAAGTGTGGAAAGAAATTTCTCCTGCCACTATTAGTGAAGGGTTTTCCAAAGGAGGAATTTATCCTTTTAATTGAGATGTAATTCCTAAAAGTAGTTATGAGTCAAGGCAGTTCAAAGGTTCGATTACTGGATGTAACAAAGAAAAACGGCTCTTCCTGTAGAATCAGAGCTTGGGCCACCAGTTGTCAACAAAATTACTCCTCCTGTTTTGCCTGTTGTTCCAGAAGAGCAGTTGCAGATTAAAACAAGTGAAGAGAATAATCCCATTCCACCAAATGGGGAGCAGTGCCTGCCTCAAATTAATGATATAAATGAGACTTTCATTTCAAGTAATTGATGAAAAAAGCTCCAATTTTGAAACTTCTTTTGAGAAAATTCTCCTGCAATGCTGCAAGCAGAACCTACAGAGTGTGAAGATGCAAAAAACGCGTATTGCCTCTTCAGCTGAAGTTATCACAAGTGAGGAATTTGTAGCAAAGATGACTAGTGTTTCCAAAACAAAAACACCAAAAAAAAAGTCCAAAAAAATAAAAAATGCAGATTGTGATGAGCCAGTTCCTGAAACTTCCACACCTGAGCCAGTTCCATATAATATTAGTGAGGAGAGAACATCAGAAATTTTTGCCCCAGATCCTGCTCCACGAAATCAGCGTAAGAAAACAAAACCTAAGACTTCCCCACCTAATCCAGCTCCAAGTAATATTTATGAGGATAAAAAAGCTGAAATTTCCACACCTGGTCCAGCTCCACATACAAAGCACACCAGAAAAATTCATGGTGAAAACTCAAGCTCAAGCTCTGATTGCTCAGAAAGTTTCCACAGTGACCCTAGTGACATTGATTTGTCTTCCAGAATGATGAAGATAATGACTTTAGAAATAAGCAAGATGAATCTTCATTCGTTTGTTTTAAATTCATCCTACATGCCAACTTAAAAGTTACTTACTGAAAATTTAAATTCATGATTTCTTACAGATGTTCCAATAGTTGAAGGTGAAATACCTTTAAATTGCTTCGTTTTGGTTCGTCTTTTGTACACAAGTAAAAAAAAACAAACAGGAAACACTTTGTTGGTCAAATAATCAATGTGAATGATGAATCTTTTACTGTCAAATTTATGCGTGGACAAGGGAATAAGCTAACATTTAATTTTCCCAATATTGATGACGTGATGGTGGTAAATAAACAAAGCATTGTTCACATCATTTCATCTTATACATTTCATGGAGAGTATTTGAATATTTCAAATCCCCCTTTTTCCTGTAACCTTACTATTATTAAAATAAATTTTCAGTAAGTATTTTTGAAATATGTTCAATTTAAAAGAAACATATTATTTCTAATCATTTCAAATAGATCAGATAGATGTGGGGGAATTTGTGGGGCAGGCAAAAAATTTAGCATCTATTTTTATCTAAAATTTTTAGCCATTTTGCACTCTCCTAGATTGAATTTTTCCTTTTTTTTACTTGACAGGGGGGCAAGTACACCTTCCTCAACCCAACCCCTCACATACATTCATAAAATTTATGCAAAAATACAACTGCAGACGTTTATTTTCATTTTCAAGACTATATAATGATTGAAATTTTGTCAATAATGAACTAGAGTGAAAAAACTAAACAATTTTTAAGAATTTTTTACAATTCATCAACACAGTTAATTTCATTGTCTCATATCTCTGTCAATTTTCAGTCAATTCTTGTGAACCAAAAAGCATTTTGTAGCCAACTGCATGCACATTAACGGTATTGTCCCAGAAAGATTGTATTGGTTATATATGAGACAAGAAAGACGATAACAGTACTACTACAGATCCAGGGCAATACCGATACTCAGAGGTTGACTTACATTTTTCCTTATAACTTAAAACCTAATTGTCAGATTTTTACGTTTCACCCATCAAATTGTAGAGGATGAATGCACAATTCAGACAAGCTATTATATGTCTGAATAAGATAGCATGGGGGCAACTGAGAGTGAAAAAACCAAAAATCTTGCATTTCAGTATCGTTATTACCCCACTTTATCCTACATCAAATCAAAAGCTAATAGTTTTTTTTTTATAACACTCAACCCAAAACACATTTTTAATGCCCGTTAACGAAACAAATTTCGAGGGGTACGAAGATTTTTTGATTAAACAAAAAGTAAAATTAGTAATTACTATCTGGATCCAAAAAGAACAAATATTTGCCTTTTTTTTTCATTTTACTTCTTATTTTGCGGGGAGAGGTGCAAAAAATAGTGTGTGACTTGCGTGCAAATTAGCTGATTGATACTCGTGTGATTTGCAGCAATCGTCTTTGTCTCATTTTCAAAATTCAGACCTGTATCAAAATTACCTAGTTTTTGCACTTACATCACCAATAACTTTTTTACTACACATTTTGAGGAGAATATCATACTTTTGATGATATCAAACATCGTCTGGCAAGAAAATCCCCAAGACATACATTTTTCTTTTTAATAAGTGATTTTAAAAACTCATTCATCCAAAAACAAACTATTTTTACCCAGTTTGCAGGGATTGGGCTAAAATTTTTACAACAGACTTTTTCTTATGTTGGTGCAAGTTTCTTAGAAATTTGGTGTCTTTATTAGTTTTCAAGAAAACTGGAGAAGAAAAATGTCTGGAAAAAATTTTGTGTTTAAGGTTTTGAGAAAACTACCAAACAGATAGGAGTGAAATTTTCACAAAAGATAACTATTGTATGGGAGCAAGTCTGAAAGAAGTTTGGTGCTCATTGGTTCAGTAGTTCTCAAGAAAATTAGAAACAAAAAATTTCTGGAAAAGCGGTTTTTAGCGATAAAACAAAGACAGATCTATATTTTTATTAAAAATATGGATAACTTTCGATAGTTTTTTGTAATTTCTTAACATGAAACTAGCAATGAAATATCAATATAAATAATATCGAGTAAACTGGGTTTTCTAGCAAAGCATTACTGCTCTAGATTTTTTTTCATCATGAAATGAATTTTGTCTTTTTAATGCAATCTATCAAGTATACGTATTAGAACAAACTCTTGCAAAACTTTGCTAGAAAACCTAGCATGCCTAATCATTCAGTATCCAACAAACCTGAATTTAAAATACATGAAAAAACTAAAAAAAAAAAAAACTTAAAAAAACTAAAAATAAAACAACAACAACCAATCTAGTTACTTTTGTCAAACATATCGATATACCAATATTTTACTGTCTGAATGTGAAATGCTTAAAAAATTGGCAAAAAAAATCAATAGTTACCGATATCTTTGACAAAAATAGATGTCTTACTGACATCGTTTTTACATTTTTGGTAGAAACTATTGAAGCAATAGTTCTGAAATTTTAACCAGACTAGCCCCTGTATAGAATTATCTCCCTCTGGAATTTTAGCCCAGTTCTCTCAATAGTTTTCTTATAATCCAAGAAATACCACTAAAGTATCCATAGAATTTTGATACGTGATAATTTATTATATTTTTCTTTGAAGAATGGAGTCTTATTATCTGGCGTTATTTCCCATATCATTTTCCATTTCTGCTCGTAGCTTGTTCCCTTTGTTCAACTCCTATCAGAAATAGAATGTAATATAGTGATTTCTCCTTCTCTAGCAAACTTTTGGGCTAGCTCTAAATTTTAAAGATTAGAAGAAATCACTCCGTTTGGTACCTTCGCATTGGCAAGACTTACGAATACTTTTTATTGTAAAACTATAACAATTTATAAAATTTACCTTGTTGAAATCTTGTTGTATTGTTTCATCTTGTGTTTCTTATTTTGTTTAAATTTGTTTGTCTCATAATAATTCGTTCGATTTAACAACTTGGATTTAACTGTATTTTGAAAAGAAGGTATGTTGTTTCATTTTTTGAATAAACCAGTATTTTTTGTTCCCATTTTAGATTATTTTGATTAATATCATGTTCAGCTAACGAGGTCATTTATGGTAGGGGAATTCAGTGGTTGATGATGTAGGTTTTGAAAAATGGTAAAAGTTCCGAGAAAACAAGGGATTAATGAGGAAAAGAAAAGGCATTTTTCGATCTTTTTAGATTTTTAAGAATATAAAACACACGAGTTTGGCAAGAACAAACCCTGGATCTTTCCCTTCCAGTTTTTCTCCCCCATAGTGAATTTTGGAATTTTTCACAGTAGAATAACTAGTTATACATCACCAAATTCAATGTTCCAATGCCGCCAACTGTTTGCAGGATGAAACTCAAATTATAATTGTTTCTGAGAGGAATCAGCTCATGGCAACAGTTTAATGAAGCTCAATAGAACTTGAAACAAGTAAAGAAAAATTTAATTTTGAAAACACAGATCAACAAATGAGACACTTGTGTCACTGTTCTAGAAGATAAAGAATGCCATATTCCACCTATTCACTACAAAACAAAAGGATCTTCAAAGATTTAAGATACCATCCACTGAGCTGTTCAAATATTTATGAAGAATAGAAAATACAAGCCCTGAAGCAGTGATTTGGCTTGTGTTGCCCTGGTAACATTGTTCGATTCGTTACTTTGGCAGAAGAACAAAATAGTTAGTGCATGTACAGGAATTTTTTAATATTTTCTCATAGTTTTGTGAAAAATGATCAAATTTAACTCATGTTTTGAGCTGTAATATGTATTTTACCAGTGATTTTTTGTTAGTCTGATTCTGTGCTACAGGTACTTTGTCTGGTAATGTAAATTTTGTAGAGAACTACATGTGATCGAACACACATCTTCTCATTATTCATATATACTGAGTCTGTGATATTTTTAAACTTGGTGTTCTTATTTGAGTCGTTTCAACTTCGTAATGTCGTAATGATATATGTGCGTGGTTAAGTCAAGTCTCAGGCATTTGATCAGTAAATAAACACATATTTACTAGCCATTCTTCACATTGGTTATGAGCCAAGTAATTTATGCAGTTTTAAGCAACTTTAGCAATCCATTTATTATAGAGTTGGCAACATTGCATCGTCTATTTATCCTTCTACATATATACATATATATAATTCCACTCTAATCTCTGCTCTCGATTTGTGATGTCTTGTGCGTATTTCTGTCAAATAAATAATATCATTATGCTTCCTTAAATATTTCCTATTGCCGCCACAACAATTTGACAACGAGAATAAAGTGTTTCATTAAGTAATTTCATAATTGTACATTATTATGGAAGAGCTACAAGCTGTGTTCCAATCATTGTTAGAGGGTCAATGTGAGGTAGTAACATAGCTCAGAAACTTAACATCTCAGAAATCTCCAGCATCTAGTTCCATTCCAGTGCCTCAACGAACAGATAATATTACACCATTTGAACGTTTCAACCAGGGCAAGGAAAAATTTTCCCAGTACCTCAATCGTTTTGACCACTACTTAAAGCTGAAGAATGTATCAAATGACAAACAGAAAATGCATCTGATATCAGTATCAGTAGGTTCTGAACATTACAATAATCTTGTTGTGCAATTACAAGGTAAGAAATGAATTGACCAATTTAAATACTCTGAAATTGTCGGTCTATTCCAACAAATGCTTACCAAATGCCAAAGTGAAGTTGTGGCTCAACATTAATTTCTTAATGTGAAGCAGAAAGAAAAACAAACAATCATGAAATTTGTTGCTGATTTGAAAAAAGATTTCATACAATGTAATTTTTCTCTGAAATGTAAATGCTCTAAACTAGTTTCTGCTGCAGGTCTTTTTCTACATTGTCAGTTTATTTGTGGTTTGAAAAACAAATGGATGCGCCAACAGCTAATTCAACTAGATCTAACAAAATTTGATGATTTTGTCACTAAAGCTGTTGCCTTTGAAGCCTCAAAAATTGAAAGTAAAGAAATTGCTGTTCCTCCTACAACATCAGCCAATGGCACTGCTGCTGATCTCAATCAAGTGAAAATGTCTCGTGATAAGTTTAAAAATAATGCCCATTCGATGCATGCATGTAACAATGCTACTTCGTATGGTAATAGTGCTCGTAACAGCAGTAATTCACGCCAAAATTTTTCTCATAATAGTTCTCATCAATGTAATACACACCATCAGCCTGGTCCCCGTAAAAATCACGTAAATTACCGTGAATTAGGTACTGAAGGCCCGTGTCACTGCGATGGAAATTCATTACACTGTGCTTCTTGCAAAAAAAATGGTCACGTATCGAAAGTATGCATAACTACTTTGACCAAGCAGAAAAGTCCTAAGTCAGATGAGAAAGCAAATGCTGTGAACGACTCAAATTTTGACCCCTATGAAAATGAATATTGGTATAGTATAAATAAAGTAGAAATAATTGATCTTAAAATGGTATCATCTACGTCAAATAAATATTTTGCTGATGTTTTTATTAATGGTAGAGTTGTGCATGCCAAAGTCGATTCTGGTGCTTGTCCCTTAATTTTCCCTCAAGACAAATTCGAAGCTCTTAATCTTAATGTAAAACTTGACCCTACTAATTTGCGTTTTCATTCTTATACCCATAATATTATTGAGCTTTTTGGTACAACTACTGTAACAGTGGCATATAAAAACCACAGCGCTTCTGGTGAATTATTTGTTGTGCCCTCTGGTTATGATCCAATCCTAGGCTGATTCTGGATCGGTGCTCTTAAAATAGACCTTAAAGAACTTGATAGTGATTTGTGCATTAATATTTCAGTCAATCAAATTTATAGCAAAAGTGACATTCTTGACGTAAAGAATAAAATTGAGCACGATTTCAATCCAATTTTTAAACAATGTATTGGTCGTGTTCATAATATAAATATTTTGTTAAAGTTGTGTAAAAATTCTAAACTAATATATCTTTGTGAACGTAACGTACCCTTTGCATTATGTGATACGGTGTCTGCTGAAATTGACTCATTAGTGCAAGCAGGTATTTATACCTCTATCAATTTATCAGATTAGGGTTCTCCACTTGTTATTGACCTTAAGCCCGACGGAAGTATTTGATTGTGCGTCGACTATAAGTGCACTGTAAATGACCAACTCGTTGATGCCAATTTTCCTATCCAGAAAGTTGAAGAAGTTATCCATGGTCTTCAAGGTTCCTGTTATTATTGCACCCCTGATCTCTACAAAGCATACCCACATTTGGAAGTAGATGAAGAACGTGCCATAATTCAAGCTGTCTCCACCCATAAAAGTACTTATAAGGTGAACCGTCTGAGTTTTAAAATAAAAACTGCTCCTTCCGAATTCAATTATCTTATGCATCAAATCCTGCATGATCTTCCCAAAACTGTCAATTATTTTGATGACATCATTGTGCATGGAGCCAGCCTTAAAGAATATGACTCAAATTTGCGTAAATGTCTTGCCCATCTCTTAGAATATGAACTTCACCTTAATATAAAAAAGTGCAAATTCTTTACCACCAAAATTGAATACCTAGGCCATGTCATCCGGTATAATAGTGTCACACAAAATCCAAAAAAAGTAAAAGCTGTCACCGATATGCCACATCCACATAATGTCGAAGAATTACGCTGTTTCTTGGGAATGGTCACATATTACTCCCATTTTGTGCCATCATTTTCTACAATTTTGTTTCCATTACGTCATCTCTTGTGTAAAAATGTGCGTGTTTGCTGTTTGCTAGCCTGTAAAAGGTCTTTTCAAAATCTAAAAAAATAAATCGCAAGTGATCGTATTCTAGTGCCATATAACTCGGAATTAAATGTGCGCCTTACTACTGATGCGAGTCCTGTTGGTATTGCTGCAATATTTAATTATATAATTGATAATCGTGAACGTTCAATTTTGTATGCCTCTCGTGCATTAACAGATTCTGAAAAAAATTACAGCTAACTAGATCGAGAAGCTCTGGCTATTGTTTTTGGTGTCAATCACTTTTACAAATTTTTAATTGGTCAGAAATTTTGTCTTGTAACCGATAACAAACCGTTAACGCGAATTTTTCATCCAAAAAATTCTTTACCACAAATGACATCCGCTCGTTTACTACGGTATGCGTCATTTTTATCAAGCTTCAATTATTGTGTCTCGTTTAAAAAGGGTATTGAAAACAGAAATGTTGATTGTCTTTCGTGTGCACCCTTGCCTCTAACAGTTTTATTTTTTGACATGTGCTTCAGTAATGAAGTCAATGCCTTGTATTCTGAATATTTGTTTTAGATTTCAAGCGAAACAATAACTGCCTCCACAATAGCTGATGCAACTGCCACTGATCCTATTCTAGGTCCTGTGCTTAAGCGTTTAAAAAGAGACCGTTATAATGGACCTTATACTGTATCTCATAATATTCTGTTTTACGAAAATAGTATCTATGTTCCCAACAGCTTACAGTTGTTAATTTTACAAGAATTGCATACTACTTATTTAGGTAGGTATAGCAAAAACTAAGCAGTTAGCTCGCCATTACATATATTGGCCTCGTCACAACACTGACATTGAGCATCTTGTGCGTTTGTGTCTAACATGTGCTGCTAATCAAAATAATCCAGCTAAAGTACCAGTTCATCCATGGTTGCCTCCTACTGCTAACTGGTCCCGTATCCACATTGATTACGCTGGTCCCTTCCAAGGTCATCATTTTCTTATGTGAATTGACAGTAAATCCAAATGGGCAGAAATTTATGCTATCCGTGATGCCCCTATATCAAAATCAACCATTGCTTTATTGAATAACATATTTACTTTCCATGGTTTTCTTGACACTATTGTCTCCTATAATGCCTCAATATTCACTAGCGATGAATTCCGTTTGTATTGTAAAAGTGCAGGTGTACTTAAAAATTTATGGCCCCAGGCCATCCTGCCACTAATGGCCTTGCTGGAAGGAATGTCCAAACACTAAAACGTCGGCTAAAATGTACGCCAGATGAACCTATTCATGAAAAATTGCAAAAAATATTACTGTTTTACCGTGCCACACCCTTAGCCTCGGGAAAATCACCATCTGAATTATACCTTAATCGTCAGATTCGTTTACATCTTGGTACAATCTTCCCACGTAATGATTCTTCTCCAAAACAAACACCCCGTATTCTACGCAACTGTTCATTTTCAGTGGGGGAGAGAGTCCAAACAAGAATATTAGATGCGTGGCACCAAGGCCTAAATATAAAAAAATGGGAATTCTCCATTATGAAATACAACTTGACTCTGGCAGAAAACTTAAACGACATGTTAATCAACTAAAGAGATCGAATTTAGCCCAACCTCAAACTCAAAGTGCCGAGAAGAAAACTGTGCGATTTGCTGAAGTGTATCAACCACCAGTTATGCGCCAGGTTTCAGAGGGTCAACAAAACCAGCAGTCACCTATTGTAGCCTAGCCAAATTTGTAGCCAGTAATGCAGCCACAGGTTACTCCTGACACATCTTCACATTGTCAAAATCTGCCACGGAATCGCCGTCAGCCACTGTGGCTCCCAGACTTTACTCCTCATTAATTGTTTCTTTATTTTATACTTTTTCATATATTTTATATAATCTTATACATTTTTAAAATCAGTGGGGAGAATATTATAGAGTTGGCAACATTGCATCGTCTATTTATCCGTCTACATATATACATATATAATTCTATTCCAATCTCTGCTCTCGATTTGTGATGTATTGTGCATATTTCTGTCGAATAAATAATATCATTATGCCTCCTTAAATATTTCCTATTTCCGCCACAACACCATTTCAGAATACTGTTAATGTTTAGTTGTTGTCCTGGTGCTTCGCTACAGTAGGTAAAAAGAAATATTACACTGAACATCTAAATGGTAAAAATTTTCTGAGTTAGAGATAACACATTGTAAAGTCACTGAAAAATGAAAACAAGATATAGGCCCATATTCACAAACGTCACTTTAACCTTATTTCACGTAAACTTCACTTAAAAATTATTTTTGGCACAATTTTGTATTTAAGAATGTGGTAACATTTTATTTTTACACTAAAACTCTCGTAAGAGTACAATGTTCCCACATTTTTAAGAACAAAATAGTGCACAAAACTTTTTCAAAATGAAATTTAAGTAAAGGGAGGTTAAAGTGACCTTTGTGAATAAGGGCCATAGAAAAGTTACCAGCCAAAATTGATAATGCATTTACTGATCAGAATACTCGGGCAATGTTCATCATTGCGAACAATGTGGAGGATTTATTCCTTGAAATCATCCATGGATATAGTACTGCTAATAAAATGCTGAAAGTAATCATCACTACCAAAAGTCATGTCCTATCATAAATTAACTAATTTACGGATAGTATTGTTTTCAATGAAGTTTAAATTTGGTGATGATCTGCAATTTTTCATTATTGCATTCCACGATAAATGTCAAAGTATTATCGAAATGGAAGATGATACAAAAAAAAAAAAACTATTCTTCAGTTTTTGCTCTCCTTAACATCCGAATTTCAACCAATCAAAGCGGTACTAGCGGATAATTCAATGTTATCATAGGAAACTACTACATTAAAATTACTTGACTGGTAATAATTTCTAGAATAGGTATAATAATTATCGAACCAGTCTAGTCAAAATTCAAGTCATAAAACTTCTGATAGTAATTTATTTCATTGTAATATCATTTGTCAATACTGCAGAAAAAACGTGCATATAGCTCACAATTGTCGATCAAAAACAATCGTAATGACAAGTCTGACAAATCTAATTTCACTGATTCATGTAGTTTAGCTGGTGGAACCAATTCCATAGATTCAGGTGGCTACACTTGTTTAGTGCCAAAAACATGTTTATTTAATATAATAATTTACGATCGACCAAGGCTGATTTTTTACCAGATTCTGGTTGCACAGTTCATGTAGTCAATGATTTACATTTTTTTTAATGAATTAAATAAACAATTTTAGATTCAAGTTGCCAAAAAAGATATCACATTAATAATACCTGCATTTAGCAATACAAAACTTCGAACTGAATCTAGGATTAACATAACTCTTAGAAATATCCATTATATGAAAGACTTGCCCACAAATTTATTATCTGTAAAATGTCTGGCTAGAGTGGTTGTTCATCTGTTTTTAATGAAGATAATGCTGAGGTATTGGACTGAAATAACGCAAATAAAATATTTTTTCTAGGAAATAGAATTTCATCGGATTTGTATGGACTAAAATTCATTTATAACATAACTGGATCATGTAATTTAATCGCCTGAAAAAATAATAAGAATTGCGTCAAATTTTGGCATAAACATTTAGCTCATCTAATCAATAACGATTTAACAGATTTAATTTAGCAAGATCTTACACCAGCTGTTGATAATGGCAATTGTGTATTCTGTGAAGCCAATGTTATAGGAAAACAAGATTGATTACCCATCAAACATCATGAAAAAGGTTCTCAAAATCCACTGGAACTGGTTCATACAGACATCTGTGGGCCCATTAATCCGATCAATTTTAACGACAAAACTTATTTTTTCATCTTAGACCATTTTATTAATTTATGATATGTTTATTTACTGAACAACAAATGAATTAGTATCAAACATATTTAATCATAATGTTAAAAGATTAAAGCGTGATCGTGACACCAAATATATCAATGCTCCTTTTAAAAATTATTGTATCGAAAAAGAAATTGATTTGGAATCGACGGTACTGTCTGCAATTATCCTCAGCAAAATGGCAAAGCAAAACAATAATCACACCCTTCTAGATAAAGTAAGAACACTCATTTATAAAAGAAATTTGAAAAAAATTTTTTCACTAAAACACTTATGCTTGCCGCTTTTATTGCTAATAGATACCAAAGTAATAAAAATACGATTCAGTTCAAAAAATGGTACAATAAAAAGTTTAATTATAATATTTTAAAGGGTTTTGGTTGTGATGCCTACACATATGTTAAACTACCAACACAACTTTGACAAGTTTTGAAAAAAAAGTTGCAAACTTAAGTTCGTAAGTTACACACCTCGAGGATATAAGTTACTAGATTAGAACAAAAACAAAATATTTTTATCTAGAGATTTTGATTTTAACAAATGTAATGAAGTAAAAAGCAGATATGATGGTTCAGATGAAATTTTGAAGGAAGTTGATGAGTCCAAAAATGAATGACTATTAATTCTCATTATTTTATGCAAATTTGATGTGTAACTATCCTCAGACATTTTGAGGTTATTAACTTCTCTGAAGCCAACTGTTGGAAAAAGCTGATCTATGATGAATTAGAAGCATTGTCAGCAAATTCCACATGGGCTCTGATCAAACTTCGACCTGATAATTTGACTATAACATGTCGATCGATTTTTACAAAAAAATATTATTAATGTGTTGTATAAATCTCGTCTCGTTGCCCATAGCGCCCATCGGGAAAAAATATTTAATTATAATGAAGTATATTATTTGCCATTGCCAAACTCTCGACTGTCAGGACATTCATATCAGTAAATAATCCACTAGGCCAACACATACATCAAATTGTAAATTATTTGTAATAGTTTTCTAAATTGTATGTTAGATGATAATATTTCTGTTGAAATTCCCAATGGCATTCATCCTACTTCAGATTGTAATAAAAATGTCTTACTTCTTAACAGATCGTTTTATGGTCTGAAACAATCCCATAAGGCTTGGAATCGAATGTTTCATAATTTTTTGACTTCTTTAAAATTTAAACAAGCCCTTGCTGATGATTGTCTATACATTTATAAAGAAAAAATTTTTCAAGCGTGATTTTTTGTTAGTTAGATACTGGGTTATAATAGTACTTCGTCATGTAGTATAAATTTTGTAGAGAACAAATTGTGATCGAGCACACATTTCCTCATGATTCAAATATACCAAGTTTGTGATATTTTTAAACTTGGAGTTCTTATTCTAGTCGATTTAACTTGGTAATGATATCTGTGTGTGGTCAAGTCTCTGATAATCTGTTGGTAATTAAACACATATTTATTACCAATTCTTCAAAAGTTTAGACTCAAAAAACAACTTGTACATTTATTATATTGATGATACGAGCCCACACTGTTATGTTGGAACACAATAACTTTGTTCGATATACAATAGCCAAGGTTTCATTAGAAATGTCGAAAATTTTCTCAGGGAAGCATGATCTTAGTCATGCAGAATTAATCAAAGAAGCTGCAGGCTCATTATTTCTCAAAATCCGTTTGCATCATGAGACAGACATCATCAGCCAAGTAGATATGTATATAAGACGAACTTATACAGTGGAGAAGACAATAAATTTTCTTTTAATTACCACAATTGTTTCAGTTTTCATATGATGCAAAAAAAATTTTTATCTTTCCTGGCACCACAAATGAACTAGTTTAAATATCACTGCTCACCTCCAATAATGTGAGAATTAAACAACTTGGACTTTCACAAGATATAATTGAGCTATATTCTCAAAACCACATTGTTTTCTCGAGGGATGTGCATAAAAACAAAATTTCCAGATTTCACAAAATTTTCAAATTGATAGACAATTTCCACCAAATCATTTCGTAGATCACATATTAAAAATTAAACAGAGGCAAAAATTTAGACACACCGATATTAAAGATTTGCATCTGCTTGCTGCCTTCAGACTTGTCATTTTCTTATTTATAAACACACAATTCAAACAAAGATTGTTCTCCTAATACAAGTCATGAATAAAATTATATTACAAACATATAAATTTTCATTATTACTCTGACTTCCAATTTCCAATGTTTAGTTTACTGTTTACATTTGCTAGTTTCACCCTAAACATTTCCTTTCCTCTCATCATAGGTATTGGGCTGATGTTGTGAGAGAAAAGGGTTTGCAGAGGTGTTCAACCAAATAAGAGTAATATGTTTTAGTTGGTTATGGTATGCGGCACACCAAATGTAGACTTTCTAAATTCTACAGGGACCTCTATTTTTGCAAAGAGTCAACGTAATCAACACTATAAACTTTTGTAATTTTTTGAACAAACACCAAAAAAGAGATAAAAATCACGAAAACCGTCGTATATTCGCAAACGAGTCAAGTTGGGGATGTTTGTCAGACAATCTTTTGTGTCAAGGTGAGAGTTCCTGAGCGTGTGTTTGACAACATTTCTCCTCTCAAGCCGAAAGAATAAATGCTCGATTGGAAGCAGCAATCATTTATTTGTTTCACAAAATTTTTACCTTTCAAGTTTTGGGTGGATTTCACAAGTGGGTAAGTACTGTGTATAGGTATGGGACCACAGATAAGGTTGATAGTATGTAGGTAAAAAAGTACAGAGTAGCCATAAAATGACACAATTTTCTGTTGTACTCGCAACCCCAAAATTCCACCAACATAAAGTTATACACAATTAATGTATATACATATATACCTACTTTATTATTATTACTCATCTATGATGGAGAAAATGTCGCTCAAAATACATATAAAATTGATTTCCAAAGTTTAAGTAAACTTCATTTGCTTTTTTTTTTAATTCTTGGAGGGACAAAAATACATTAACGAAGAACTTTTCCAGTTAACAATTCTCCACAAATTTGATGCCCAACAAAAAATCTGGTAGTTTTTAAGCATTCTTAACAATGCAAGTCCCATATTCGCATTCTGAACTAATTTTAACTCATAGTAGATACACTGCTAGTTTTACTGATTAGATATGCGCTCCGTAAGCTGTAGTATGTAATAAAAAACAAAAACAAACAAACTCTCTCTGTAACAAAAATTGACGTATGCCTAGGAATAATTTAAAGCTAAATTTACCCTACCAAGTACATACACATTTTTGTACTTGTTCTGATCTGCTACTAGAGTGGATGAGTACCGATGGATTTCAGTTGATGCCTCTCAGTTTCAGGATTAAAATCTTATCAAAAATTAAGAGCAAATGTTGGCATTAAAATGTCGCACTTGACCAATTCAATTCACAAATTCTTCCAGTGCTGAATCGAAGTGAAACAATTACATTTTTTATTAGATCACTTTTCAGACCCCAACAAAAAACTGAAACAGGTTACCTATATAACTTATCTTTGGTAAGTACATCATTTTCAACTGATAGCAGGTTAATCAGAATATTGCATAGGTAGTTTTCTTCTTCAAAATTTTTTTAGTCTCAACTCAAATCATAGGAGCCGACTTCAGTTTTTTTTTCATTGTTGCCAAATTTTGTAATTTTGATTTGTAAATGAGTGGAAACTTTAATAAAAATGAAAAAATAATCTTAGGGCTGGGAAAACGAATTTTCCCTGTTGCAGTTGTATCTCAAGTGTCCGTAAGTCGATGCATATGACTCAAATAAAAAGGAACATTTCCATAGAATTTATAATTTTTGAATAAATTAACATCACAAAACTTATACAAGGGGGTCACATCATAAGAGATTATGCATACTTTTGGATCTGCATTTGAGATATCACTTAGATGACTAAGTTGAATGGGTCAGGCACAAATGTTTATTTAGTTGTTTTTGTAAGTAGATTTTATGAAAGGTGGCATGTCACAACTTTGAGAAAATTCCACTACAGTTTTGTTTTTAAACTACCAAAAGAAAGATTTTTTTTTTACTTTTTAATTTTTTTGGAACTGTCACAAGGAAGTATAAATTTTCGAATAGCGTTTTTTTTATAATGAGTGAGAAACTGATCTAATTATAAAAGTTAGTAAATGCAATAAGGTAAATATACAGCTTACCAAAGATGTAAGATCGTAGTGATGTTAATTATGTATCTAGAACCATCTACAGATTTCTGATAGATCAAGACACATAGGATTACTTTCTTAGAAAATAATATGGAACCTAAATCAATATTTATTTCATTTAGTATTACCTACACTTTGAAGCTTATGCATTATTATACACCAACGAGATTTCATGCGTAAAATTTTTCTCTCAATTTTACAAAAACTTTCAACACCATCAAAAATGGTAGTACGCAAGAGTTGTTGATGTGGTAAGTAGGGGCACCTACACGGATATTTTTGCTTCTTCTCTCATTACATGAAATGCAGTTACCATTCAAACATCTGATACCAAACATTCTTCCTAGTTATGTAGCCATGGGTGCGTTCAGTATGAATAACAAAAACAATTATGGTTGTTCGGAAGAAGCTGAAATATTACCCCAAGTTTACTCGATTCAAAATGAACGATTTCTCCTAACATCAAGATAAATAATTGAAACACAGTAGATTGTTATCAAATATTTCATGTAGTTTATCAAAATAATACTGCGTTAATCTACCAAAATCATTAGGGTAATTTTTTACTAACTATTTACCTGGATAAAACTTATTCTACCCGTGTAAAAAAACCAACTCATTCTAAATTAGTTGGTTGATTATCCAGGTAAAATAACCAATCTATTCTGAACAGCTGGAGTATTTTGGTTATTACCCAGGCATTCATTCTGAACGCACCCTACTGAGTTAATACTTTGTTTATGTAGTACTGGACCAGTAAAAAACATTGTTTCTGTTAGACATGCCAGCGCAAAACAGGCAACCACTATGTACTACATGATGTATTCTCAAGTCTCAACTACCTTTATAAACGCTATTCTTTTGAATTCAAGGGATGACCCCCCTTATCAAATGTATTCCAAATTGGTTAATTTGAACAAAATGTCGAAATATCGCAGCAAGTTCATACTGGATGCCGACATTTATGTCGGCCCGTCTATACATTACCAATTACAATAGGATCAGGAAATTTTATTGGTCAAATACCATACAGTCAAAGAGTAAATCATAAAGGTTGTATGGCATCCTTCCAGTGCTAAATGGTTGCTAGTTTACCCAAATTTAAATAGGATGGTACTGCCACAAAAGAGGCTCGTCTACAATGATTTAAAGATATTCAAAGCAAGTACATGATTTCGGTCACTTTGTGAATCTAGATAATTAACACAGGCAACAAATTAATTTCTAAATACGGTATGCTAAACAATTTTACTCCAACCATTATAATCTCGAGTGAACTAGGCATAATGTCAAACACGAAACCACAAGGATTTCATCCATTATTATTCCATTCATTGACCTTCACTTAATCCTTTCCATTTCACCAGCTTTTCTTCAACAAATGGATGTGATTTCTCCATGCTCTCGCGGAAAAAGTAGAAATAAAACGAAGGCTCTATATAACCACCGCAAAATCCATCTGCTCCTTTTGGAGATGCAGCTACACTGCTATATGTAAAATAGTTTCGTGGTTTTTGGTGATTGTCCAAGAAGCGACTTGTTAATAAGCAAATCGATGAATCTGTATGACCAAAACTTTTAGAATGGGTCTTCTTCCTCTCTATACTCTATCTGTATTACGAGTAATAATACTGGAAAGCGGCTGTCAGATTCGAGGTTTACACAAAAATGCCTCACTAGTCTACGCAACGAATGAAGAGGCAATCAGGAAAAGAGGAATGGGACCATCAAGGAAAAACACGCAGTACTTCAAAAAACCTATCAGATTTCATCCTCTTTTTTTATCTCTTCTTCTCTTCATGTTTATTTTATATGGAGCAAATTGCGTGTCGTTTATCAGCCAATTTCATTAACATGTAACATCTGAATGCATGCTACTAAAACAATCACCCACCGTCGCCACCACCACCACCACTACCCCCATACCAAAGCTGTCCCATTCTTAACTGAGCCACGCTGTGATTCACGATGAAAAAAAATTAAGGTTTAACAACATACAAACACACCATTTATGTACATAATCGTCAAGAAAGTCGATGATAATGGCCGCGTTTGTCTTCTTTGAGTGAGTGGAGCAAAGAGTCGGGTAAGAAAAAATGAAAGAGCACTCGAACAAGAAGATCGAGAAGTAATGTGGTGAGAGAGTTGAAGGGTGACAAGAACAAAATACGGTGGAAAGAAAAATTAACGCATGCCAAATCTGATAAGGCTTGGCTGCTGTATAAAATATGCATGAGAATGTCGTATTGGCTAAAGCTCGAATTTAGTGTTTGCAATAAAAACTTCAGAGTCGCCAATGCATAAAATTGTGTCGTTTAATTTTCTCATTCGCCATATTACAAGCAGAAGGGGAGTTGTAGTCGTTAAATCACAAAAACTAAGAGTTTTTCCTGGCAGTGGGTCTTATTTTCTGCAGGTTATAAAACAATCATAGTATAATGGTTCAATGGAAGTTCTCATTTCATGAATCAATGCCAATACAAAACCTACTACGGCTAGTATTCTTAAATATCACTTTTTGTAAAAAGTCACTTCATATAAACCATTGGCTCATTAATTTCCAATGGATAAAGTGAAGAAGAAGTGTCAATACACAAAAAGTGGCGTTTGAGAATATGTGGATAACTGGAATGTTGTAAAAAAACAATACAATTAAGGGCCATTCTACAATAGACTGCGAAATAAGATTTACTAACGCGAATAAATTAACAATTACATGTACGAAGTTCATAAAATCTTTCTAAACCAAGTAGGCTAGGTAAGATTGTACATGATCGAGGTTTGGCTTTATATCAAACAAAAATTTTTTAAGAGAAGGTTTTCTATTGTATAAATTTTAGAATAATTAAATCAGGCCGACACATCAGCTCATTGCACTGAAAAATTGGAACAAAAAGACGAATTCAAATTAGTAAACTTTTAAACAGCTCCAATAATCAAGTTGTCAGTCTCAACCTAAAATACAATGCTAAGCTTCATCGTACCCCAAAGATAATTTTATTTAAGAATTTTTTCAGTCAAAATAACGACTGTTCGTACAATCGTTAAGAACCATTGAAAAAAAATACAAATATTCGTTTTTTTCAAAGTTATATCTAGTAAATTTGAAAAGAAATCATCAGTGTGGAAAAAAAGAATTGGTAACATCGATTTACGAAGGAGAAAAAAGAATTATATTTATCCTATGGGATTAATACCAAAGAATTATATTCGCTTAAAAAACAAAATAAAATAAAATAAAAACGAGAAAAAGGGACAAAAGAAAATAAACAGTCCTATAGGCTGGTAGAACAACGTGCTATGATAGCTGTAACATTTTACGATTTTTCAAACCAAACTTACTTGTTTTTTTATTTGTCCTTATCTTCCTACTATATATTTTGTGAATAGAGAATTTATACATTTTCTTCATGTTTCGAAAGTACCCAGGTACTTCCATCGGTGAAATTATTACCATTAAAAAAAAACAAATTCTGAAGAAAAATATAAGGACTAAGACAGACATATGTAGACAAAAATAGAGTAAATCAATTTACATAAAAATCATGAACTAGAATTCCAAATAAATTGGCTGTTACATAATTTTAAACGTATAAAAAAGTATATAAATAAAAATTACACACACTTTCATCGTTATCAAAAGGCTCTCATATGCAAATAATAATCATGATCATTTTTTAAATTTTAATTTCAATCTTTTTTTTTATAGCAAGAACCACGAAATAGACAGTTACAAAATTTTTTTTAAATTATGCTATGAAATAAATTAAACTCGCATAGATAAAAAGATGAATGAAGGTAGCTGAATGAATCATTACAAATTTTCAAGGGATCATTGGCTAGCATATGCGGTTCTAAACTGACTTAAATTCAGATAAATCTCTCCCTTCAATTTTTTTCCAGCAATAGATTCTCATAGAGTCATCCTTCGAGTAGAAGAGCAACTGGGTTATCGCTTTATTATGAAAGGCAAATTGGCGATGTCCTTTTAGCGATTCACCACACTCATCCAGTACTGAAATTCTTCAGCAGGTAACTTTGTATTTTTCATCTGATTTACTCTTTTCTCAACAGGTCAATAATAAAAACACATTTCAGCGAATCGAAACTTCCCATTTTTCAGTGCGAGACTTTCAAGTCGCTATATTCACAGCTAACAGCCGCCTACATGAGAATGCCACAGTCAATTGTTTAGGACTTAGCTCAACACCTAGGACACTCGAGTTCGAATCCAACCACCGACTACTTCCCTAACCCAAAAATGAGTTGTATGAAGTGGTAAGTCACTATATCTCAGCGCAACGATGTTCAGAGGGCTAATTACAGTTTCGCCTGTTCAATCAATGCCTTCTGTAGCGAGTTAGCATTTGGATACAGTGTTGACATATGGCTAACTAAATACAACAGATGCTATATCAATTCCCCAATGTCCTTAATACTCACAATGAATTCACTAACAAGTAACATCTAGTACTGGCCTACAGCCCAGTACTGGCCTACAACCCACTCTTTTCATACAATATAGCGAGTAAAGTGTTTGAATGAACACTAGTGAAAATTCAAAAAAATTAAGCTACCAAAAAAGTGCAGGCCTGGTCAACTGTTTTTGAGTCGCAAGCCGCATTGCCTTTTTAAAATGCTTTCGTGGACCACAAAATAGAAGTAGGCATATGATTATCAAAAATTGATGGTGTTGAAAAAAAGTGCCAATCTACAATTTTTGACTCAAAAGGTCAATCTGAATTTCAAGAAATATGAAAGTACCAAAGGGCCAATCTATAGAATTTTCGGATCCAATTTGCTTCTTAATATAGAAAAAAGAGCCAAACTGTAATTTTTTAATAGGATTTTCAGCGAAAATCAGTAAGTAATAATTGTAAATATTTAAATTTGTACCAATCTGAAAGCTATTTAAGAATAGTTAACTTCATTTGGTAAAACATAATGATACAATACCAATAATTGTACTGTCTTACAGTTTTCATTTATGAAACAAACAGCTAATACATTTTATCACTATTTTACTTGGTAATTTGTAAATTCAAAATTAAGTTTTTAAAAGTGCTAAAGAATAAAGAGATAATTATGCCTTGAACTTGAGGTGGTCGCATAAATAAAATGGTACGTGGCTGTAAGAAAATAGTATCAACTCCATAAACAGCAGAAAGAAAGATTCTGCATGAAATATTGAATAAATTGGAAACTGGTAAGTTTTTCAACGAAAGTATCATAATGAATACTTAAAAACTAAAATAATGGTAAAAATTACAAATTGTATTATAATTAGGAAACAATACTGATACTTTCTGCCTAGCTAAAACACCAAATTTTGTAGTTCTGAAGCATGTAAATTGAAAATTAATTCTGCTAAATAGGTTTAGAACTGGTGAGAGGATTTATTTCACAAAACAAATTATAATTACTTTGGGGCACAAGCTTTAGATAATATTTTTAAGGATAATAATTAATCATCGTCTATTTACGATTTCAGAACCAGACACTAATGGTAGTAATTTCAATAATGGTACACATTTTGAAGAAAATAATCTAAATATGTTGACTAGTGAATATTGTCGAGAATGGATATCACGTTTTAAAGAAGGTAAAAAATTACTGGTTCAAGCATGGAAGACTCCTCATTTGTATGAGTAATAAATAACTACAGTGGCAGGTAGTGTTTTGATTTTAGAATCAGAGATAATAGATATTCAGTACATTTTGAATCATGACAACTGTTCGGAGGATGTGATTGCAGATTTGTGAACTTTGACAGTTGAGGGTTAAAAAAATAATAATTGTACTGGGCCTGTGACGGAAGGTAGTTCTGATTTAAATTGACTAGGGTAATCTAATTATGTATTCAATTAATGTAAGCCCTTTTGTACTTTAGAATCAAATCATAATATTATTCTTCGAGATTTGGTCATTATGGAAGTAGAAGAAGATTGCGTATTTGTACTGCAGCCTTATTCCGCACTTGAAACGTTTCTAGCAAAGAATGGTTGGTTACCACAAACACCTAAAATACAATGACTAGGAAATTCAATGAAATAGTCCTTTTAAGAAAATTCAAGTGATGAAAATGGATAACATAATTCAGAATGATACTTACCTTTCAAAATAGACAGCTTTTAGGGGGAAATTAATTATTTTTCTATAAAACGTACTTTGGAGGATATGAGGCAGCAGATAATTAACTTGAAAAACTGGCTAAATAATTTAGAAATTAGGGAAACATTATGCAAATTTTCAAGTTCAAAAATATTTTTTTCAGTTTTCTAAATCCTATAATTAACAAACAATTCTCTCTCGGGGAATTAATTTTTTTTTTTTTGAGTTTTGCATTTAAAAATTAAAATATAAATTTTAAGAAGCAGGCCTGTATACTAACAGTAATTGAATAAAGAAGTTACTCATGCAGTTAACTTATTTTTTTAATTTTTTAATTTAGAACAAGAAATTAGTAAAAGTTAATTAATCCAAGTAATTGCATTACAGATACAAATAATTCATAAGTACCTATTCCAGATGGGAGTATTACACTTATTAACCAGGAAGCAAGTGATAATCTATTGCTAATTGTTGCTGCTGATGAAGAAGCAGGTATAAATGGGGCTGATGAAGAAGATGAAGGCATAGTTGGAAAAGCTGGCCACAGACAGAAACGTCTAACTTCCAAGAAAATCAAGCTGGAAAAGAGTACATAAATCAGAGGGGAGACGTGATCTCTGCAAAAGAAATGCATCCAGGTTGTGGAGATGGCTGTAGAAAAAAACGCAAGGAGAAATTCGCAATGATACCCTCGAAGATGCAGAAAAATTATAATATTATTTCTAGCCTACCAAAATATTTTTGTGTTCTTTTTATCAATTCTGTTTTGCTAATTGTTTTTTTCAGTTTTGAATAATAACTTTTTTTTTTTTGATACTTTGTTTATTTATAAGGAGGCAATAATAAATAACTTTTATTTTGGGGAAAAAAAGCTTTTGATCCTTCATTAATATTATTGTACGTGAATCACAGTAGAAATTTGTTTTAATATTAAATAATAATTATTTAATTTTGCAATTTGGCTCTACCTTTCAAAATGAATATGAAAAATAGAAAAGGGCCAAAGTGACAGGGTACTATAGATCAGAGCAAGACTAAAAAGCCAATCTATTCACATCACTCAAATAATTTCTTATAATTCCTAAAGTTTAATAGTTACAAAGAAAACTTTTTTATTAAAGAGTTATTGTGGGAACCACCATACCCTGTCTAATATAAAATACATTCGCCAATTATAGTCGGTGGTGAGATGGCCGTGCGGTTAAGTTCACCGCTTTTAGCTGGCGAATATGTAGGTCCCAGGTTCGATTCCCCGAGCCGACAAAACCTACATCTGGTGACCCTTGACATGTGCTGGACACGCACGCACCCTAGTGGTGCATGGTGGAACTCACAACTCTCCTTCCTAACTTGAGTCGCCGATAGATGGCGCCCTATATAGTGGAAATAGAACCCGTATAGGTAGTATAAGCCTGTGTGTATAGGTATAAGAGGCATTTCTGATTCAGCCCAACCTCCCATAGCATCTAATGTCGTTCAACTCGTGTTGAGTCTCTCTAGGGGGGGAGTGTGTGGGAACCACCATACCCTGTCTAATATAAAATACATTCGCCAATTATAGTCGGTGGTGAGATGGCCGTGCGGTTAAGTTCACCGCTTTTAGCTGGCGAATATGTAGGTCCCAGGTTCGATTCCCCGAGCTGACAAAACCTACAGTTATTAAGAATGCAAATTATAGAATTAAATTCTTTCCCCGATGAATTCATCAAAAATAAGTTTGTAATAGTGTCTTGAGTTTTAGGATGAAAAATGAAATTTCAAATTGACCCTTTTTCCTTAACATCATCGATATGCCGTATCGGTTTGTTGTAACAAACACTCACATACATGCTACTTAATCTCTCGTAGTCCTATAGGGGAATTTGGTCGCAACGTTTGGGAGGCCCCCTAGGTCCTGATAGAGTTTCATCTGTCAGCCAATTTTATATTTCAAAGGTACATCTCATCCTTCTCACGCAAGTGGCAAATTTAGGGAAAAAACATTAAAGGTCTGATCAAAAAATAACCGAAAAGGTTTGATATAAGAATGACGACTTGTCGCGAGTGAAACATTTTAGGGACCTCCGGGAGGCATAATGATTATGCTAACCATTTTTGGGTCGAAGATGTGAAAGGGGAACGGAGTGAGAGATGAGAAAAGACTAAAAGGAATAAGTTGTGGGATTCTAATGTACTATTGTATTTCTCAAAGGGCTAAGAGTCAGCAGATTACAGCGTCTCACAGTTCAAACAGAAATAAAATAGCACTTTCAGTTTAAGTTTGACTGAAATTCGTTTTCTGTTTCCCAAATTACTGCTTGAATGAGGCCGAAGCGACCAACTAGGAACTGATAAAAATCTGGATTTAAATAATTCCACTTAAGCGAATGGTATTTGTTTTCTAGATACTGATTTTATTTTTCACCAATAATTATCGATTCCCGAGACTCTGTCAGGATTTTTTCAGAAGGGTGAGGGGTAAAATATATTTGATGACTCTTTTTTTATTTTGCTCGTCACTTTTGACAATTTGGAAAATTTGAGAAATTTATCATGTATGACGCTGTCGCATATTTATCAGGAAAATTTTTTTCAAATGTAAAAGTAACAAGCAAAAAATAAAATAAATAAAAAATGTATCGAAAGCAATCACCCCTTTTGCCGCCTTGATTATGCCCTTGATGGAGTCCAACTCAAATTGAAACGTTACAACGACTAATTCGTCGTCTTTTACACTGTACTAACTTTGGAGGAGGGGTCTACGCCCCCTCTCCGCCCGCTAAAGTTACAAATCCCAGATAACTAAAATCATTTACATATACGTGTACATTCAATTTTCAAAAGATGGTGAAGTATTATGCAAAAAGCCCTTTGTGTGTGTTTGTGTGTGCGTACACATACCCGTACCTATGTATAATAATATACGCAGAGCGTCTTGTTTTGTTCTCGTATATTCTCTGGGCGTTATCTCGTGATTCATTCGTTTTGGATGAAATCTGATGGTGGAAACGAATTTGTCACTAAAAAATAGGGAGTTCATCGCTGAAAACTTTTTTCTACAACCATTAGTATCTGAAATAAATAACAAATTAAAAAATGACAAATGCCTCATTAATTTGCAGTTTTTTTATGGCCGATTTGTGAAAAACTAATGGTGATAAAAAAATTAATTTTGTTAGAGAACTAAGGCAAATTTTCTCCTCTTTTCAATGGTACAAACCCCATGTTTGTAGCTTAAATAGTAGCTGAGAAATTTTTTCAAAATTAAAATGTTGTGAATGTAAAAAACTCGGATAAATATACAAAAAGTGAGATTGAATTTTATTATATAGATTCTACAATTCCTTCAGTTCACGACTGCCAAATTCGAAGAAAAACTTTCCAACTTTACAAGTCACAGCCTGAGAAGCTCGTCTCGCTTTTACCGAAAAATACTACAATCTACAACTTACTTATAAAATCTTCTATACCCACCTGCCAAACGTCCTTCTCTGTTGTCCATCTCAAACCGAGATGACAAAACAACGTCGTCTGTGGAATTGTAACGCTGCATTCGCTACGTCCCTTCTTTCGTCTTGCCAAATACAGCAGAAAACCATGTCGCACCGTTGACGGTGCAAAAAATTTTCCATCACAGCTGATAGCTGAACTTTCTCAGTTCCCAGAAACTTCACAAAAAGTTTCTCATCCATCCGTCCGTCCATCCATCCATCACCGAATGATATTTATTCGATATTTCGGTCATTCCACAGACAGCTAAATCAATTAGCTCAATTGTCTCCGGCATGAAAAAATACAGTTTTTTGTCACACTTTCCATCCCTCTCTCTCTCTAACACCGCCAACACAAAAAATACAACATATTTTTTAGAGGGCCGCTGTCAAAATAATAATTTCTACTCACGTTTTTCGTCGTTACGTCTCCCCAAGGAGATGCTATAAAAAATTCGAGCGATGGTTTCTAAAGCGCAAAGGGAAAAAAACCAAAAAAAAAAAAGAAAAAGAAGTATTTAGCTGCAGCGGTAGTATCTACGGTTGGAGGAGGTAAAATAAAAAAAATGATTATTGGTTCGATTTTCACCTCAAAATATACGGGTTACAAGTACACTGTACGATTGTTTGGTTTTTGGTTTCAAGTGCGAGCGAGGGAAATATAAAAAGAGTGAGTGAAAGAAAGACAAAACGAGACTGACAGACAAAGATCAAAAAAGAGCGAATATGAGGTAGTCGCAGGGTGAACGGGAGATCGAAAGGAAGAGAAGAGACAAACACTTCTTATACTCGCAAAAAGCTTCGAAACGTGCCTTGAATGAATTACTCGAAAGGCTAGTAAGTCTTCCCATCCACAAGTTTACAGATTTCTTGGTCCTTGTTTTTCATCGTCAACGACGACGCTCCCGTTTTCTCTTTTTTACAGTCTCGTATTATCATCATCGACGTCGTTTATTCTTTTTTTCCGACGTTTTCCATCGGTGATATAAATATCGATTCACGAAATTTTAGACCCAACTCTCACTAGATATCTCTCAAAAATTCGAACCTATTGTTTTCCGAAAGTAAATTATCTTCGATTCTCTATTAAGTAATAATATCAACTTAATAAACGATGGTCATTATACGCAATACTCACGGCTATAGGTAGTCCACGAATATAAACAAACTCAAATTTTCAGAAAACTAGCTTATACCTGCTAACTCGCTGGTTATTAAAGTTATCGCACAAACGTGATCCAAAATGAAGTCTCTCCAGCTGCGTTTCACGGCGTGTAATGAAAAAAGGAAACAATAAATTGGAACAAGGTAATCTAAAAATTAATTTAAAGTAGATTTGTAATTACTAAACACATTCCATTCTTAAAAGCCTACGTAAAATCTGTTCATCTAAAATCGAATAACAGCTCACTATTACCTACAATGTCTCTCCTTAAAGTATGAGTAGTCTTTAAAAGAGCATTCATAACTACTGGAACTGATAACGCAGGACCTTTCAAATTAATGGGATAGAGTGGAAGGCATAAGGTAATCATTCAATGTAATATTGGACTTTTAGTGCTTTACCAAACCAATTCATCTAAAACTAATCTTGGACTAGAATTCAAAAACATTTTCAGCTATCTAAACTTGATTCGTCAGGAGAAGAGGATTATTTATCGATGCGTATTCTGACAATAGTAGCAGTCATTTTCAAAGAGCCGAAACAAAACTGAACAATTTGTAATCATTTTTCAAAAAAAATCATAATTACATCTTGAATATGATTCTGTAACAGATTAAGGCTGTAAATGACATTTTTTTTCTGCTTATTGTTAGATGTCAGTAGTTGGTACTACTGCAATCAAGATCTCCCACAGTCAAGTTCTCGTCGTTTTTATCTGTGTCTTTTTCTTTTCTCTGTTTTCTGGTCAAGAGGTGATGCTTCTCAACTTGTTGTAATCAATATGGCGTTACTATGATATTATGTTTCGTTTTTCTTTTAATAAATTAAGTTTGATTTAGAATGTGTTTTCAAGTTTATTTCACGATTTAATCAAGTAGAACTATATTTAATCTGAACTCAGTTGTTCGTAATTGGTGTTGGTATTAAATATAAAGTGATAGCAGAGTTCAAGTGTGTTCGCATGTTCGCGCCTTTGTTATCATCAAGAATCACGTTCGTATTTTCTGTTACGAAAAATTCCAAGTACGTAAATTTAGATCGCGTAATTATTCAAGTTCGCGTCTCAAGAAATTAGCGGGTTGTGTTTGCCGTGTTCGTCTCTTTTATTTTATGGCTCCGAAAACACGCAAAGGCCGTTCTCAAGTTCCTGTTCTTCCAGTCACAAAGAAGAAACAGGCTTCGAAAATCAAGAGGGTGTCATTTAATCCAGTAGTAAATACAGTGACAACCGATACGATAGACGAAATCGTACAAATCCAAGATCTACCGGTCGTTCAAGAACTATCAGATATGGCTGGTGAAATCAAGACTACGTCGAGTACTTTGGCTGAACCGACAATCACCGTTACCTTTTCGGATTCCGGAAAAATAGTCAAGAAGGTTCAACCAAACCAATTGTCATCACCTTCCATCGAGCCGAATCAAGATAATGTTATACCGCTACGTATGCTAAGTCAAGAAATTTCGTCTTCATCGTATTCAAGTCCGTCAAGCAGTTCGTCGAATCAAGTAGAAATATCAAGTTCAAGAAATTCACCGTCTGCCAGGTCCGCGATATCAAGTCAAGTAAATATTAATAAAAATTTTTCAAGTGTAATTTCAGATATTAAGTCGTCGTCGAATATCGATAGCATGATCGTAGATTCTGCTTCGAACGCACTCACGGCGCTTGATTTTTCGAAAATGTCGCCGAAAAGTCAGTTCGCTCCCCCTCCCGGACTAACTAACGTCGGTCAAGAGTCAAGTTTTGGTCAAGTACCAAATTTTCAAGAATCAAGAGTAGGCTTCATGCCTACACCTCAAGTATCAAGTTACCCTGCGGGATTTCAAGACTCAAGTTCATTTGTGCGTGATGCGAATCAAACACAATCGGGTAACATCTATACTCCAACGAATACTTCGTTTCAGTATCAATGTTACCCGACGATGGGCCAATTCCAAATGGTCCCATTGATTCCGTTACGTACTTATGGGAACAATGAAAAGCTTAAGGGTAAGCAAAATTTCAAGATGTGGGAGAGTGATATCAAGAACGACTTGGCGGCGGCAAATGCGATCGAGTGGATCGGATGTCCACGAGCTGAACATCTCAGTCTACCTGAGAACATTCGCCGAGGAGTTGACGCTCAAGTGCAGAACCTGATTCGGATGAAGGTCGCACAACCAATCAAGACGTTAATTTTTCATCTCGAATCAGCCTGCGAAATATATCAAGAGCTCAAGAGGCAGTACGGTAGCAAGACGATTCACGACATGATTGCTGTTATGAACCGTCTTGATGAACTCAAGTATGTAGATAATAGAGAATTAATTTTGTTTTTGTCTAAATTCGATGCCGCTTGACGAAGTTTGGTGGAATTTGGTCAAGTCTTTCCACCCTCCTTCTGGTTGATCAAGCTTATTCAAAAATTAAACCCTTCGTTCGAGGCGGTCATCGACACCTTATGTGCACGAGCAGGTGAAGACCTGTCTGAGGAGATGCTACGTACATCCCTTTTGGATTACGTAGAGAGGAAGAAGTCGACGACTGCTAAACCCACGGAGAGTGCTCCGAAACGTCAAGAGTATGCACGAAAAGCAGCGTCGACTCCCTCTACACCTCAGTCAGGTAAATCACCTGCTCCCACTTCAAGTTTTTCCTCAAGTAATATTAAGCCCATCGACGAATCAAGCATTAAGTCAAGTATCAAGATACCAACAACGGTCCCCGCGAAACAAAATCAAGATATCAAGAAGGAAATTCAAGAGAAGAAAGTACGCTGTAAGGATTGTGGCTGGAATGGGCACACTGCGGATAAATGCTTCAACGGTAACAAAAAGGTTTGTTACCGGTGTCAAAAACCGGGACATGAAGCTCGCAACTGTCCTGCGCCGCAACCGGATCCAAACAGTATTTCAAGTGAGTTACATTTAATTAATTTAAATGTAATTAATAATCAAGATTCTTTAAATCAAGATTTACGTAATCAAGATACCGATGTTTTCGTGATTGATAGTGGGGCCACAAATAATGCTGTAGCTCACATTCACCAGGTTTTAAATTATCGAGCTTTCCCGAAAGACAAAACTTTGGGACAAGCTGGTAAAGATAGTGTATTAAAGGCTACGGGTGAGGGTATAATATTATTTACCTTAAATCACGAATCGTCGTCAAGAATATTTACCTTTATTCTAAGAGAAGTCCTAGTAGTTCCCGGTCTTGCAAATGGGCTTGTTAGTGTTAACCATTTTGTTAAAGACAATAATATCAAGTTACTCTTCGAGTCTAATCAAGTTACATTTCACAGGCAAGAAGAGGTCGGGTTAAATAAACCCCTTATCAAGATAATCTCAAGTCAAGATAGATATCAATTTGTCCCGTCAAGTATGAACAAAAATATCAAGAACTACAAAAAGGCTTTATCAAGAATATTTAAAGGTAAATCAATTTTATTATCTGAATACACTAATGATCCGAGTTTGTCAGAAATTGCTGATCAAAGTGGTCTGGGTAATAAAAGTCAAGTCAAGTCCCCCAAATCAAGTAAATCGTCTAGTAACAATAAGTCTGATTGTAATGGGTCTAATGATGCTACTGACGGGTCCGATGTTGATGACTCCTGGATTAATGAGTTTGATAAAATGGAGTTAAGTAAAGGTCAAGTAATATCGAGTCCGCAAATTCTGGTAAAATTGTGCAGGATTCGAAGGGGGTATCAAGTCAAGAAAATTCAAGTAATGTTAAGAATAATTCGAATTCTTTACCAGTTTATCGTACGAAAACTGGTAAAAGAAAAAATCGAAAAGTCAAGAAAATGATAAGTGACGAACAAAGAACAAAATTGGTGAATGAAGGGAATATTTGGCATCGTAGGATGGGACATATTTCCTCTCCAAATTTATATCGTCTTCGTTCTGTTGCTATTGGTGTCCCGGACATAATTTGTCCGGACACATTTCAAGATTGTCAAGTTTGTAACCAAACAAAAATGACTCGTAAATGTTTCGACAAAGATCGTGAACGAGCTTCAAGACCAGGTGAATTAACTCACGCTGATGTGATTGGCCCAATCTCTCCACCTACCTTTGCCAAGAAAAATATTTATTTACTAGTATTTTTAGACGATTATACTCGTTATATTAGTATTTTTGCTCTCAAGAAAAAGTATGAAGTGACAAGGTTTTTCAAGATGTATGTCAAGAGAATTAAGGCTCAATTCCCTCAAGAAGGTCAATGTAAAACTTTACGTTGTGATAATGGTTCTGAATTTGTTAATCAGGCCATGGATCAGTTAATTGAAGAATTAGGAATTGAGAGAGAAACCTCTGGTCCTTATACTAGTGAACATAATGGTACTACTGAGAGGGCTAATCGAACTATTGAGGTCAAGATTCGTTCATTAATTCAGGAGAGTGGATTTCCTACTTCCTTTTGGGGCTTAGCTGCTGATGCTACCGAATACTTATATAATAGGTCACCACACAGAGCACTAAATTTCAAGACACCCTATGAAATGTTCTACGGTAATAAGCCTGATTTATCAAGTATTCACGTTTTTGGCTGTCTGGCTTATGTACTTCAAGAAAATCAACCTACTGGTCGAAAATTTGATGTAGTTAGTACTAAACAATATTTAGTAGGGTATACTAAAACAGGTTATATTGTATATAATCCTGCTACTAAAAAGACTAGCGTTTCTTGTAATGTCAAATTCGACGAAAGTAAAACATTTAGGGATGCTATTAATGAACGTCAAGAAACTGTTCAAGAATTTAGTAATCAAGAATTAGATTTTCCTGATGAAAATTTAACTCAAGTTGAAAATCAAGATAATTCTCTACCTACTAATGTTGCTTGTAATGATAGTTTGGTAGAGAATCAAGTTAATTCAAGCTCAAGTCCCAATCAAGATATTGCTCCTCCTGTTGTTCAAGTTGGTGAAGATAATTCCCAAGATGAGATAATTGAAATTGATTATAATTGGGATCTTTCTCAAGAAAGTCAAGTGATTGATGGCTCTGTGCAAATTCTTCGTATCTCTGATGCGAATAATAAAAGAGATGAAACAGAGGTTTCTTCTCCTAATGCACCACAATCGTATAAAGAGGCATTAAAATCACCTGACTGGCCTAAATGGAAGGAAGCTGTGGAATACCTTGTCGTGAGAGATATTCACACTAGAAGGTTTTCAACAGTATTTGCGTGTTCTGCCACTTCATACAAATAAGTATGGGAGAGCCAAATCCTCGGCGAACACTGGCGATTTTTGAGCCGGTTCTGAGAGTTTATATACCAAATTTGGCACACGCACACGGACACACATACGTATGTATGAATACGTAATTATGTCATACGTTGCGTCGTTTCCTGTCTCCGTCGAGATGATAAGAAACGACGCAATGCGTTTGGTACCGAGTCGTGACATTACCGAGATCGTTATCAGGTAATTGATCTCGACTCGAACGATGTATCTTACCTGTACGTACGTACAGGTACGAACATACAAACGCGTTCGTGTATTTAGTTTAACGTCATAGAGACGAATATTGCCAGCCTTTGGGCGGCGACTGTCGTCGAGGGGTGCGAGCCCCTAAAACCTCATACGAGTAATGTCCCCACAGCTACTCCCCCCCAGTTTTCGCGCCGCGAAAATGATAAGTCGCGTGCCTGGGGGGACTTATCGAGTTTACTGTCTTTGGTCCCGCTCCCACTTAGCGAGGGCCGAGCCTACCGCAGCCCCGACGCATTCATACGACTGCTTTCGTGCGTCCAAACGGGCTTGGTAGGCCTCTCTGCTACTTTGTCCCCTTCTTCTCGGCGGTCGTTGTGTTGGAGCCGGGTGATAAGGATGGGAGCGATGTGACAGGCGGGGGTCAGTCAGTGTTAGAGGCCTCGGTTTTCGGTACATCGGGGAGTTAGAACTCCCAGATGGTCTGTAAACCAGGCTTTTGGTGAGGGGAGGGCGTGGAGTTCGCACCTCTTCCACCTGAGGTTGTCTCGTCTCCAACCTCGCTAGTGCTAAGGGTTCCGGAGGTGGGATCGCCACTTCCGGTACTCTTTCTGGCGATTTTGGCGGCGAAATCAACGGAGGAAGGGGGGCGGACATTATTTTCACGATGTCCGCCGCCGACGTGTCCATCAGTAATTCGTTTTCCAATCTTTCAGCTTCCTTTTCGCGTTCCAACTGCTCCTTTGTCTTTATAGGCTGAGGGGCAGGTGGTACTACGAATTGGAATGGTTGAGCAGAAAACGGGGGTACTGGTTGAAGACGACATGAGGAAGGAATACAAGTTTTATAAAAAGGAAGAAAAAAGAAAAAATGGTAAGAATGTTTTCGGCTAGTTTTAACTTCGACAGTCGAAAAGCGAATGAAAAACTTTGCGAGAATAATTTCGATCGCAGCTTTATTCCAAATCGTTATCTTTTTTCGGACTTGTTCGGAGGGGGTAGTGCATTCAATATTCTTTAGCTTAAAAGTTTTCCGGTTAAATTTGGTTAAGTACAGGCAGAGTTAAGCATGTTTGAATTTTCGTACTTCGAATTTTGTATTTCACAAAGGAATGCACTCTTCGTTTGTGACGTCACGATCTATTGACTATTTTGTTATCGGTATTATTTGTCAATAGAAACACGTTGCAATGTTTTTCTTCCGTATTGCACGTGGGTTTGTTTATTCGTGTCGTATTTTTATTGTACGCACTTTTTCTCTGCTTATCTGAAGAATTTCTATTGTTGCGAATATTCCCAGATTCTCGTACGTCTTTTTGTGCGGGTTTATTTCTTCCGCTACGGATATTAACTTTTCGTGAATATTTTCAGTTTCTCCGTGCCAATCTTTCGGATTTTCGAGTTGGAATTAGGTTTTTCTGCTTTCTGCTGCCAAGGGGCCTGCCTCTTTTTCGTGGGCATAAGGGGGCCGACGGATCGTATTGTATCTTGACGATCTCGTCATTGAACTTTACCGTTTTCTTTATTTTTATTTTTTCTTCTGGTGATTTTTGTGATTTATCACCATTTTCGACTGGATTGTCCTCAACTTTCTGTGGTTGTGTTGTTTCGGACTGTTCAGTCTGTTCTTCCTTTCTTATTTCCTTGTGTGTCGTCTTCCTCTTTGCTCTTTGGAGCATTTTCTTGTCGTCGTTTATAAGGTACGCAGGTTTCAATCTGTCGATTGAAATCGTTTTCTGTTCACCTGCGATTAGTATCACGAAATTCTTGTCATCTCGTGATACAACCTTATAAGGACCGGCGTATGGTTTCTCCAACGAAGATCTTATTTTTTCGTCTCTAACAAACACATGAGATGTTGTGGCCAAGTGTTTGGAGACATAAACCTTTGGTTGGCCATGACGAGCTGCCTGATTCAGGAAGTTGTTGGCAGTCAGTCCGTATGTCTTGGACGAGCGTTTCGGGGCTAATTTCTTTCGAATGGGTGAAAAAGTCCCCTGGTAGGCGTAGCTCTTCGCCGAGCGCTAACTGCGCTGCAGAGTGACCCGTGTCCGTTTGAAGAGCAGATCGAAGGCCCAAGAGGATGGTTGGTAGTATGTCAACCCATCTCTTGGTGTCGCAAGCCATAATGGAGGCTTTCAAAGCTCTGTGCCATCGCTCAACTTTTCCGTTTGCTTGAGGATGGTAAGCTGTGGTGTGATTGTGTTGTACACCAAGCTTCTTAGACAGCTCTTGAAAGAGCGAGCTTTCGAATTGACGACCCTGGTCCGTGATGATGACTTCAGGTACGCCATAGCGGGCAATCCAGGTGTCGTATAACCTGGCAGCTACCGTGGGAGCTGTCATCTCATGGAGAGGAACTGCCTCTGGCCATCGAGTTGCTCTATCGATCATCGTTAACAGGTATCTGTGTCCCTGGGATGGGGGTAATGGACCCACCAAATCTATATGTATTGTTTTAAACCGCTCCGTTTGTTTAAAAGATTTGAGAGGCGACCGAGTATGTCTTCCTACTTTGGACTCTTGGCAATTCAGGCAACTGCGAGCCCATTTGTTGCAGTCGGACTTCATCCGAGGCCAAACAAATCTTGATGATACTAGTCCAGCAGTGCATCTTGGTCCAGGGTGCGATAGATTGTGCACACTACTGAATGCCAATTTGCGGTACTTTGTCGGCAGGAATGGCCTATTCTTGCCTGTACTAATGTCGCATGTTAGTAAAACATTAGTACCAGGGATTTTCCTTTGTCTCAATTTGAGAGCTGTGTCATCGTTCGACAACAGTTCTTGCAATTCTGCATCCCTTAACTGTTCTTTAGCTATTTCAGCGTAAGGTAATTGAGACGGTGCCGAGATAGCTTCGATCCTACTGAGAGCATCAGCTGGAGTGTTGAGTTCTCCACTTATATACTGAATGTCCGTAGTCAATTGTCCTATGTAGTCCAATTGTCGAGCTCTTCTCGGGGAAGCTGGTTCTGTCTTTTGCGTGAAGGCATGTGTTAGGGGTTTATGATCTGTATACACAGTGAAACATCTACCCTCTAATTGGTGCCTGAAATGCTTCAACGCAGCAAATATTCCCAGTAACTCCCTGTCGTACGTGCTGTAGTTCTTCTCGGTTTTTGATAGCTTTCTGGAGAAGAAAGCGAGCGGTAACTTTTTGTCGTTGTCCTTTTGGTACAGTGTTGCACCAATAGCAAAGTCGGACGCATCAGTCGCGACACATAACGGCAGACTTTCGTCTGGGTGAGCTAGTAGAGTTGCATTTGCCAGTGTTTCTTTTATGTTTTCGAAGGCTTTTTCAGCTTCTTCAGTCCAATCGAGTGGAGTTTTATCTTTCTTTTTGTTTGTTTTTATTAATGCAAACAGCTTACTTTGTTCGGCTGCAGCATTTTTAATGCAACGTCTGTAGAAATTCACCATCCCCAAGAAGCGTCTTAGTTCTGCTACGTTGGAGGGTTTCGGGAATTTCAATATAGGCTCTACCTTGGTCTTCAGAGGGGAAATGCCTTCGGTCGAGACTTGATAGCCGAGAAAGTCAATCTTGGATTGTTTGTATAAACTTTTTCCAACATTGATAGTAAGTCCAGCAGCGTGTATACGTTGTACGATGGTTCTTACATTCTTCTCGTGCTGTTGCTCACCGCCTTCTGAGCAAATGCATATGTCATCCAAATATGCATAAGCAAACGGCAAATCCATAAACAGTCCATTGATGAATCTTTGGAAAGTTTGTGCAGAATTACGGAGTCCAAACGGCATTCGAAGGTATTCGAATAACCCAAAGGGGGTTATGACCGCTGTCTTTGGGATGTCCTGTTCGGCCATTGGAATTTGGTGGAATGCCCAGTTGATGTCGATTTTTGTGAACATCGTTTTACCCTTCATATTCGCGTTGAAGTCCATTATATTTGGGACTGGATAGCGATCAGGAACTGTTTTGGCATTTAAGGCCCTGTAGTCTCCAACGATTCGCCACTCTCCACTGGCTTTTTTGGTCATGTGGATCGGGGAACTCCATGAACTTTTTGATGGGCGGCATATGCCTTCACCTATTATGCGATCATAGTATTCCCGTGCTGCTTTGAGTTTATCAGGCAGTAACCTGCGGGCTCTAGCATGGCAAGGCGGTCCTTTAGTTTCTATGTAATGAACTGTGTCATGTTTATAGGTCGGATGCCTGCGAATCGATGGTTGAGTGACTCCAGGATAGTCTGACAGAATCCGTAGGAATTGTTCGTCGACTTTCGTGCAACTGGATATATTGGTGTCCAGTTGGTACGCTAGCGTTTTGCCTTCCACCCATAGACCAGTATTGTTGTCTATGATTTTTCCATTTTTGAGGTCAATGACCAGACCGTAGTGCGCGAGGAAATCCGCACCCAGGATCGGAGTTGGAACATCCGCAATTGTGAAGGACCACGTCATGTCTCTTCGCAAACCGATGCTTACTTTGCTGGATTCTATTCCGTAAGCTGGAAGGTTTTGACCATTCACAGTTCGGAGGTAGTATTTCGGAGGAAATGCCTTTTGGTTTTTATCTACTGGCAAAATGCTCAAGTCAGCACCTGAGTCAATTAGGTAACGTCTCCTATTTGTCCTGTCCTTGATGAACAGGCGGCGTGAATACTTTTTCGAGGGATCTTCAGCCGCATAGACGACCCCTCTTTCTAGTTTGACGACTTATTGTAAGATTTACCCCACCATTGGCATCGATTGTTGCACTTGGTGGCCTCTGCGCCAAACCGGTTGTGAAAGAAGCAGGATTTATCGTCCCAGTTTTGAGACCGGGGTTTAGGGGACGATGTTCTTCTTGGGGGAGTTGGACTCTGACCCCTGGTAGAATTGCTCTTGCGGTCTCTAGACCTAGATTTTCTATCGTTACTTCTGTTATTGTTGCTCCTGCTTTTCGAGCGGTTGTTGTTTCTACCCTGTCTTGGGCTATTATTGTTACTCTTCTTCTTGATCTCACTAGTCAGCTGAGCTATCTGGGCTCTAAGCTGAGCTAGTTCTCCGGTCTCGGCGGATACTGCACTGATCGAGGATGTTGATCTCGAATGTTCCAGTGCACTATCTGCACTCTTCGCTAGGAAGTCTAGGTCCTCGGAATTATTAATTACCGTGGTACCTATGGCGGCCAGACACTGCACAACATGTTGGGGAAGTTGCTTGCAGAACTGGTTTCCAATAACTGACGGTGACACTATATTATCGGCCTTTTGTCTGAGTTTGGCCATGAAGGTGGAGGGTTTGTCGTCTCCAATCTTCATTCCGCCCATTACATCATCAATAATTTGGTTCTGAGTCTTACCAAACACATTTCTTATTTTTCTGCAGAACCAACTGTACTTGTCTGCTTCCGCCGGAGGGCATTCCATGATATCCGGAATGCGGCGTATGATTTCTGCGGGCATGCCGCTGCAAATGTGTGAGTATTTTTGGTCGTTTTGCAGATTCTCTGTCTTAAAACGACCCTCGAGGAGAGTTAACCATAGTTCAACTTCATTGGGTAGGAACTCCGGAATCTCTATCCTCCGTCTTTGGATAGCAGGGTTCTGCAATGTTTGCAGTTGCAACAGCTGTAAGAGCTGTGCTAATACTTCGGGGGTCAGCTGTGGCTGACCACTTCCGCCCGCTGCTGGTTGGTTTGATGATGGGTTCGGGTTCGTGTTTCCGTTGGGCATCGTGTGCTGGACTTCTTTACTTTTATTTTCCGCGAAGAGTCTCCCAGACTCCGTAGTTTGTCGGTCTGGGGTTGAAGGGTCGGAGTCTTGGCTCAATAGACGACCGCTTCTTAGTGTTCGAGCTGTAGTTTCGTTGGGGTTTGCTACAGCTCCCAAACGCAAGGCTTCTGGCCTCCGGATCCTTTTTTGTTTCTCCGGAGTCTCAAAGACTTCTGAGTCTCTGGTCGAAGCTGGAGGAGTTGGCGGATGAGGGCAACTTTGTTCCTCCAGGTCTACTTGTCTTGGTTCCCTTCCGGCAAATATATTTGGAAGGGGGGGTGTAATTTCCCACTTTCTAAGTCAAGACCTCTGCTTCGACAGCCAAAGGTGTCTAGATCTTGTAAAAATTATTTGTATTACAAGCGAGTAACTCGCCAGCGCACCGCGCCTCTTTTTAGTTATAGCGCAACGCGCCTCTAGACACCCACGACGTAGCCAAAAAATCACGTCGGGGTCACCACTGTGGAATACCTTGTCGTGAGAGATATTCACACTAGAAGGTTTTCAACAGTATTTGCGTGTTCTGCCACTTCATACAAATAAGTATGGGAGAGCCAAATCCTCGGCGAACACTGGCGATTTTTGAGCCGGTTCTGAGAGTTTATATACCGAATTTGGCACACGCACACGGACACACATACGTATGTATGAATACGTAATTATGTCATACGTTGCGTCGTTTCCTGTCTCCGTCGAGATGATAAGAAACGACGCAATGCGTTTGGTACCGAGTCGTGACATTACCGAGATCGTTATCAGGTAATTGATCTCGACTCGAACGATGTATCTTACCTGTACGTACGTACAGGTACGAACATACAAACGCGTTCGTGTATTTAGTTTAACGTCATAGAGACGAATATTGCCAGCCTTTGGGCGGCGACTGTCGTCGAGGGGTGCGAGCCCCTAAAACCTCATACGAGTAATGTCCCCACAGAAGCAATAACTCAAGAGATCAAGTCTCTAAATTGTTACAAGGTTTGGAGTATTGTCCCAAAATCAAATACTAAGGGTCATCAACTACTTCCGTGGAAGTGGATTTTTACCATTAAACCTGATGGAGCTTTTAAAGCTCATCTTGTAATAGTTGGTGCTGTTGATCAAGAAAAATACTCAACTCAAGATACCTACTCGCCTACTGCAACTGCAACCACAATTCGTTGGTTCTTTTCTTTAGCTTGCAAACTTAAGTTAAGAATTACACAGCTAGATATCAAGACTGCTTTTCTCAATAGTGAGATTGATCGAGATAAATATACCTCAATACCTCAGGGTATTGATCTCGACAACAAACTCTATGCACTCAAGTTAAATAAAGCTGTGTATGGGTTAGCTACTGCACCTAGGTCATGGTATGTAAAATTTTCAAGAATTCTCAAGAGTAAGGGTTTTGAACCATTATTACGTCAAGGCTGCATTTTCATGAAATCAAGTGGTAATAATTTTGTCATAATGTTAGCATACGTTGATGACATTTTAATTATGGGCTCTAGCAATCAAGTTGTTCAAGATGCTATCAAGAGTATCCAAGAAAATTTTGAAGTCAAGAACTTAGGTTCCCCAAGTCGTTATGTTGGTTTTCAAATTGAAATTGACAATAACACTGGTAATCTTCGTTTACATCAAGAGGACTATATCAAAACCCTAATTCACGAATTCAAGTTAGAAAATTGTGGTGAACGTTTAGTTCCAATGAACTCTTTCGCCAATTTTCCAAAAATTCAAGAAACACCCCTACCTCCTCATAATTCGTATAGGACGGCTATTGGGTCACTCTTATATTTAGCTAATACTACTCGCCCAGATATTTCTTTTGCGGTAAGTTTCTTAGCTAGATTTCAAGAAAAACCTACGGAGTTACATCGTACTTTAGTAAGTCATGTAGTTCGTTATCTAAAACACACTCCGACTTTAGGTTTAACCTACTCAAGTCCTGATGAAGATATTGTTGCGTATGTTGATGCTGACTTCGCAGCAGACAAATCAAGAAAATCCACTACTGGCTATTGTATTAAACAGTTTGGTAATACAATTGCTTGGGGCAGCAGAAAACAAGACGTAATTGCTGAGTCAACTACTGAGGCCGAGTTTGTAGCCGTTGCTGTTGCTTCAAGTCATATGCTCTATTGTAGTAGGTTAACTGAAGAAACTTTTCCTCAGTTTAAAACTCAAGTTACCGTGTATGAAGATAATCAGTCTACCTGTAACTTATTATCTATCTTCTATAATCATGGTAAACTTAAACATATCGAACGTCGATATCTCAAGGTAAAAGAGTATGTTCGTGATAACTTACTCAAAATTATTCATGTATCAACAAATAATCAAGTTGCTGATATTTTAACAAAACCTCTTACGGCTCAGCAACATGAGTTCTTACGTGAAAAACTGTTAAGCAATTAAGATGGTAAGTCAAGAGAGTCACTCAAGTATATCCGAAAACTTTAATTTATCAAGTTACCATCTCTATTGTTCAAGTCAAGTCAAGCTAATAAAATTTTCGTTATTCATAAATGAAAATTCGTTAAACTTCTGTTATTCATAAATAGAAGAAATTTTCTCAAAATTTGTAAGTTGTATAAATTTTTGAAAAATATTAACGGTCAAGTAAATCAAGTTTCAAGTTCAAGAATCAAGAAAATAATTACTCAAGTTCGGATAATTCCAAATTGGGTACGAGTTTCGTATTTTCCTAGTTTGCTGAATATAATTCATCGATCGATATCCAGACTCAAAATTATGTTATAATATTGACTCTAACCTCAAGAAATAATGACAAGTTTAGTTCAAGTAAATTAATTTTTCTCAAGAGTCGACATTTTTATGAAATCAAGTCTTTCTTTTATTATCAAGACCAAGTTGATGTCAAGCAGTCTGATGAACTCATCTATTTAATGTGATGAAATACTAATATATCTGTTTATTGTTCCAGATGTATTCCATCAAGATGAATTCAATTTCTCGATCAAGAATAATATTAGTAATTGTATTTTTCCTTTCAGATACTTTTATAATTTTATGTTTGTTTTTGTTCCTGGTTAATCATGTGTTCTTTTATTTTCAGGAAGACTTACTATTTTTAAGTATCATTTTTATTTGAAAATACTAATATTATTTTGTTTACAGGTGACTCGTTACCTAGTATTAATTTCATGATACTCATTTGTTTGTTTAATTTTGACGTTTTTCCTTTTTCTCTGGTCAATTAATTTTGTAATTTTATTTGCTCAATTTTTTTTTGTTTAGTATTATGACCAAAATTTAAGAATTTAAGTTTGTTTTGTTTTTGGAGCGTCATACTCATTTTTGTTTTGTTAAGATTAAGTAAACTCAAGTTCCTGTGATACTCAAGTTCCTGTGATTCTCAAGCTGCTGTGATTCTTCAAGTCTGTGATAACTCAAGAACTTCAATTCTCAAGAAATTCCAATAAAAACGGCTCGACACTCGCCAGGAAGGGGGTGTTAGATGTCAGTAGTTGGTACTACTGCAATCAAGATCTCCCACAGTCAAGTTCTCGTCGTTTTTATCTGTGTCTTTTTCTTTTCTCTGTTTTCTGGTCAAGAGGTGATGCTTCTCAACTTGTTGTAATCAATATGGCATTACTATGATATTATGTTTCGTTTTTCTTTTAATAAATTAAGTTTGATTTAGAATGTGTTTTCAAGTTTATTTCACGATTTAATCAAGTAGAACTATATTTAATCTGAACTCAGTTGTTCGTAATTGGTGTTGGTATTAAATATAAAGCTTATACACCTCACTTTGTTGGTCTCTAGGAGGTCTGGGTTAAAACTGTGAAATAGTATATTACACACCAAGGTTCAAAAGAAGGAAGTTTGTGAAAAAAGTGCAGCGAGTGAGCAATTCTTGATTCTCATGTAAACTCACTTTTGAATCTTGTTGAAGGAGATATTGTATATAAATAATGATCAGAAAGCAACGAGACGTTAAAATTCTATCATTATGGGTCTTTCTTCAAAATTATAAAAAACGCAATAAAATATCAACTTTCTCATTGTGGCAGATTCAACGTTTCATTTAGAAAATGTAACTTCTACCTCCATGTAAACTGAATATGCTTCCATGCAAAAAGATGCTTTATGTTTTCACATGGAGGTGCATTCACTTTATAATCAAGATTATATTCATCAATGATATGAACTATTTTTCACTCAAAAAATACAAGCATAAACATTGCCTTTCTGATCATGTATTATATAAAGCCATTTACAATAAATTTTCAATAACACTTCATTGTTAGTTTCTGTACAACTTTAAAATTTATTAACTTAAATAAAGGCCGCAAACACCAGTGGTTTACCCGCACTAAAATGATTTGGTGTGTGGCTGACATTTTTTCAACTAGGGAATGAGTACCTGTACCTATGTGTAATCTGAGAATATGTTGATGAGCAGATATAGTAAAAAATGAATAAACTGGTCCACTCATGGGCATATGAAAGGGGCAGGGACCTCTCCTCTACTTAGCTGTAAAATGTAAAATAAAACGAAAGAAGAGAGAGAAAAAAATATCAGGAATAATTATTAAGAAGTTGATACTTAATCCTTGGCATGCCCTTCCTTAGATTCAAATCCTGTGTATTTCCTAGGTTCCACTTCGAATAAAAAAAAAAAAACTAAAAAGTCTGTTCTCTGATTAATTTTGTACAAAATAACATAGGTTGATAAGTAACTCCTGGAATTTATATTACAGTTATTGTACATTGTAGAACCAAAAAATAACATAAAACACGAAGAATTTTTCTCCAGATTGTAACAACTTTTTCAATAAGTCAGGTTAGAAAATTGAAGACTAAGCTTACTAAGGTGGGTGGTGCAGTGTGGTTGAAGGAAACATAATAAATATCATTGGAGGAATAAGGTGATTCTTATCACAAAAAATGCGGTAATTTTACTGTATTTGAACTGAACTGAACTAAAATCTAAATATTAAATAAATTTCAATTTTAGTTATAATTTTGATAAAATCAATTTTATTTCTCAGTTGTTGGACATTCTTAAATATGAACAATGTCAAAAATTTGAATTTGATAAGGATAGTATCAATAATTGAATGACAAGTGAGTAAACTTGGGAAGTCGCTTTTTTGTTGACCTGTAACATTGGTTAAAATAGATCAAAATAAGTGAATGTGGACTCACTGAATAATTTGTAATGTCTCAATCAATTAAAGACCACATGCGTCATTTTTGTTTGATTATAGTTCTTTGATATTATAGTTTGAATGACTCATTAGCTGGATTGCACATGTTATATTTCACCATAACATTAGGCCAAATGTTCCTTTTGAAATGAATGAAGACTTATTTGAAAATGGACATGTCCAGTATTATGAGCCCATATAAACCACTCCAGTTCAATCAGATATCGAGACAGTTTTGTTTGAATGAGAAACGAATTTGTAAGTTTAAATATTAAAAAATTTATATTATTTATATTAGTTCATTTAATTATTAAATAATTCTAATTATATTTAAATAATTATATAATAAGTAAAATTATAAATCAAAATGAATTATATGAATTAGACATATTTAATTTTTCATTTGTTTATTAAAAACATATTTTTAAGTTTTTTATAAAATTTATTCTGTTCAATGATTTTATATTAAATAGCTGCAATAATTTGATTGTTCTAAGGTAGCAAAGTAATTTGTATTTTAATTGAATACTTGAATGAATGAATAAATAAAAAAGTTATTTAATTTAATTTTATATTTAAAATTTAAATTAAATTGAAAATTATTTAATGTATTTAAAAGACAAAAAGACCCTAAAAATTTTATTTAATATAGATTTATAATTTAATATTAAGTTTATTTGGGGTAGTTAAATATTTAAATCTCATACTTTTATATAATAAAAAATATTATTTTAATTAAATAAATAATTAATATATTTATATAAATTACTTTAGGGATAACATGATAATATAATTTAACAGATTAAATATAAAATTACGTTTATTACCTCGATGTTGAATTAATTAATAAATATTTATACATAAGGAAAAGTTTAATAGTTCGATCAACTTTATTTAATTACATGATTTGAGTTTAAACCTATGTGAATATGTTGGATTGTATCTTTAAATTTTATATTAATTTTTAGTACAAAAGGATTTAGATTATTTTTATTAATTATTAAAAAGTATTAAATTTAGAGTTTAATAATTATATATTTTTTATATGTAATAATAATGAAATTATTTATTATATTAATTAATTTTTTTATTGGAGTAGGGTTTTTTATGTATTTAGAACGTAAATATTTGGGTTTAATGCAGTTTCGTTTAGGACTAAATGAAATTTTATTTAAAGGTTATTTACAATTTATTATGGATTTGTTTAAGTTATTAAATAAGTTTATATTAAATTAATTTAATTATAATTTATTAGTTTTTTTTTGGTTCCTATATTTATGATATTAAATATGTTTATATTATGATTAATTCTACCTTTAAATAGTATTATTGTTAATTTAAGTTTTAGTTAATTAATTTTAATGATTTTAATATTGTTGAAAATTTTATTACTTATGTTTTGGGTTATAATAATTTATTCTATTTATATAGGTTTAAGTGTAGCTCGAATAGTAGTACAAGTTATATCTTATGATATTTTAATTATAGTAATTTTATTGATTTTTATGAAGGTGAATCTGAATTAATTTCTGGTTTTAATATTGAATTTGGTTCATTTTATTTTGTTTATTTAATTTTAATTGAATATATGGAAATAATTTATTTTATGTTATGTTATTATCTAATATTTTTTATTTTTTTAGTATTGTAGGTTTTGTTGGTTCAGGGAATCGAACCTGGGACCTACATATTTTCCAGCTAAAAGCAGTGAACATAACCACACAGCTGTCTCACCACCGACTATAACTGGCGAATGTATTTTATATTAGACAAATTATGGTGGTCCCCACACACTCCCCCCTAGAGTGACTCAACACGAGTTGAACGACATTAGATGCTGTGGGAGGTTGGGCGGAATCAGAAACGCCTCTTATACCTATATGCACAGGCTTATACTACCTATACGGGTTCTATTTCCATTATATGGGGCGCCATCTATCGGCCACTTAGGTTAGGGAGAAATCTCCACTGCCAAACACCTCACAACGGATTCATCTGATCCAAATGACATAAGAGCTCTCAATCCATTAATTTAAGAGCCTATTAATTCTCGTCAAATCTAGACTATCTCTGTAAGATTGCCATCTCAAGAAGGGGAGGATGTTTTGAATGAAATGTTGATGAGTAAAAATAAGGAACAATTGTATGGTGAATACCAGACGTTAAATGTTTCGAAGCAAGAGAGGCTATTCTATAATTTATAAATGCTGCTAGTATCTTTAATAAACCCAATCCAAAATCATTGCACTAACAAGGTAAAATAACATATTCACTTTTTCGGCAAAGGACGCGAGAAGTGAATTGCAGGTTAGCCAATACAAACATTAGAAATTGTTCACTCCAACCTTGTAAGTTTCGGAAAGTTAGTATCCCACGGGACTTCGAGCTTTCATAGAAATTGTCCAAACAAAGATGATCAGACAATAAAAAGATGAGGAATGGTAAAACCAAACTCAATTAATTCAAAATTTCATTTTCACAAACGCGAAAAACTATTCTAAAATACCTCGGAAAAGGGCTCCACGTTACTTCATTTAATTTTTACATTCGTTTTAGTACAATTTATTACAGAATTTACAGAAACATTTCCACTGACAGAATTTCCAACTCAGAATTTAAGTCTCCTTCTCACACAATTAGCCACTGAAACGTCGTTTAATAATTTCCCACTCGAAACAAAAAAAATAAAATAAAACAAAAATAAAACAAAAACAAAACATTGGAAAAACTGTACCTTTTTATACTCCATTTCGTTTTTTAAACAACTATAGTTAGACTGTCAGACAGGGTTGGGTGTGAGGGGAGATGAGAGATGGGAAAAAATACAACCGAAAAAAATTATGCTATACTGCATTAAAATGTTGAAAATGTTTCCGACAATATCTTCGCGAAATTCTTTTCACCTTCGTTTCACGGTTGAGTATTCTCAATTTTGCATAACGTAGAATATTTTATGCATTGTTCAAAAAAGGAAAGAAAGAAATTTCCTCGTGTCCTTTTAAGACGTAGAAAAATTTATTAATTTTGTCCCGTACACAATGTTTCGCGTAAAATCTCTTCAAACTAACGTAGAAGGAAATGAACAGCTTTCTTTCATCGTGTAGCAGAGGAAAAAAGAAAGGAAAAAAAGCAGAAAGAAAAAGGAAGATAAAGACATGAACAGAAACAATGAGGCAGTAAGGGCTAAGTAGAGAGGGCATATTTTTTTCATATTTCGTCATTTCGGCGTAATACAGCTATTCCTTTTGTTCTCTCCCCCGCAGTCACCCTAACAAACCGTAGCTGAGAAAATAAAATACGGAATGCAGTTTGTTGTGCAGCACAAAGTGTGCACTTCGTTGGATTTCTTTTACGAATTTAATAAAGCCAAGTTACATCAGCCAGAGTTTGTGGGCCACCAAAGGGGGGACAAATGTGGTGAATGCCTTCTCCTTCATTTATCCGTGGTCGATGTTTGAGGAGGAAAGAATGCAGGGTGATGGTAGTGGTGATGGAGGTGATGGTTGGGCCGACGATGGTGGAGGGTTGAATGAAGGAAAGGAATGTGTGTCGCAAAAGCAAACGCCGAATCATGGCTCATGCTACGTACATTTTATAACACAACTAATTATCGAATAGGAATGCTTTTTGTGTTATCGCTCGTTGCATTATTCAAAGCCTTTTTTCTCGCTTTCGAAGTCTCGTTTTTCCAGCTTTCAAAACTTAAAAGCCCACATTCACGTAGTTATGTACTTTTGAAAACGGGTCGAATGTCATGTTCCTACCCATTTACAACTTGTTTAAGTACTCCGCTTTCATCAGTTATTGTTTAATTATACTCTTTGGTCATGAATATTCCTTCCTTTGGTATGCAAATTTATGGTTGCTGACGTGAGTGAAAAGGAGTGGTTAGGTAAGCTCCAAAATCTGTTGTTGCGCCAATTTTGACAGAAATAATGAGGTTTTATGGTGGATTTATCGAGTGATTCGTCGAATTCCACATTTTGGACAAAATAAAGAAGAAGAGGGCGAATGTACCAATTTGAAATTCGACACCAATTTGAAACAAACTCGTCTTCAAGGCACAAAATTAGGAGGAAATAAGTTAGATTAAAAACGAGTTTTTAAAAAATACGATTTTATAATTTGAAGAAGAAAATAACGGCGAAAAAGAAAAGAAAATTTCTCACTTTTTTCCGAGACAGAAACAAACAAAAATTGAAAAAATAACTGATAAAAATGGATATAAGTATATGTGTGCGTGTGTCGTAACACGTGAAAGCAGCGCTGAAGTTGGTCAGCCAGTGTACTTCAACAAATTGAGAGAGTAGAGTAAAAGCGTATAAAAATTTAACTTATACGTATTATACTGAAATACTGAAGCTAATTTTTGTTTTAAAAGGGTGGAAACAATCTTTGATTGGTTTCCTTCCTTTCCTCGTATCATTCGCGTGAACTCACGGATGCATTGCATTATTTAATGACTAGCTGTGCCCGTGTTAATTATTCGTACAGAATCGTACAGAAAAGAATGAATGTACTGAGAGTGCCATATTTGTCTATCTGCTCTGACGCCATTAGTCTGGGCCCACCTTTACTATTTTTTTCCTCAAAATTTTCACTCCCCAATCGAGTTTTAAAAAATATCATTGCCCCTGACACATTCTACGCTCGAAACTCTTTCGATTGCTACCTTTTTCATAAAAACCCGTAAATCCGTTGTGAAGCAAAAGGGCAAAATAGGAAGTGACCTTACCGTATTAATATATATGATTCTTACTAACAATTTATTTTTCCGAAAAATTCTGAAAAGCTTTTTATTCATAAGAGTGTTTTCTGAGAAGCACCTTAAACTTTAACAGCAGACAGTAACTACACCTTAAGACAAATAAACAATATTAAAGACACATGTAAAACATGTGTCTTGTTCACAACAGTTAAGGAACTAAGTAACTCAATGGTGTATTAAAGAGGGTTTTTATTAAACTTTGACCAAATTTATTTCAGTTTCCACCAGAGTGTTGAACTTAGACAAAGAAAGTATGCATCATTTACTACACTTACGTTTCCCACCATAATACTACACAGGAGAATTATTCACAAGTTAGATAAAAAACGCAAAATACACCTATCATTCTGTGGAGTAAATTTTCTACAAATTACAATCATTAGAGATAGTTCTGACCTTTCATTGAATATGAAATATGCTACAGAACTTCGCTTGAGACAAAATCATTCTTTTTAAATTAATAAATAGTTCTTTTTACCTGAAATTTGAGAAAAAATTACATACATACCATTTCCTGGAGTGTAATTATATGAAATATCCTGTAAAATTTACTCGACAATGTTGATACTTTCTACTAATCGACAGAGCCCAGAGAGTAGGAAAAGGCTAGCTGAGTAAAATTTACTTTGTCTTAATCAATGACAGATTACAGCATACAAAATTCACTTCAGGGTCACCATTCTTCAGTGGAAGAAAATAATAGTGATTTATTGACGATTGATAACGTTTCAAACTCGAGACTCAATAATACCCTTAAATTATGTAATGCTCTCACACAATAGTTTCCAACTCGACACATGACGAGAACCACTTTGGTAAATTTTCAACCGCTTCAGACAACTATCTGTGTACCCTCCCTTGACCTCGAATAAATTGAAAAATTAAGTAAGAATAGACTACATCTAGTTTCGGTTTTTACCCCACTCAGCTTGCAAAGAACCAGCGGACCTCCAGATGGGAACCTCTGCTCTGCTCTAATACATAAAAATACTGAAACAAATATTTTTCATGAACATAGCATAATACACTGCAGAAGTTTGTGAAAAAGTGCTCCGACTCTTAAAGATTCTATGTACGAGCCTCCACTCCAATTTCTCCTTCCCCTCTAAGGTTTAGGCTAAAATATTTTTTATTTATGGTTTACGCACCTTTTCTACGCATCTATATACAAAATAAAACTGTTATAAATAGCTAGGTGGGTATATCCTTTTATAAATGTACTTAATTGATGAGAGTACATTATTCATTGTCATACGGATTACGTATGATCACAAGATATGAGGCACAGCCACAAACTTTACCACAATACTTGATGGTACAGTTAGCGGGTATCATATCTGAGATCACAGTTAAGGTAAGAACACCTACATTTTCTCAAATACTACCTCATTATGCCAGTGAAAATGAGAAGAACAAATTTAACCATCTACGTTAAACTTTGCGCACGAGTTTCAACGAGTCAAATTGTCCCACTTCGTAGTAGGTAGGCAGGTACCTTAAATAATTTTCCTCATTCGGTATTCCGTACACCCAGTCGAGACCACCAACCACCAAAGAGTAATTGAGTGAATGGTAGTACAGGTTCGCCATTAACCTAGATGAAAGCGAAGGGGCAGAAAAGCAGAAACCATCAAAAGGTGCATTCACATCGACAGGCAGCTGGACACGCACCCTATTACGAATGTCGGGGGAAAGAAATTTGCTTTCTATTCGCGAGCGTGTGTTGGGAAAATAAATTTCAACTTTAATTTATTCGTGCTTTAATTTAGCTCGTATTACTTTTTAATTAAGGAATGTACGACGAGAGTATGATGGCCAGTGAGGAGCAAAGCCGAAGGAGGAGGAAAGGGTGTAGTGTTGTGGTGAGAAATAGTACACGCGTGGATCAATTATTGCGGAAAACTTGCGTGTCTAAGGCTCCTCAAACAATTTCCGGGTGAGAAAAAAATAAGTTGTAGAAGTTGAAGCAAAAGAAGAAGAAAAAACAAAAAAGAACGAAATGTATGGAAAGTTTTGCCTGCAGAATTTAGTCGATGGTGAACGTCGTTTTCCTCGAGCTGCCAACGTAATTTCGAGTTTACGTGCTGCATTTTGATTTCAGAATCGAGTGGCTTCCAACCAAATGCTAGATTCAGCTTAGTTGGCCCAAAATTTCATTAAAAACAATTGCCGCAAACTGGAAAACTACAAGCACCAAACTCGTTTCCAGATCACTTAACCCAGGCTAACAAAAAAGTCACAAAAAACATTGGAGACCGGAAGTTTTCTGATCTGTAACACTGGAATGAATGAACATTATGAAGCATATTATCACATCGTTGATATACATCAATGTGACTCCTTGTAGCTAACGAATCTTTGATTTTGGTTCATAAAATTAAGAATTCACACGTGGGTTATAATCAACGTTCTAAGTAATAAGTCAGATCCGAGCGATTTCATAGTTTGTGTCAGTCATGAGAAGAAATAAGAGAATTAATGTTCTTCAACCTTGCGTCAATTCTTCATTTCTTCTTCTGTTATGTGAAATCTGACGAGCACAGATTTTCTTTTTAGAAACTTTTCAGCAAGTGCCAACTTCACTGGACAATTTGTGGAAGTAGAAGTGTAACGAATTTTTGTGCATCTTTTAAGTGTACTTCACCAAACTTAGATCAAATATTTTCAAACTTTTAACCAGTTTTGTTCTTCATAGAATATCTCATTTCAGATTCTCTATCCTATATGTAATTCTAATAGACCATTTACATTCTCCATCCTTTATTTTCTGTATTTCCTTTCCTTTTCTAAAAAATAATTCTGAAAGAAAGTAGATATTTTTGTATTCTCTTTCCTCCATCTTCTCCCCAAATTCTATAGGTCAATCATACTAGATTTGTAAATATTAACGAATTCTATGATTACAGGGTATTAACCTGACGCTTACTTTTATGTTGATACTTTTTAGAACATATGATAAAAGTGGGAACCACAAGAATTTGGTTAATAGCGACTCTCTTTCTATCCTAATTAATACAGAAACACATATTTATTACCTTTACTTTTTCCTCCTTTTTTAATATTTCATATCTTCTAAATTCCAATCTTTAAGGTCATCGGATGTGGTGCAGATACAAAGAATTTGTTTGATTCATTGAGTCCCCGTAGAGTCTTTGCCTATATAAACCATTGTTTTAAGTATATTTTTCACTTCTTTTTTTTTTCGCATCTTCTGTGTGAAAAGGTGCAGTAAATGTTGTTTTTTAATCAATTGTTATTTCATTTGCTTACATCGCAATTAAGGAAAAGTCACTGTGGAACTTTAGTTACATCTAAGTTTGTTGCCACATCTATACCATTGGCTCATTGTAGTTGGCCACATTGAAATCTTAAAGTGATATAAAATTTAAAAAAAGTTTTTTTTTTATTTTTTGTTGCTCTGTGATCTAAAGACTCTTCCAAATACTTATTTGGAGAAACTATTGTGTTTTCTTTCAAAATCTGGAAAATAAAATCAGAATAAAAGGGGGATCTTCTGAATCTATCAAAATTTTATCAAAATTTATGGTGAAAACTAATTTTGAGTTTGACCTAAAGTAAAATTTTATACTACTAAAAATCAAAATTTATTTAAAGTTTGAGACTTCGAGCAGTTCCTAGTACCTTGAGTAGATTAATTGGTTCCTGAAGATTACATTTTTGGTGGAAACACCCTGAGCTTTATTCGTCTTCTCAAAATTCGTCACTTGATTCATCGGAGCAGTAATGTTAATATGTGTTAAACTTTTAAAATATGGATTAATCTAAGGAGTGTAGTGGAGGAGGGTCAATGAATGGATGATTGAGGATGAGCATATCTTAAGTATAATCAGCTTGGGAAGTTTTGATGATAGGTTCATTGTGGAGGTTCTCAAAACTTTCTAAGTCCGGATTATCTGCACTCAAAAATTAATTTTTTTATTTTTGGCTAAGTGTGTTTTCGTAATATAATTTTCGGTCTCTTATTGGATTTTGACAGAATTAGGGATTATTCTTCTCGGAGTATTTCGTTTCAAGTTTGAGTACCCCACTTGAAATACCATATTTAACATCGACTTTATTTTACAAAATGGAGTATTTATTATAGGCTTTTATGTAAAAATTAGTTTAATGGTCAATGTTCGACTTGAATTAAAAGAGCACTGAAAGGCTGTAGGCATAAAATATAAAAAAATAAAAAAATCTTGTTTTGCTTCTTACTACCTTCATAATAGCTGTGATGCGACTTGAACATAAATCCTCTATTTTATGGAGCGTCACTTATTTATTCGTAATTTTTTTTCTTACCTCTTCCAATAATAAACCACTGTCTGAACTTTTGCGACATATATTTGGAGAACTTGGTTATTATTAATTCAACTGGCATGTTTTATTTTATCATCGTCAATGTTTTATGAAATCTTCGGTTTAAACTTCATCTTTGGTTTTTTACTGAGTTCTTACTGATCACCTTAGGACTCAAAAAATAGTATTCGCTCAAAATTTTATTCATTTCTTACTATTTTGTTCTCAAAACATTTGTTTTTGAAAATATGATCATTAAGTCGAATTCAACATGAATTCATTCATAGAACTTGTTTTAGAACTCTCAATTTCTTAAATGTTTAAACAGAAGTATTTCATTGCACTTACATTACCTTCACAGCATGATTTACTCTTTTTCTTGTTTTTAATTACAGAAGATGAATATACGCAAGAAGCGGAGTGTCCATGCTTTTGTTGTCTCGTATAGTATAATGTTATTTAGAAGCTTCATTCGCGTAAAATTGGAAGAAATGATTGGGAAAATAATCAGCTGCATATGAAATCAAACTTTGTGTCACTACAGTAATACCCACTATACTGGCCAATTTCTTGTGATTTAAGAGAAAAAAAAGATTCCCGTTGATTCAATTACCATAAGGATAATAATAATTTTGATTTGCAAATAGTTATCGAAGATTTCGCCCACTAAATCTATACACTAAAGTAATATGAGAAAAACGATAGAGGTGTTCAAAAATTGGTTAAAATAAATCTTTTATAAAACAAAAAGAAAAAAACCGACCACGTTAATCCGAATGAGTAGCTCTTACTAGTGGATATGCCCAAATTTAGGACTTTCGGTCTTCAAATTCTCATTTTCTTCAATTATACCCTTCTAATTTTTAAATTTTCGAATGTGAATAGCATAAGACATTCTTCGGATGGTCATTAACATTCTGAGCCTACTTTCATTGAAATCTGCAAAGACACTTGTTCTGAGTGAACGAAATTCCGTTAGTTCAGGAAATGAACATACCAAACATAAATGTCGGTAAAAAATTAGTATGTACATGTAAGAAAACGATACAGGTGAAAATGACGTACGTAAATATTCAGAAAACCGACATAAACAACTATCAATGACCCTCATGAGAATAAATTGCACTTCTCACATTATACTGACAATCAAACAAACGCTTATATACATATATTTACATACATGCGTACGCACCCGCCTACATACATAATTGATTAATTACATATAAAAATATGAACAATGCCAAACGAATTTTACACGTTATTATTCGAAAATATGTTCACCCTTTCACATGCTCACGGATAAACGGTTACATTTTGGAACATGCTATACGAAAAAACCGCCTCCCTTCCCCCTCCACGCCAAGAGAAACTTTTTGCTCGCTTCTTCAGAAATGATGGTCCGGCTCATGATTTGAGTGATACCCTATTCAAATATTCATAAAGGTATTTATGCTACGAAACACATCAAAATGAGTTGGCACGCTTCAAGGGCTCGAACTACATTTTTCAGCCAATCTTTTCACGGTTTCATGCATGATTAGCCTGCCAGGAGTTCGTCGTAAGACGAGAGTATACATTCTATAATATGGATGGTGACCACGTTGTGGTACACGGGCAGAGCATGACGTTCCATTCGGTAATACGTTGTACCCTCGTTCGTCACACACAAACCTGAAAGTTTTCACCGACAACGATGCTCGAATCCCTTGCGACATAAAACTTTACACGCTTTGATGGTTTAACACAAAACCTTTTCCCACCACTACGAAGAAAATACTGAAAAAATTTTTCGGTTCATTTTTTGTCATACATATTATGGCGAAAAGTACCCACCTCATTCGAATGCGACAAGAACTAGGTAATTGTTTTCTCGTTTCAAAGTTTTTGAAAGTTAGTTCAAGCGAATATATATATATATGTGGAATACCTTGTCGTGAGAGATATTCTCAGCAGAAGGAAATTCTACAGAATTTTAGCTTGTTCAGCAACTTTGTACACAAGTACGGGTAAGCCAAAACCAGAACACTGGCGATTTTAGAGCCGGTTCGGGCGGTTTATATACGGCTTATTCACACGCACACAAACACACGTACGTAGGATAATACATACGTTGGTGAGAACGGCCAGGTTGCATCATCCCTTATCGAGATAAGAGATGGTTGGCCAGTTTGTGTACAAATCGTGACATCATCTTATTGTGTCACGATTTGATACTCGTACATTACCTGCAAGTACATGCAGGTAATTACGATCGAACGTATTTTGTGTTGTTTAATGTCGCAAGGACGATTATTTGCCTGCCCTTTGGGGCAGCAACTGTTGTCGAGGGGTCCGAGCCCCTTTTTCTCATACTGGTGAGTCCCCACAGCTACTCCCCCCAGTTTTTGCGCTGCAAAAATGATCAAAAATGCGCAAGGCCTAGGGGGACATGCGGGTTTTACTTCCGCCTCTTGTCGGCCTCCCATTTTGCTAGGGTGCTACCTACCGCAGAACCAACACACTCGTAAGATTCCTTACGAGCGTACATTCGGGCCAGGTAATTTGCCCAGCTGTCCTCTCCCCTACCCCTTGGTGGTTTGTTTTTCAAGAAGGCGTAGGGGTGATGATGGAAGTGAGTGGGCAGTGGATGTCTGAACTGTGGCTTCCTTAACATCAGAGAGTTTAAATTCCCCAATGTCCAGGTGGCCATCTTCGCCTTTTTGTTGGTTCCCCACTCTGCTGTGAACAAAAATTTCATCGGCTCCCTTTTTTCCTCCGGCGTCGGCTCCGGCTACTGGGGTTCCGGGGTTGGGGCAAACTCCTTTGGCAACTGGAGAGGGGAAAGGATTGGAGGCAGCGGAGATGTCATCTCCGCTAGGACATCGTCTATGGGAGGAGCTGTGTCCATGAGTAGCTCCTCCTCGATCCGGTCCAGCTCTGTTTTCTGTTTGGTCTTCTGCTGAGTTTGCAAAAACTCAGCTGTTTTCCAAACAGTCTGGGAGGTGGCAAACTTCAGGAAGGTGGTTGGCAGCGACATAGGAAACAGATTGAAGGAAAACAGAGAACCAAAAATATTTTAGAAAGCACGTCTTTATTATAAGACAGTTCTAAAATGGGTGAATTTACTGCTATTTTTGATTTACCATTACACTTACGTTTTAGCTTTTTCACATCTTATCAGCTCGTAGAGGGGATAGCGCTTAAAATTCTCGGCCATATGCAAGTTTTCCAGTTAAGTTCTGATCAGTTTAAGCAAAGTTATGCCTGAAATAAACTCAGAGAATATATTTTTCGAATTTTATTACAAACGAATCTCCGCTTGTGACGTCTCAATGTTGAAATTATCTTTGTGTTTGACAATAAACGCACGTTGAGATGTTTATTTCCGTATCACACGTGGATTTGTTTATTCCTGTCGTTTTCTTTTTGTTGGCATTCCTTGTTTGCTTATGTCCGGAGTTTCTTTTGTTTCACAGAATTCAGATTTTAGTCGCATATTTTTTAGCGGGTTTCAACTTACGTAGCGAATATTACTTTTTTGGGAGTAAATTTTATTTTCTTCGCATTAACCTCTCAGACTTGAGAGAAGGATGGGAATTTTTACATTTTTTACTGTCTAGGAGCCTGCCTCTTTTCCGTGGGCATATGGGGGCCTCCAGATCGAATGTTTTAGTGGTAACATCGTCCGAAAATTTCACAGACTTTTTTGTTTTTGGTGTATTCTTTGTTTGTGAGTTTATTATTTCACATTTTTTGACGGATTCTTCTATGTTTGTTGGTGAATCCAACTGTATATTTTCGACGTTCTCTCTCTGCAACCTTTTTATTCTTTTATCGTCACTCATGTATGCAGGCTTCAATCTGTCGATTGAAATTGTTTGAGGTTCGCCTGTAATGAATATCACAAAGTTTTTCTCATCTTGTGATACTACTTTGTAAGGACTGGCATATGGTTTCTCCAGCGCAGATCTCATTTTTTCGTCTCTAACAAATACATGTGAGGTATTGGCCAAGTGTTTCAAGACATAAATCTTTGGCTGGCCATGACGAGCTGCCTGTTTTAGGAAATTATTGGCGTCATTTCGTATATTTTGCACCATGATTTCGGGGCTAACTTCCTTTGATTCTGTGAAGAAGTCCCCTGGGAGGCGTAGCTCTTTGCCAAACGTTAATTGTGCTGCAGAATGACCTGTATCCATTTGTAGGGCAGACCAGAGGCCTAAGAGGATGGTAGGAAGTACGTCTACCCATCTCTTGGTATCATGTGACATGATAGAGGCTTTGAGAGCTCTATGCCATCTCTCAATTTTGCCATTGGCTTGAAGATGGTAAGCTGTGGTATGATTGTGTTAAACACCAAGCTTATTTGCTAACTCTTTGAAGAGCAAGCTCTCGAATTAGCAACCTTGGTCCGTAATTATGACTTCTGGTACACCATACCTCGCAATCCATGTGTCGTATAACCTGGCAGCTACTGTTGGAGCTGTCATCTTGTGTAGAGGAATTGCTTATAGCCATCGTGTTGCCCTGTCTATTATCATTAACTGGTATCTGTGTCCTTGAGATGGTGGCAATGGGCCTACTAAGTCCATATGTACTGTTTTAAACCACTCTGTTTGTTTGAAGGATTTGAGGGGCGAGCGAGTGTGTCTTCCTACTTTGGATTCTTGACAGTTCAGGCAACTGCGAGCCCATTTGTTGCAGTCAGACTTCATTCGTGGCCATACAAACCTTGCCAAAATTAAATTAGCACTACATTTTGGCCCAGCATGTGACAGATTATGTACACTATTGAAAGCCAACCTGCGATATTTTACCGGTAGAAATGGCCTATTCTTACCTGTACTGATGTCACATGTTAATAAAACATCAGTACTGGGAATTTTTCACTGTCTCAATTTGAGAGTAGTATCATCGTTTGATAACAACTCTTGCAATTCTACATCCTTAAGCTGTGCTTTAGCTATTTCAGCATAAGGCAATAAGGTACTGGACATGACTCTCAGAATTACTTGAAATTAATGGGAGAGATAGTCTAAAGCCTGTAAATGAAGGTTCTGAAATTTTTTTAGAAAAATATTAAATAGAAAGGAAGATATAAGATGTCAAAGTTGCGCTGCACCAAAAACAGTACCTCGATGAGCACCCTGTTGTTGTAATGTCATAGAATTGACATCTTTGTATTTTGCATTATCAGAGGTAGCTGGTTTCAATACATCTCATTAATACTTCATTTTTAAGTAGGTTTTTGGTGAAAATTTACTGAACAAAATTGACTTTAAAAAGTGACTTTGAAGCATGGGTGGGCACACATTTCATTTCAGGACCCAAGAAAACTTTTGGCGCAGAAAGCTCGAAGTCTAAATTATCACCTAAGTAAATAAGATTCAATAAATTTGGATTTCTATCTGTATTTATTTTTTGTACTTCCCACTGAGGTAGAAGGTTGAAAATTGGTATGAGGGTGCTTGCGTATCACATCTAATTTTTTTTTTTTGAAATCCCAAAAATAAGAAAGGGGCAGCAGATATGGGCCAAAAATTCATTTTCTTAGAACTTTCAACATATATACACTGAAATTATCCAACTCAACACAAAGGTGGTATAATATTGTCTGTTTATGCTTTAAAAAATATTTTTTGAGGTACTGAGTTCAAACTGAACCTTAAGTTTTTTAATTTGATCAATTTTTTGACCCCAAGGGCTCATAAAAGTGCCCAATTTTGTTTTTTTACATATTATTATGTAATACATCATTTGTAAAGTTTCTTGAGGTAACAAGTTCAAATTTGACATTATTTTATTCATTTGATTCATTTTTGACGCACAAGGGGAAATTTTGACTTTTCATATTTTGTAGTGTAATACACCATTCGTAATAGTTTTTTAGCTGCTGATTTTGAATTTGACGTAATTTCTTAATTTTACTCATTATGTGATCCCACAGGAGCTCTAAAGGGGGCTAATTTTGAATTTCTCTATTATATTGTGTTATACATTATTGCTAATTTTTTTAGACTTGAAGTTTTATTTTGACATGTATTTCTTCATTCAACTCCTTTTAAGTGATCCAAAGTGGTTAGCTAATTTTGACTTGTCACATTTTATTGTGTGATATATTGTTTATAATGTTTTACAAGTTTCTGAGTACAAATACAAAAATCTTATTTATCTTACAAGTAAGCTGGGCAAGTGGTTTTACTGAATTTTGTTGTTTTTTGTTGGTCTCAAAAAACATGGGCATCCAATACCTAATAAATCACTCAATAATAAGTAAAGATATAATTGTAATCCCTTTTTTGGGGCCACAGGAAGAAAAGAAGTGGTTCAATCTAAAAATGGATTGTAAATAAAATCTCAGTGCCTCAAAAAACATTATTTATTGTGTATCACTCAATAATATCTAAGAATTTTATTTGAACCCCCTTTTTAGGGCCACAGGGGGCTCAATAATGGATTAGATCAAAAAATGGATTGCAAATCTAAACTCAGCACCTCAAAAAATATTATTAATGATATATCACTCAATAATATCTAAGCATAGTATTTCAACCCCCTGTTTGGGGTCACAGGGGGCTCAATAAGGGGTTTGATAAAAAATGGATTAAAAATCTAAACCCAGCGCCTCAAAAAACATTATTAATGATATATCACTCAATAATATCAAAGAATATTATCTTAACCCCCTGTTTAGGGTCACAGGGGGCCAAGGAGGAGTTCAATCTAAAAATGGATTATAAATGTAAACTCAGAGCCTCAAAAAACAATATTATCGATGTATCATTCAATAATATCCAAGAATATTATCTTAATTCCATTTTTTGGGTTACAGGGGGCAAAATGAAGGGTTAAATCTAAAAATGGGTTGCAAATTTGAACTCAGCCCTCAAAGTAAATAACTCCTCAGGCACCACCAAAAACTTTTTCCAAGGCTGTGCTCTAATATAAAAACAAATAAGGAATAATTGGTTTATGATTTTCTTAGTTTTTATTGTTTTTCAATGTTTTGAATTTGTCTATAAATAAGGGAGTGGGGGGTGCAAGTGCACATCCTTTTATCCCCTCCCTCACAGTCAACATGAACTTTCTAAATTGATGAGCTTAACTAAACCAATGTACAAACACAGGAGAGTGAGGAATGAATGAATGAGAAACCTGTGAAAGAGGTGAAAAGTTTGCTGATGTGTCACCCACTGCTCAAAAAATATCACAACGTTTTTTTGACAACTCAAATTTACCTTTCATTTTCTCCCATTCTATCCAACCAATTTTAATGTGGTTTTCACAGATATTTTTTATATTTTTTAAAGAATTTGAAAATATGTTTACTGAAAATCATGTCCGGTACCCCATTGGACAGGAGCCGAGATAGCTTCGATTCTACTCAAGGCACCAGCTGGAGTTTTAAGTTCTCTACTTATATACTGAATGTCGGTAGTCAATTGACCAATATAGTCAAATTGTCGTGCTCTTCTCGGCGATGCAGGTTCTGCTTTTTGTGTGAAGGCATATGTTAGGGGTTTATGGTCAGTATACACAGAAAAACATCTACTCTCTAATTGGTGCCTGAAATGCTTCAACGCAGCAAAAATTTCAAGCAATTCCCTATCGTATGTGCTATAGTTCTTTTCTGTTTTTGAGAGCTTCCTCAAGAAGAAAGCTAGTGGTAACTTCTGGTTGTCTTTGTCAAGTTGGTAAAGGGTTGCACTAATAGCAAAATCAGAGGCAACGATACTCACCCATAATGGCAGACTTTCATCTGGATGAGCCAATAGAGTTGCATTTGCCAGTGTATCTTTGATTTTCTCAAAGGCCTGTTTGGCTTCTTCATTCCATCCGAGTGGAGTCTTATCTTTCTTTTTACTTGTCTTAATTAGTGCAAACAGCTTACTTTGTTCAGCTGCTGCATTCTTCATGCAATGTCTATAGAAGTTCACCATCCCCAAGAAACTCTTGAGTTCAGCGACATTTGAGGGCTTCGGGAAGTTCAATATTGGCTCTACTTTGGTCTTCAAGGGGGAAATGACTTTGTTCGAGACTTTGTAGCAGAGGAAGTCAATTTCAGTCTATGCATATAAGCTTTTACCTACGTTGATAGTAAGCCCGACAGCGTGTATACGCTGTATGACGGCTCTTACATTCTCCTCGTGCTGTTGCTCACCGCCTTCAGAGCAAATGCAGATATCATTCAAGTATGCATATGCAAACGGCAATTCCCTAAACAGTCTATGAAAAGTTTGTGCTGAGTTGCAAAGTCTAAACGGCATTCAAAGGTATTCGAATAGTCTAAAGGGGGTTATAACTGCTGTCTTTGGTACGTCCTGGTCAGCCATAGGAATTTGGTGGAATGCCCAGTTGATGTCTATTTTGGTGAACATCGTTTTACCCTTCATATTCTCATTGAAGTCCATTATATTAGGGACTGGGTAGCGATCAGGAACTGTCCCTGTAGTCTCCAACAATTTGACACTCTCCACTTGATTTTTTGGTCATGTGGATAGGGGAGCTCCATGAGCTTTTCGAGGGGCCACGTCATGTTTTTCTTAAGCCGGATGTCTACTTTGCTGGTCTCAAGTCCATAAGCTGGAAGGTTTTGACCATTCACAGTACAGAAATAGTATTTTGGAGGAAGTACTTTTTGGTTGCTACTTACTGGCAATATACTCAAGTCTGCACCTGAATCTATCAAGTACCATCTCCTATTAGTCCTGTCTTTAATGAACAGGCAGCATGAGTGTTTTTCCAAGGGGTCTTCAGCCGCATAGATGGCCCCTCGTTCTAGTTTGATGCCTCCTTGGTATAGGATTTGCCCCACCATTTGCACCTGTTGTTGCATTTGGTGGCCTCTGCGCCAAACCTGTTATGAAAGAAACAACATTTATCATCCCAATTTCGAGACTGGTTTTTGGGAGATGATGTATGTGGGGGAGTTGAACTCTGACCCCCTTTGTTGGAACATGATCTTTGGTCTCTGGACTGGGACTGTCGTCCTTTGTTATTGCTATTGTAGTTGTTGTTTCTTGATTTAGATCATTGTCGCCAGCTACTATTGGGCTTCGTTGAGCTTTGGCTTTTGTTCCGTTTCATTTCCTCAGTCAAATGAGCTATTTGAGCTCGAAGTTGAGCGATTTCTCCAGTCTCTGCAGACACTGCACTTACCACAGGCTTTGACCTGGTATATTCTAGCACTTTATCTGCTGATTTCGCAAGGAAGTCCAAGTCTGCGGATGTATTTATCACTGTTGAACCTACGGCGGCTAGGCATTGCACAACACTTTGGGGAAGTTGTTTGCAAAATTGGTTGCCTGTGACAGAAGGGGCTACGATATTGTCAGCCTTGTGTCTCAATTTTTCCATGAAGATTGTGGGTTTGTCATCCCCCATCTTCATACCACCCATCACATCATCGATAATTTGGTTTTTAGTTTTTCCAAACACATTTTTGATCTTCTTGACAAACCAGGCATATTTGTCCTCTTCTGTCTAAGGGCATTCCATGATGTCCGGAATGTGGCGGATTATCTGTGGGGGCATGCCTCCACAGATGTGGAGATACCGCTGGTTCAGTGTTATATTTTTGGTTTTGAACCTGCCTTTCAAGAGTGTCAACCACAAGTCTACCTCATTGGGCAGAAATTCTGGGATCTCTATCCTTCGTCTGTAGAAGTTGGGGTTCTGCCCTGGCTGTAACTGCAAAATCTGAATAATCTGCGCCAAGACTTTGGGTGTCAGCTGTGGCTGATTACTACCTCCCTGTGATGGTTGTGGGTTTTCATTTCCAGTTGGTGGTGGTGGGACCATTGCTGTGTCTTTCTGATGACAAGCGTATTCCACAGAACTACTTCCTTCCTTGCTGGTTGAAAACACTGGCTCCTGTGTTTGTAAGACAGGTGTTTTTGGGTCAGAACTTTGGCTTAAAGTTCGACCACTTCTCAACATTTTAACTGCTAGTTGTTCTTTATTTATTGCAGTTCCCAGTCGTACTAATTCTGGGTGTTGAGGGCCTTCTTCCAGATTTGGTAAATTCTTGGAGTGTCCAGTCAAAGTCATGGGGTTGGGGGATGAGTCCAACCTTCTTCCTCCAGGTCTACTATCTGGTTTCTCTTTGTTTATATATTTTAAAGAGAGGGGTGTAAGTTCCCACTTCAGCAGACTCTACTTCGACGACCTAAAAGGTGTCTTAGTCTGCAAAAAAATATTTTTATTTGCCGAGCAAGCAAGTTTCTCGCCAGCACACTGCGCCAAATTTTTGTAAAATCGCAACGCGCCTCAAGACACCTCATGACGTAGCCAAAAAATCACGTCAAGGTCTCACCTTGGAATACCTTGTCGTGAGAGATATTCTAATCAGAAGGAAATTCTACAGAATTTAAACGTGTTCAGCCACTTCATTCGTAAGTATGGGTAAGCCAGAACCAGACCAAACACTGGCAATTTTAGAGCCAATTTGGGCGGTTTATATACGGCTTATTCACACACACACAAACACACGTACGTAGGATAATACGTACGTTGGTGAGAACGGCCAGGTCACATCATCCCCTATCGAGATAAGAGATGGTTGCCGGTTTGTGTACAAATTGTGACATCATCTTATTGTGTCACGATTCGGTACTCGTACATTACCTGCATGTACATGCAGGTAATTACGATCGAACGTATTTTGTGTTGTTTAACAATGGAAACTCGAATGGCCTTTTTAGAAAACTAGTTTCAAATAACTGAAAGAAAAATTTCAATGCTATTACCTTATTCATGAGGACCAATTCGACACTCCCCTCCATATAGACTATAAAGAAACGAGTTAGACTAACAATTATATTTATTTTAGGAGAATAGATGACAGCAGTGCATATAATTATACTATTATACTTCTGTATAAGAAGTAATACTCTGAATAGTTGTGTCCAAACATAAAATAAACAGAAAATCTTATATGTACTTATAGCTGTCATACCATAGTTCATTAGTGTACTTCTTGTGATTTTAAAATTTAATTTTAAAATGCTGTTTCTTTTTGTCGATTGGTTTTCTAAGGTTAATTTATTGATAGTGAATGTGCTACATTTTCCTGAGCAACTGAAATTAAAAACAAAGAATACGGAATTGTGTTTTTATGTTGAATTTGAGAAAAGATGTGTCAGTATGTTTATAATAATAATAATAATAATCAATTTTTTACGTAGCTTTCGTCATGTAACCTTGTTTTAAATTAAATATTTGTTGCAGAAAACGGTAGTGTATTTTCTTTGGTGAGTAGGTACCTCATTTTTTTGTGCAAATTCGATAGGTTTTATGAAGAAAATATAATACAATGGGACCATCGATGGTTTCTGCCAATTTTCATTTTGGAAGTTCTATTCAAAAAAATGTAACCAAGTTCGAAAGTTTCAGTTTGGAACCTGTTCTTTTCAAGGTTATTATTAACTCTACCCAATAGTTTTTGTGTAGTCTTTGTATAACTACAATTTTCTTTGTTTATGACATGGGTATCTATGTTTTTTGGCTTGGTGCGATATTAAAGATATATTATGCGTGGACAAATCAGCGTGGATGAAATTTCTTCTCGTATTCTTCACTGATTTTTCTTTAGTGTTTTTTTTTTATAATGCCAACCAATATGTCTTTGCCCGCGCACATTGTCGATCGTTGATGTCGAAAACTTTTTACACTGTTGCCCAATACCATTAAGTTGGAAATTTTCAATGTTAAAAATACTGAATAATGAAAAACATTTGACCACAGTTAACATCAAAAATGTACAAAAAATAAAAAAAATGAAAAATGGGGAACAAACTATAAGCAATCAAATATAAATACCCGAATATTTCTTGTTGTAGTGAAAATAAATACTTACATGGTGCTTTTGTTCGAACCACTACTGACATTCAAAAATTAATCAATCCAGGAATTGGAAGAAAAAACACCGAGTAATAAATATATTATTTCAAAGACAATCATTCCCACATCCAAATATTTACTAGGCATTTATTTACCTTAATTACTACTAACTCCCCATTACAATTAAATCTTACGTTACAAGTTGGCCCATCATTAACCTTTCTCTCAATTAAGACGGAATAAAAGAAGTAACGCTCTATTCTGCGAGCTCGATGTACGGAACAGCATTCATTTCGCTGTTAACATACAAGCACGGAAAGTTGGGCAAAATAATTTTCTCAAAAACTTCGCGATATTCTGGCTATAAGAAGGGAAAATAAATAAACGCGTATAATTTGACATGCAGCGACAATAGATTTTATAAAAATAAAAAGAGAACCGCTCGTATTTAATATCGTATAAAATGATTGACACGCTCGTATTCTTCAAATTTCATTTCAAATTACATTCAAAAGGGAATACTTTATCCACACTTTTTCTTTCGCAGCACCAAACACCAGCATAAAAAAAGTATAATTTTTACACACCATGCCACCTGTGGCTTCGCAACAAAAAAAATAATAATAATAAAATAAAAAATGAAAAAAATTTCAGCAACACAATAAATGTTTACCAATTCGTGGAGCAATTTGGGTCTTCATTATTTGGTCGATTTTGTTTTTGTTTTTTTTTTTTTTGTTTTTTTTCGATACCATTCACCCACGTTTTCATTACACGCTGTCCGTGCACCGTGTTTAGCCATACTTCGGTAATGTCGAAGCAATTTTAATTTTTACTCATCAACTTTTGTAGACGAACCCTATTTCATATTTTTTGAGGAAGGTATTCACGTAATAATTTTTAGTCGTCATTATTGACAACTGTACAAGACATTGTTTACTGTTGTTCGCTACCAAATTGGTACAACATTATTCGAATACGTAAATAAAGGTATTTTCATCACGACTTCATTAATAATCTTCTATTTTTGGCATTCGTAATACTCGCGTTCGTGTACTCGATGTTTTATGCAGATTTTCTAAGAAAACCCACATATAATAAAAACTGATCTGGTATTGAGACACAGAGGTATTGATTGGGTATGTTTCTCGTTTCATGACCCCGGGAAACTTCTGCGATTATTAGATGAAATTCATGTGTATAATTATATCAATGTAACAGGTAATAGGGTACCTACAGTTAAAAATTTTCATTCGATAGTCGTGAAATTCAATACACTGATTTGGATTTGGATAAAGATGAGTTCAATTGTTTTTTGGTCCAGATCGGCCGGACGGTGCGTCCGTACATCCTATTCTGTTGCATATTGGGGCCTTAAATTGTTCTAATATACGTAATTTTCAAACAATCGTTACGAAATTTGATACAGTCATGGAATATATTATATTCTAACATACAAAAACATTTGGTTTTAATCGGCTCGACGGTTCATACGTAGAAATTTGAAAAAATCTTCAACTATGGCTACGAAAGGTAGATAATTCCAGATGAAACAAAGAAGCAGGCTTGCTGCTATTTCATTTGCTAAATGATCATTAAAAACATTTAGGGTCGTTTTTATTTCCAGTAAAAGTCACAAAATTTCTAAATTGAAGGTGTGGAACTTCTTGCTATCAGCACAAAACTAATTTAAATATCTCTTTCGCGCATCAACCGCGGTAGATAAGTATGTATTTTCCAAAAGTGTTAAATTTTATAATGGCTGCCATTCAAAAACCAGTTGACCGATTTCGCTCAAATTCAATACTAAACCAGTCTCTGATAGTTTCCAACTGCCATAAAAATTTCAAGTCGAAATATTTTAATTTATGGCAGCTATCAAGATGACAACATGATGATTTTGCAAAAGTTTGATAACCTCTTCCTCCGAAACTAGCGAATAAATTTCAAAAATTTTAACACGAATGTGTAGCCCATGAATGCTTCTAACACTACCCCAAGTTTCATTGCCATAGGTCAATAGCGGAGGCTCCACAGACTCCAAAAAAGTGCCAAAATGAGACAAAAGTTTAAATATAAATATATATATTGTGTACAGAAGAATTTTAGTGACCTAAATATTCGTGATCTACGACTCAAGATCGGCGCTTTTCCACAGGTCCCGGCTCAAAGTACCGTCACTGCACTGAATGCGGTAGTTGGAAAATATGCTAAAACATAAGTCTCTAAAAACTAAATCGGAAATTAAAATTAAACTGAAAATCATAAAATTTACAAGAATTTTAAAATATCTATTAAAATTTATCTGGATATTACGCAAGAGAATCTGCTCGAATTTTCTACCTCAGTATTATTTAAAAAATAAAAAAAGAAGGAAGTACTTTTTTCTTGTTTTCAAAATCATAAGTTACTAACGAACAAATATCTTTTCTTTTTTTATAACTGAGAATTTTCTTATTCGTAATTCTGAGGTAGAAAATTCCAGCAGATTGCTTTCTGTATTATCCACATAAATTTTAATAGATTTTTGAAAATCTCCAACAAGAAAATGTAAAATCTGAAAATTTTTGAAAATTATTGATATACAGGTTGCTTTTAATTTCCTACTAAGTTTTTAAAGAATTTTATATTCTTAAATTAGTTTTGTTTTAATAACAAGTAGTTCCACACTTTCTTAATAACTTTATTAGTGGAAGTATGAAAGACCCTAAAAGGGTTAATAACTTGTTTTCGTATTTTATAACTTTATAATGTAAATAATTACTTACTGATAAATTTCCTCGACACTTCATTTTATATTTAACCCAGCATTGTGGCAATTAATCTTGATATTTCAATTTTTTCATTGTATTTATTTATTTATACCGTACTTCATATTGTTTTTCTTAGGTAAAGAAAACCTACAGTTTATAGCGAGGCTTGCTGCGCTATTTTTCATTTTCATTTTTATTTTTATTTTTTGAGGAAAATGATGGAGACGCTAGTGTTCAAGTTGAAAATTTTCCTCAATTCACCAATCTTTGCAGATAAACACTTATTCATTGAAGTCACAGCCAGATTTATGGGGGAGCTGCGAGGCCTATAGCCTCCCCAGACAAAATTTTAAGGAGCTTTTAAAAGAAATCGTTCCTGAATTAATGGAAATAAATCCTCTTTATACGTATACGCTGATGATGGCTACACCAGAATTACGTCAGAAATAGCGAGTCTTTCTCATCTTGAGCAGAATTTAACTCGCATTTTGGCTATTAATGAAACAGTCCAGGTCCATTAGGTGCAGGATTCCAGCTCAAGTGGGCACAATCATTTAATAATCATCACTGACCTAATATTCTACCACCAACCACGTCAGACCTGAAACTGCTTAAGGTTAACCAGCATTATTGATGTATATTGAGGGAGCATGTTCACCTCTTTCAAGCATTTATCAACCATCCGACCATCAGATACTGCTCTGAATGTTACTAAGGACCTGAGTCAGTAACAATCAAAAGGCGTACCAGCTTCTACATTTTTATTCACCAAAATGCAGCCAACAGCTCAATAACGGACCATTCTCGAAGGATTGATGGCTGTTACTTTTTCACGGATACCCCGTATCAGCCCTCATATCCTTTCAACACGGAAAAAGGCTAATACGTTCTTTCTAACGATTGAAAATCCACGCAACAGCCACCTTAAATTTTCGCGTAAATGTTTGCCTAGCAAAAATTCCGCTATTTTATACATTTAAATACAGATCTCCTACATATTGTCGCTTAAAAAACACGTACTGATTAAGTACGCACATAAAACGCTAATTATTTTCTTCCACATTTCTCTCCATGTTCTACTTCTCTCGTATATGGAACATTCTCTCAGCAAAATCAATTTTGTGTTCGATAATCGAGGGCAGACATATCCATTCGATTCTCAATAACAGAAAAACTTAAAACTACAGCCAATAGAAGCGATTTGGCACAAACTATAAGGAAACACTCCGCCTTGTCGTGCTCGTGTCAAAATATCGTCACGGGTTATATGATAACCACCAACCCTCCGCCCTCCTTGCGCCCTTAATTTTCTCTTCCCTCACTGTCGCTCTTTTGCTAATTTCACGTCGTGTATTACAATTATTACAGCGTTAAGGTTCATATCGGTTTTTGGAGTACCGACCGCGATAATGCAATGAAAAATAATTCATCGTACCAGCAAAAAATAAAAGTAATAAAGGGCGTACGAGCGAGAAAGAGAACGAAAAAATATCAAACTCAAAGCAGGCATCGACATGAAATTCTAGCAGAACGAAATTACGTTTAATACTGGGCTGAGCATCATCCCTAATCAACCACTGGAAAATTTGAGACTCAACAATTTTGACGAGCTATAGTGGTAAACCCGCTCAAATGAGCCTTGAATGTTTGACAAGCTATGTTTTCGAAGCCTATCACACTGTCGGTTTAAAAGAATTATCGAGAATGAACTAGATTGCCGAGTTATAAACTTGCAACACGATGACTTCCTCAAGTACAATGGCTAATAAATCAGCGCCATGCATATAGGAAAGAACTTTAACTCAGCATAACTTAGCTAGAAGATCCAGTTTCATAATTCATTCATGATTTTACATCTTTTCAAGAAAAGTTTACGATACAAAAAACAATTTCCGAAGAAAATTATGTTCAAATCATACTATTTTATTCAATTTTTTTTTTAAAGTAGATTTTTAAACTTTTCTCGGCAAAATTCTGTCAAGAAAAAATCGAATTGCATATCAGAATTATTGTTTTCATCCAGAGAAAAGGTTTGATTAAGTTCGAACTTGATAAGAAAAAATTCGGTTAATTTAGTAATTTTAGTCGCCAGCAGTATTTTCGTTTCCGCACAGTAAGAAAATGTGTATTCTGAAAAAATATGGCGAAAATAATTATTTTATACAGCCCAGAAGTTCGACGACCCATCCAACATAAATTCGACATACTTGAATGAATTGCAGAAAAACGACCGAACCATAAATTTGAAAAACATATCGATCTATCAATTATTTACTACTTAAGACGTTGCAATTGTTTTAGAAATCTAAGGAGGCAATGGTCCCAAAATTTTTAACACGAGATTAGATTGCAGAAAATAATGGTTGGGGCTAAAAGAATTTAAAATTTTACAAGTCCTTATCAGTTCTCATTTCTATTTTCTTTACATATAATAGGATTCAATGGGATATTGGGATTCAGTGAGAAAAACATTTTTTTTAATTGAAGAAGTACCTATATATCTTTACAAAAACTTTATTAGTACCCACTGCTGTAAATATAACTATTTGGTTTTGGTATACATAATTATCTATACTATTAGGAAGTGTAGAACAGTAAAAAGTGTTGAAAGGGTGATCATGTATGTTTGATAATTGTTTTTAAGTACTAAACTGGAATTTTTGAAGGGAAATATTTAATGTAAGATGTGGGGATTCGCCCAACTGTGAGGCTCGGCCTCAGCTGAAAGGCGATACGTATCATAATAATAAATTACAAACTTGCACATCGTCTATTCAGACGATGTGCGGTTGCCTAGGAAGCGGGCTACGTAATAATACGTAGCCATTCGCTTATACGTAGCTAGGCGCGGGTAACAAATACCCATGCCACGTCAGCTACGGTTGCCCAGCATTCGCTCTGCAAAATGGCGTTTGCTTGCGTGGTCCTGTAAATGGTTGGCTGCCTGCCTTATAATAATTAAGGCCAACGGACACGCACAAGTGGGATCTGGTGGAATCCCACAGTGGTGACCCTGACAGTCTCCTATGGCGCTAGCAGCGCTTTGCCCATCTCTAGGCGCTAGCAGCGCTTTTCGAGAGTGGAAGAAAATAAAAACAACTAAAGTCGAAAGTGCAATTTTGCGATTTTGAATGTTTTCTTGAAAAATTATTTTTGGAGTCAGAAAATTTTAGTGGTTGTAGGGAAATGCTGTTTAAGCATTTTTGTGAGCAATTCTCAAAATAGAAAGTCTGTTAGTGGGAAATTAACCCCCCCCCCTGTTAAATATATTTGCCAGTCTCTTAGGATTCTGGAAAGGGAAATATCAGACTGGAGAACCAGGTTGGAAATCATCTTCCAACCCCTCCACCTTCAGCCAACCAACACACAACTACTGTGTCTACCTTCCAATCCGAAAAGAAGGTTAGGAGAAAACAGGCCCAATTATTGGAGACCCAAGTCTCACAAGAGGAGCTTACTATCCTCAAACTTCGAAGTGGTAAGGAAATTCAAACAGCAAACTTGTCCTCTGCTGTACCTTCAACTTCAAATATAATGGTAGAACCACAAAACTTAGGTTCTGCCCCCATTTCTCTTGGTTCTGTATTCGAATCCATAGTTCTTCAAAATCAAAATACAACAATGCCTACACCAGTAGAAATTTCTCAGCAACTAGCTGCCAAGGCCCTTAAACTTCAACAAGAGGCTGAAGCTGAAAGATTGAGACTGGAAAATGAACAGTTACGACAACAACAACAACATCCAGGAGAGGCAAGAGCCCCTGGCAACCAGCAACTGATTAACATGGAACTGTTTGCACAATTCATGGAATTCATGAGCCTTTGTGAGCAGAATAGAGCTCCGACAGGTAATGGTGAACACAAAATAAAAATAAGAGTACCAGAATTTCTCCCAAAGGAAATAGAAATCTGGCTAGCATTGCTGGAAGGCAAATTTAAAAAAGAAAAACTGCCTGACAATTTAAAGTATGAACACATCTGTGGAGACATGCCAGCAGAAATCATGAGAACAATACCCAATATCATGAACTGCCCAAATAACGTTGTTGATAAATACGACTGGTTCTGTAGAAAAATTTGAAATGTTTTTGGTAAGACCGATGATGAAGCCATCAACCAAGTCATGGGTGGCCTAGATGGGAGATGATAGACCATCTGTCTTTATGGCCAAAATTAATCAAGACTGGTGATAAAATGGTCACGCCAATGGTGATGGCCAACCAATTTTGCAAGCAATTACCAGCCAGTGTATCTCAACTCATCCATACACTAGGCGCTAATAGAGCAGACACTGAAGGAAAATTAGAATACTTGGCCAAGATAGCTGATGATGCAATCGCAGCGACTGCTAATAGAGCCTCCATTGCAACAGTATCATCAGAGGTTGAAACTAATGAAGAGCTGAGAGCACAATTAGCCCAGCTAAACAAAAACTTCCGTGATCTAAAAAATGAAAACAAAAATCTTTGGAAACATAACAACGGCTATGGCAATCATCAAAGCCGTAGAAACTATAATCGAAAAGGTCACGATGATAGAAACAACGAGAGACAATCTAGATCCAGAGATCCAAAGTCAAATCGTTCACAAAATAGGGGTAGGAGTCCCAAAGGAACTCCCCCTTGAGAAAGTAGCAAATCAAAATGTCCCAACCTAAAACCTTACAATTAAAATTGGTGCTACTACCACAATCTGTTGATGAAGCAGCTGCCAAGTGCGAACCAACTTGCGCATGGTGGCAGGTAAAAAAACCAGAGTCAAACTAAAATGAGGGGCCCTCTCAGCGGCTGATGTCCCCTCGGAAAAATACTCGCGCCGCCTGTTCATAAAGGACAGGACAACCAGGAGAAGGTACTTGGTGGATACACGAGCAGACCTTAGTATCCTACAAGCTAGCAAAACACAAAAAGTACAAACTCCGAAATATTATCTCCGTGCAGCAAATGACCTGAACATTTCTGCTTTCGGATTAGAGACCAGCGAAGTGAATATTGGTTTGAGACGTGACATGACGTGGTCCTTCACAATTGCGGATGTCCCAAATGCGATCCTTGGTGCTGATTTTCTAGCACATTTTGGCTTGTTGGTTGATTTGAAAAATTGTAAGCTCATCGACTCAACTACAGGATTATTTGTGGAGGGCAAATTGCTAATGTACAAAATTGACGAAGCAATTGATAGCTGCAGCAAACTTAATGAGAAATTAATGAAAATATTCTCTGATTTCCCTGGCATAAACCAGCCATGTTTCAAACAAGACGCTCCTTATAAACATGATACAGTCCATATAATTGAAACCAAAGGACAACCATGTACTGCAAGAGCCAGGAGACTTGCTCCTGACAGGCTCAATGCAGCTAAAGAACTATATGATTAAATGATCAAGGAAGGAATAGTCCGACCATCAAATAGTTCGTGGAGCTCGCCGATTCATATGACAAAAAAGGCGAATGGTAAATGGCAAATTGTAGGGGATTATCGTGCCCTAAATGCCAAAACAATCCCAGATTGTTATCCAGTACCGAATATAATGGATTTTAACGTGAATATGAAGGGAAAGACATTGTTCACTAAAATGGACATAAATTGGGCATTCCATCAAATACCTATGGCCAAACAGGATATCCACAAAACCGCGGTCATCACCCCATTCAAATTATTCGAATATCTTCGAATGCCATTTGGACTCTGTAATTCTGTGCAAACTTTCCAGCAATTTATCAATGGATTGTTAAGAGATCTACCATTTGCATATGCATATTTGGATGATATATGTATATGCTCAGAAGGCTGTGAGGAGGAACACGAGATACATGTGAGAGCCGTATTACAGCGTATACACGCTGCCGGCCTCACTGTCAATCCTGCAAAGTGCGAATATGCACAAGCAAACATTGATTTTCTCGGGTATACAATCTCGACCGAAGGTATTTCTCCAACGAAGACCAGAGTGCAGTCAATATTAGACTTTCCCAAACCTAAAAATATTGCAGACGTGCGACGATTCTTCGGAATGGTGAATTTCTATCGCCATTGCATGCCCAACGCAGCTGCTGAACAAAGCAAGCTATTTGCGTTGTGCACCACTAATAAACAAAGGGATAAAACCCCTATACAGTGGGATACTGAGGAAGAAGAAGCCTTTGAAAATGTAAAGAAATTTCTAGCAAATGCAACATTATTGACTCACCCAGATGACAGTCTGCTGTTATGCATGTCAACTGCTGCTTCCGACTTTGCGATAGGTGCAACCCTGTACCAAATGAAAAATGACATAAAGCAACAGCTCGCGTTCTTTTCTTGAAAGCTTTCTAAAGCTGAAAAAAACTACAGTACTTATGATAGGGAATTACTGGCAGTTTATGCTGCAATTAGGCATTTCAGACACCATGTAGAGGGTCAATCATTCACGGTTTACACGGATCATCTTCCCATCACACACGCCTTACTGACCCGGTCTCTCCAAGACGATTAAGGCAGCTCGACCTGATAAGTCAATTCACTACAGACATAAAGCATGTCAAAGGGGAACTAAACATCCCTGCCGATTGTCTGAGTCGAGTAGAAGCTGTCTCCACTCCAGCCCAGCTACCCTACACTGATATAGCAAAAGATCAGCTAGTGGATTTGGAACTCGAGAAATATTTAACCAATGAGCAAACCAATATAAAGCTGAGGCAACACAAAATTCCCGGTACAAACATCCTAATAACTTGTGATGTGAGTACAGGCAAGGAAAGGCCATTCCTACCGAAACAATATCGTAAAATGGCGTTCAAAAGTGGGCACAATTTATCACACACTGGACCTAAAAGTACTGCCAACCTAGTTTCATCTAGATTTGTTTGGCCACGAGTGAAAGCCGACTGCAACCAATGGGCTAAGCAATGTCTGAATTGCCAACAGTCCAAGGTTGGAAGGCACACAAAGTCGCCACTCAAGAAATTCAAAAACACCGAGCGTTTCAAAACTATACATATCAATTTGGTTGGTCCATTACCACCATCTCGTGGGAACAGATACCTGCTAACTATGATTGATCGAGTAACCAAATGGACTGAGGCAATCCCATTGACAGAAATGTCAGCCCCAACAGTGGTTGAACGACTCTATGATACTTGGATTGCCCACTTTGGTGTACCAGAGGTTATTGTTACTGACCAAGGTCGCAAATTTGAAAGTTCAATTTTCAATGAACTTGCGTCCAAGCTGGGTGCAAAACATGATCGCACTACAGCATATCACCCTCAAGCTAATGGTATGATTGAGAGGTGGCATAGAGCTCTGAAGGCCTCCATTATGGCTGCCCAATTTGCGTCAATTGACAAAAAAATTGTCATTTGTCAAAAAGGAGACTTTGGCAAAAAAATTAGCATTAAATTGACAGTTTTTCAACCAATCAGAAGCAAGCTGTAATGTTTGTCAATTTGACAAATCTACGTCAAATTTTTGTCAATTGACAGAACATTAGCAAATTATTGACAATAATGTCAAATAGCCATTTTTTGACATTTAAATGACAAATCTGTAAGGAGTAGCAAAAAATTGACAATTATTTGACAATATAAAAATAACTGTATTTTAGAAATTAACAAAAATTCAAAATTTCACAAAATTTACAGTACAGAAATACATAACAGTTGAATGATAATTATAAAAAAGTAAAAATATTTCTAATACACTTATAAGCATAAAGTTTTGATTATAACATTTATAAATCCTCAAATTCTTACACATGATACATATACTTAAAGTATTTAAACATACATTTTTGTTTATAAAATTTAAAAATCTCTAAATTTGTATACATGATACATTACGCTTAATGTATTTAGAGTTCTAAATCTGAATTTAAAAATTCTTTCAAGTTATTCCCCTCCTCTGCTCCAAAAAAATGGGATAAAATGGGGACTACGAAAAATGAAATTATCAATTTTAATGGGTAAAGTAGATCTATTGGAATATATATTTTAAGAATAAAATAATTTTGTTACTAATTTTTTGCTCAAGGGGCAATATATACAGGGTGATGCACATCATGCACCAAATGGGATTTTCAAATGGTGCATGATGTTGTGCATCACTCTGTATAAATAGGGTATAAAAACATAAGAGAATGTACCTAGTTTTTTTCTTCTTTTTTTCTATATTTTAGAGGGTTTGCTGGATTTTATTTTTTTTGCTTCGTTCTGTAATAATTATCACTAAATTTGGGTATGTTGCCTTTGAATGTACCCTCTATGACTGCATGATATTTTTATTTTAAATTTCATTTTTTTAAAGTCTGTTTTGAGGGGCCAAAAATTTTTTTGTTGGACTTCCAAAAACAAAGTTGAAAACTGGCAGTAAAAAACAATTGTACTAGCATATGAGTACATTCAAGGGCAATGTATGCAAAAATTAGGTGACAATCACAGCAAAAAAAAAAAAAAACATTCAAAGAAAGCACAGGTAAACTACACTCTTGAGAGTGTAGTTTAGCACAAGGCAAACTCCATATTTTGAAAAATTAAAAATGGAAATGTCTGTTAACCTTCAAAATGAGGTGGAAAATATCAAAATTGAAACTAAATCATACCCTTAAGTAGAATTTTCTAAGTAGGCTTCAAGTGACATGCCTCCTGAAATAAAATTTTCTTCTGCAGTGATTTCATTTGACCTACTATCTGTGGCTTGTTCTGGGCAACTTGTTGTTTCAAGAGGGGATGCATTTACAGTAGGTGATTCAGGATCTGTGGAATCAGAGGTAGAATAAAGCAGGTTAATTTCTTGATGAAGTATCTCATATGTCTTACATTATTAATACATTGAACGAGCTATACTTTATTGTTTTCAAGAAAGAAAAATGGAAATGGTCAGTTGGAAAAAAAAGTAAAATTAAAGTATCAGCATTATTAACAGAATTCTCTATAAATTTGAATACATTATCTAACAACAGTGTCTAATACATAAGGAATACTTACGCAATTCATCCAAATTTAGCCGCCTTGTGGTAAGCTTAGCAGCAGCTTCACAACTAAGGAACCACCTTTGAATAATCTCTCGTATTTTCTTACTCTTGTCCCACTTGGCCCATTCCTTATCTTTTTTTTCAGGCAAAATAAGTTCCCACTCACATGCAATTTCTGCAATAAAAATAATATGAATGTTAATAAGTATAGATGTGATAAATACCATATATCGCAGAAAGAGAGAGAGAGAGAGAGAGAGAGAGAGAGGAGAGAAAGCGAGAGAGAGTATATAGTACTACATACCTTCAATAATATCATATACTTTTGTTTTTTTGAAATCAACTATGGAAATTCATCTACAAATTCTCTTCGATTTGTCGCCCTTAAATTTAATCAATATTCAGCCGCGAATCGAAGAGAATTCATTTACAAATTCTCTTCGATTCGTCGCCCTTAAATTAATCAGTATTTGGCGGCGAATCGACAAGAATTCATCTACAAATTCTCTTCGATTTTTCGCCCTTAAATTAATCAGTATTCATCACCCTTAAATTAATTAGTCTCACATACAAAAATGGTGATGAAGATTCATCTGTGTTCTTCAGCTGAATCGCCACCCCTGATCTAGATGATGGAGTTTTCATTCAAGAACTAAATTATATACTAACAGAATTATGTTAAACATAAATTTAAGATTAAAATATGAAACTTACCTTGGTAGAATGAAACAATAGTAATTATTACAATAAAATTCTAAATCATTTTAACGGATCATATAATTTGAAAAAACATATCACTTCAAATCACAACACTAGCACTATCTGCTGGAACAGTACACTTTTGTCAATATTTTGTCAGCTTGACAAATTTATATCATTTTCCAAACCACAACACTAGCGCTATCTGATGGAACCATTCACTTTTGTCAATGATTTGTCAATTTGACAAATTGTTAGCTGAAAATAATGGAATTGCCAATGAAATGTTAGTAATTTGTCACTTTGACAAAAAAGTTTTGCCATTTCCTTGTTATTGCGCAATTCGGGTGCAGATACAAAAAGATGGGTTGATATATTACCTACCATCTTATTAGGTTTACAATCTGCAGTACAGTCAGACACAGGATTTTCTGCTGCGCAACTTGCGCTCTGCGAAGAGCTACGCCTACCAGGTGACTTATTCACCACATCCAAAGATGTGAGCCTAGAGCTCATGGTTCAGAACATCCATGATGATGCAAATAGCGTCATACAAAAGGCAGCTCGACATGGCCAGCCTAAAGTCTATGTGTCAAAGCATTTGGCCACCACAACACATGTGTGGGTGCGAGATGACAGACTGAAAGTTGCACTTGAAAAACCATATGCTGGCCCATATCAGGTCATATCACACAATGAGAAAAACTTCGTGATATTGATAACAGGTGAATAAAAAACAGTCTCAATTGATAGACTTAAACCTGCATTCCTGATTTGTGACGATAAGGAAAGGTTAAATGCAACCATTAGACGGAGAGAACTTGAGATCAAACATAATGATCTGCCTTCTCAATTGCCTGATGAGACTAACTCTTAAAATAAGTTGGTCAAAACAAACGGACAGGTTAATAGTGATACAATAAATAAATCACAACACGAAAATAATTTACAACAAAATTCTGAACCTGATTCACAAGGGTTAGAACAGGTCACTCAGAAGTGTAATAAAACAAAAAAATCCGTTAAATTTAATGACGACGTTTTGGTTACCGAATACATTCCTGAAGAGCTATAATCCTACGAAAAAGAGGTAGGCCTAAAGGAAGTGTCAAAATTAAAAACATGCGTCCTACTCGAAAATCTGCTCGTATAGCACTGAGGGACTTGGAGAAAGAAAAATCTCCACTAACAATAGCATCAAAATAACTCTCAGGAATAATGCGAATGCTAAAACATAATGCAAAATTCTTGTTGACAATAATTGTCAAGAAATTAACATCTTCGTCAAAATTACAACCGAAAATTGACGAGTAATTTTGTGGTCCGAAGTTATTTCCCTAAATGGTTAATGTGACGGTTATATATCAGACATAAACTTTATAGAAGAGTAACATCAAGAATTAAAAGAATAGGTAAGATTGTAACAACATTAAGAAGAGTTAATCAGAACATTTTAGAATGAATTAGAATTAAGTAGAATGAATGAAATAGTACAAAACATGAGATTATATAGTAAGTAAAAAGAGGAAGGTTCAGGCGAATTTACAGAGTATTGGAGAAGGGTTTTGATCTTATTGGTTAATAGAAATATATGTACAGTAAGTATGACCAATGGTCTTGTAAGAATATGACATAAAGTGGGTGTTCACAAATAAGTTAGTAGAAATTAGTATATATGCAAGATTGCAGAAATAGTATAAACAAAAGATGAGTTCATTGTTTATGAGTAAACACAGTAACTGCTTATGTAGGAAATGATGTCATCAAACAAGTCTTGACTTGAAGAAATGACGTGAGAGTTAATGAATGGGAAATAATAGAAAAATAGAGAGAAAGTAATGATGATGATGATAATTAGTAATACGAAAATATTTCATATTATGAACGATACAAAAATATTGTTACAATTAACTTCATATAAAAATCACAAAATCATAATCAAAAATGTACGAATGATTTTAGTTGACACAACAATCACCTCCACAAAAGATTAATTGTTGAGCAAAAGAGCTCCGATAGAAAATTGCGAAAACACTCTGAATAATAAGCAGGGATATCAAAAATAACTATCCAAGCGTCAATACAATTTTAAAAATAAATCAATCGTAAAAATAAAATTTGATTTCCGCCTGACCCAGGGTTTGAACCCATCTTGCAAGTTTTCCCAATCAAATAACTAAGTGCATAGAAATGCGCTCGTACAAATAATAAATAACGAACTCAAACGAGATTCCTACAAAAAAAGCCAGTGCTACGCACGTGCTAAACGACCTCCAAATTAGGAAGAAGGTATAAAAAGGAATTTCCAATAACATATCCACGTGCTTGTGTGAGTAACAAAGTTCGTTGTTGCGACAATTAAGACATTTTTACCTGCACGCGTAATCTCACGCTCATAATGAGTAAATGCAGAATTCTATTGAATAACGACAAATCTTAACTTGACAATTTCTTATGAACTACAATACCAAAATACATCTAGTTTGGTATCATTTTTCTAGTTATGACAAGACGCTTCCCTCTATGAATGTAAATCGAAAAGATTAGACGAGAGAAAAATCGACCAAAGTCAAACTATATGAACAAGGCTTCATTCGCTTTCGTAATTTCGTACTGACTGTGTCTTATAAATTCGTCTTATAAATTTTCGTGTCTATTTTTCTTTTGCCTGATCCACACATTGTTGTTTTTCTTAAACTTTCCTGTTTTTGTCATTTAACGTGACATCGTCTACTGTTTCAATTAATTTCAAAACTATCTTCCCGATAATGTCTTCCAAAAATATTCCATTGACTTCCGCTGACCCCAACCATGTTGAGTCTGATGCAGAACACCTCTCAGATGAAATGAGGAGGTGATTCAATGGGGACCATGAGAGGGAGTTAGCTTTCCTGGAAGAAGAACTATTTGGTCCTTCTCCTCCAATGAGCCCTGTTTGTGGAATTATTGCCGAGGAAACCACTCGACAAGCTGCCAAAATACAACAGGTGGAGCAGCATTCTTTAGCATCCCCAATGAATGTTAGCCACATGTTAACAAGGCTGTGGGATCCATTATCTCCCCTCCTATGCAGATGGTCATTCTACAACAGCCTATTGCTGAAGTTCAAAGACCGATTCCTGCAATTGTGGACAGGGTACCACCTCCTAGTGCTCTTCCTGTACAACAAGGTAATGGTGCTTACAGGCCTATCGCCCTAAACAACATGCCCCCTCTTCCTCCATCCCGTGAAAATTCCCAATACTCACCATATTCCCGCAGAAACTCAGACAGCAATCGAGGCAGAGCTCCTCGTCATAGAGGACAAAATAGTCGGCACAATTTCAATGCCCGACAAGCTGCTTGAACTAACCAATACAAAAGTATTGGGGCAGCCCTAGCCACAACTTTACGTGACTGGGAGAGGGAAAGAAACAATAGGAATTAGGTAGGATTTTAAGCAAAATCCCCCCAATAGCTGCGCAATTGTCATTTTTGTGGCGCAAAAAATTGAGGGGAGTGCTGTGGAGATTCGCCCCACTGTGAGGTTCGGCCTCAGCTGAAAGGCGATACATCGATCAGTCGATCGACGTATCATAATAATAAATTACAAACTCGCACATCGTCTGTGGTTGCCTAGGAAGCGGGCTACGTAATAATACGTAGCCACTCACTTATATGTAGCTAGGCGCGGGTAACAAATACCCACACCGCATCAGCTACAGTTGCCCAGCATTCGCTCTTCAAAATGGCGTTTGCTTGCATGGTCCTGTAAATGGTTGGCTGCCTGCCTTATAATAATTAAGGCCAACAGACACGCACAAGTGGGATCTGGTGGAATCCCACATAAGATAAACATATTCTCAAACATGGAAGACCAAAAGTTGTCTTGTTAGATAACGGCCCTCAATTCATGATGACAAAATGGACTGGATACTGGAATAACTTAGAAATAAAAACGAGATTTACTTCCATATGCAGGACATCAAGTAATCCTGCAGGAAGACTAATGCAACAATTTTTGATCTGAGAAAAAATTTGAAAAAATATAGATTTTTTGGGAAATATTGTTGAGACCACCAATCCTTCTCCCCTCTCACTCCTGCGAACACACGATCACACATCATATACATTTATTTATATCTATTCGCGGCTACACTGTTCCACCACTTCCTTCCGTTAACGTTTGTTCATTACTCTAAAAGTGCACTTTGCTTAAATTATGTAACTTCTCAAATAAACACTCGCTTCTTGGACGGAACTTCGCTTAAATCTTCTTTTCTTGTTACAACTCCGGTCCTCATCCTCAATAAATATGGAAAAAGTATCGATGTGTTTGGACAAATTTCGGAAAAATATCGACTTTTTTGTACAAAAATATTGAAAAAATATCGACCTTTTTGTACAAAAATATTGAAAAAATATCGATATATTGATATTTAAACAGGATTTGGAAAATTTTAAATATAGAAGAAAAAAAATTTTAGAATCGAAATGGAAACTGAATAAAAAATTTTGATAAAACTAGGACACGTTACGGAAACAAAAACCAAAATTAAGGAAACGGAGACAAAAAAATAATTTATGTTGTAGTACATTTCAGAAACTCAACTAAGGGAAAGAAAACGAAAAAAGGTAGCGTTTCTCAGTCCCTGCTAAAGACCTATTATCGATCATCTATGCTAGGGTGGAATCCTTAACTTAGGGAGCTTAACTGACTGCACATAAAATTGTTTGAAACAGTGTTCAAGAGGCCATTTGAAAAGCAAGTGAAGTGCGGGTGAAAATTAAATTACCAGGTCACTTCATTTAATTTCGGAAAACGTCTGTTACCCGGAATGTAATTAACTGTACATCTGAATATTAGGCCAATGGATGTGCTGACTTTCCTGTGATCAACAAATGCACTATGCACCAATATGTAAGGAAAACAAAAGTAACCGTGAATATTTCATTTGTGGAATATTTGCCATTAACGGTTTCGTCATATTTAGATAGACGATAGCTTTTCTAAATACGACGGAAGGGAGTCTATTTTTAATATATTGACAGATACAGCCATCTTCCTTAATAAGAATAACCAATTTAAAGTTTTTCAAAATGAAATAAAATTGACCCGTCAATAATGATTCCCATTGAGCATGCTTAGGCTAGGTGAATCATTTAACCAAGATTCGTTTTGGCGAAAATTCTCCCTCCTTTTCAAACTTTTTCTATCACTTTTCAAGCAGATTTTTGAAAAAAATCTACTTATTAAAACTGCCTGAGTATTCGGACCAAGAGGTGGGAGTGGGAACGTTTTTCGTTTCATGATCCCCTGAGAATTTTGGCACTATTTTTGAGAATTATTTTTAGTTCCAACTACTGCACTCAGTGGAGTGACGGAACCTGGAGGCGGGACCTGCGGAAAAGCGCAAATCTTGAGTCTTAGATCACGAATGTATAGGCTACTCAAATTCTTCTGTAAACAATACATATATGGATATATATACATATACATATAATACGTATATATATTTCAACTTTTTGCTTATTTTGGCACTTTTCTGGAGTCTGTCTCCCTCCGCTGTTTGACCTACGACAATGAAACTTGGGGTAAAGTTAGAAGCATTCATAGGCTACACGTTCGTGTTAAAATTTTTATTTAAAGTATTTCAAATTTGATTCCTATTGGTATTAGGGTTCTTTCCCTGGGGCTGTTGGAGGTGCTAATTTTTCATGTTATCTTAATAAATGTTACAATTCTCTTTCAGTAGTCACAAAATTTAGTACAAACAATACCTTTCATACAAGGACCAGACCTACCAATTTTGGTTTTGATTGGTCAATTTGTACCCAACTTATCAGTTATTCAGCGCGATTTTCTCTCTTTTACCCTTCTCATAAGTCCCGAGTAATTCATTTTTTATACTTTATCGAGAAAAACACTCGTTTTAGCTTCAAAACAATACGATCGCAGCAACAAGTCAATTTTCGGTCACCTCCAACCCGCTTCCGTACACCAGACTCCAACAATCTCTGTTAATATTTTCGTAACCAGCACATAGACAATTGCGTGCCAAAATTTTGCTTGAGTTTTGAAACGAAAAAGGTACTCACCCCCACCACCAGTAAGAGTGGACACGATTAGTGAAAAAAACGGGATTCAAATTCTTTTAAGCGACTGAAAAAGATTTGTGATTCGTGATTCGAATCACTTTTGAAAAAGCAATGCGATTCGAATCATTTACTTACAAACAGTCGAACAACAAATCACGAATCCTAATCCTTTAGTCAGGAAATTCCCGAGAAATTCCCATAAATTTGGTAATTGTTGGAAAAAAAATTCATGAATTTCATCCTTGTAAAATTAAATAGTTTTTTCGGAGAACTTTTAGTTTTCACTTTCCTAAATAAAATAATTTTTTATCAAAAAATACCTACTTACATGTTTCGAACTTTTTTCACATATCAAGGTCAAACAGAATTATTTAACGTTTGAGACTGAGGATTGGTGATTCGTAGAAAAATGATTCGTGCAAATCACTTTTAATCTCTGGACTGAAAGTATTCATGATTCGAATCACTTTGCTTTAAAGGATTCGTAATTTTTGATTCGAATCATTTTTTGAGGAATCTACCGACTCTTGTCCCCAAATTGTTCCATAACACTAAGATTAATAAGTGGATTTTAAATAGAAAACCTACTTACAAATCATTTTCAATGTATCCTGGACTATGTAAGAAATGCAAGTCGTGTAAATTTTTTTCACATAAAACTGTTTATTGTTTTTTTTATATATATAATTCACAATTCTCATTACTGCAGGAAAGGAAACTATCAATTTGTTTCCTAAAATCCTGCTAGTTAAAACTTGAAATAATTTTTTTCATTTCAAAAAAAAAAATAATGATTTTTGGGCCAAAAATTCACTCTAAAATATTTTAAAAACAGGATTAGAACTGAATCAATATATTTTATTGCATGCATCGTATTTGTTAGATATTGATAATATTTTTCCAAAAAATATAAATATTATATATATTATTTTATTAAAAGAATGTTAATAATACAGTGATTTTTAAACAAACTAAATCTACTTTTTCTTGCAAAGCTTTCTGAGCAAGGGTTGTTTTTTATTTTTACATTTAAAGTAAATTTTTCCCTACACGTCTGTCTTGTTGCTTTCCTTGGTTGTGGTTGTAGCTATGTCTCTGAACTCGTACCATCAGTACTATGATGTTTAATTTTTGTAATATGAACTAATTTTTTTCTACTAGTAACGAGCCAGTCCTTGGTGAAATTCATGGTGAATATCAGTCAACATTCATCTCAACAGGATGTTCCTCAAAGCACATAAGCTAATTTGGTAAATTTTGAAAAATTCTATTACATGTTTAAAGGGAGATCAGACAAATACCCGACTGTCTGTGCAGGTTTAAGCTGGATTTCACATCTTCATTGGATGCTGCCAATGAAGATCTTGGACTCATATAATTGAGTATGTTGTGATTTGTTTCTCTGGGATCTGTCCACTTGGGGTTGTATACCACAGTATAATATACCTAATACCAAAATAAATAAAAATATATACTTCATATGAAATAGAGCTGGACTTGAAAATCTGATTTTACTAATATATTCATATGGTGCTTATATCCAATTCTAAGATGGTGGCAGTTGGCTTCACATTTTGTCCTGATCTGAGCTCAAAATCTAGGAATAGTATTATTATAATCTCTGACCTGGTCCAACATTAATAAAATTTACAATCAAAATTTCATCCTTGTTTCTTCCTGACCATGGGAAAACAGTTCCAACATTATTTACCTGACATAGTTTTCATCATTTTTTACATCTTTTGTAGAAGCTACTGAAGCAATAATTTTAAAATTTTAACTTGACATGCTCCTATATGTAAACTATCTCACTCTGTAGTTTTTCCATAATCATGCAAAAACAACTTTTCCAGGAATTTTTTGTTTTCAAGTTTTCTCCAAAGCTACATAACCAATAGGCACCAGATTCCTTTCAGACCTTCCATATGATGACTTAACTAAAAACTGTTAATAAAGTTTAAAGAAATTTTAAGTTGGTGTAAACAAAATTCCGTTCAAACATACATTTGCTGCTAACAAATAGCCACCTGAACAGATATTTGTGTATTTTCCTAGAAAATGGCGCAAATTTTGTAAAATTTCTGTATGCTAGAACACACTTAGTATTTTCAAATTATAACCATCATAATAAAATTTTTTTTACTCAGAAACTTATTCTTACTGTGGGCATTAGACCAACACTTGTATGAGGATATAGGCTTGGCCTATCGACAACAGTCGTCTCCTTTTGATGACCAATATTCGTGCCTTGCACGTTAAACCAAAACAGAATGTTTGTTTGTTTGTACTTATCTATTTTTGTAAATAGACAAGTTACAAATCTCGGTTCGTGACAAATCGAGAGATAACAATCTCTTCGATGTCACAAACCAATAAAAAGATGCATTCTCCGTACTTTACTGTTGCTATAGCAACCGTAAAGTATGATGAATAATCTACACGTTAGCCTATGTAATTAGTATATAGGTGTGTATGTGTGCGTGTAGGAAGCTGGGTATATAAGACCAGAAAATCTTAGGCTAAATCGCCAGTGTTTGTCGAGGTCTTGGCTCCCTTATACCTTTTAGGTATTTTGGCATAAACGCACAAATTGTTCTGACTTTCAAAAATTAATTTTTTTTTTTAAATTTTAATCCTTCTGGTGATCAAACATAGTAGTGGCAAATCTAGATTTTTTTCACTGGGATGATATACCCAACTATATGTATAATTAAGAACAATTTTCCTTAATATTTGAAAATAAGAGAAAAACTGCTAAAGGAAGGGGGTAAAAATTAATATTGACTTTGGAAAGGTGCGGCATTAGTTCTATAAAGAAGCTATTTGATTTTCCAGAGAAGAACTCAAAATATTGTTTTCCTCAAACAACATTAAATTTTATGACTCAATTTGATGAGTAGGTTCTTCTGAAAAATTCTTGGTATGAGAGATTCTACATCACATGCCCTTTTTATCCAAAGAAATTTGTATATTTGATCTGTTTGAGAAAGGTATAGAGCCCACCATTAATTTTTCAAATTTTTCCACTTTACAAAACTAACAGAGTAGCTTACTAAAACTGTACTATAAGGTAGAACAGAAATCTAATTTTTAGCAGAACTTGCTTAGAATTAAAACTACCTATGTAAGGGTATAACTTTTTTCCCTTTTTAAACAAAGTTAATAGATATCAAAACATTATTCCAGAAATACACAGCCTTATGTTTCTTCGAATATCTAACAAACATACTGTACTCAACTGTACTCACTGACATTACACAAAACAAAGGCAAATTAGACCAATTTTCAACCATCATTTTTGGACTAAAAGTATAATCTTTCCAAATATTTCTTCAAAGACTATAGACTCATTCTTATTGATTTTTAAAATTACATTGTGTTGTTTAAGAAATTGTGTCCTTTCCTCAAAAATAATAAATGATAAACAGTCACTCTGTAATTTGACTTGCAAAATTTCTCAAACATGTCCATAACTTTCTATAAAATTTGGTTGTCAATATCAAAATTATATAGACTATTTAGACAAGTTGAAGCACTCCAATAAAGCCAATGTAATAAAATTGTCATCATTATATGTTTTTATTCTACTCACTACAGCGATTTATAAAATATACCAATACTGCTGCCAACCTTCGGCAATGAAATTATGTTTATTTTGCATGAAGCTAAAGATAAAAACTTATCTTTTAAAAACTCGTTTTTAGACTAAATTTTTTTGTAGTTAGGACAAATTATCCTACTAAGCACAGGTGTCGTTAGTTCTTCTAGTGCAGGGCAGGTGAAGGGAATTGAATCAAAAATGAAACTAGCGCAAATAACACTAGTGCTTACTTAGTGGGATGAAATGATAAAAATGACTTGTTTGACGCTTTCTGTGTCTAAATAATATACCTATATAACTTTAGTCAATATATTGATTACAAAAATTTTTATGAAAATACCAAATAAATTTCAAAAAATAAAAATAAAATTGCGCTAAAAAATAAAAATAACCTTTATAATTTCTCCCAAAAAGTCTACTCGAATTACTTATTGAAGTTGGTGACTCGGTACTTCTTTCTTCTATCATGTAGGCTTGTATGCCAATTCCATTTAATTTAACTTCAAAAATTTTAAATTAGAGCCAGGTATTCCAGTAAATTTTTCTAGAAAAATTCAGTGTCTTTCCCTTCTTGGCAAAGTTTTATTTTTTTTTTAACTTTGTTCGAATTTTTCATTGATGCATTTTTGTTCTATCTGTATTTGGGTAGAATCAATTTTGTTTTGAAACAAATACTTATTTAAAAATAGGTAGCTCAAAAACTATCTTATACATTCTAGAAAAAATAATATGGGAACAACATAAAATCACTATATCTATCACTTAAAAAAAAAGTTCATCAAAATCAGTGTCAAAGGTGAAAAGTTATGCTGGAACAAATATAAAAAAAACAGCAGTTATACTACTGAGTGACCTAAAAGTCGTGCAACTCAAACATTCAAACGTAAAAATTTGAAAAAAAGAGATAGAGGGCTGAAATTTTGCACTTTTGTAGGAGTGGGTTATTTGATTATTTATGCAAAATTTTAGCTATGTATCTACAGTAGTCAAATTTTGAGTAATTTTTGATTTTTAATTTCAATTTTTGTATTTGTGGCAAAACAAACTTTGAAAAATTTTAAGTATCCAAAATTTTTCAAAAATTCTGAAACTTGCCACAGTAATCCAGGATGATTACCAGATTAAGCAGATAAAGTTTCACTTCCTTATCTCAATTTTTTTTTAAAGAATTCTCCTAGTGATCTGTACGCATAAAAAATAAATCAAAAAATTTTAAACTGCAAAAATTTTCAAAAAATTTTGAAACATTGGACAATATTTTATGTAATTATGCAACTTTTTCTACACACTGAATAAAAAGTTGCATAACTACTGATTGCAGGTATTATCAAGAATAGAACATTTATGTATGAAAAGTTGCATACGCAAACAAATTTAAGGAAACTGTTATGACAAAATTATATTGTAAAGTGAAGTAGGTACTGCACCAAAGCGCGAATCAATGGAAAGGATGAAATAAAATTTTTGAAATTAAAAAAATTTTTTTATTTGTTTTGAAAGCATGGTTTAGACCATGGAAAAAATTCTTAAAAAAACAAGGATGAAGGTACTGAAGTGAAACTTTACCCGTTTAATCAGGTAATCATTCTTTATTATTGTACTAAGTTTCAGAATTTTTTGAGAACTTTTATCATTAAAAATTTTTCAAAATTTATTTTTGAAATGTGGAAAAATTAAAATTAAAAATCAAAAATTCCTCAAAGTTAGATTATTACAGATACAAAGCTGAAACTTTGCATGAATAATTGAGTAACCAACTTCTACAACTGTACCAAGATTCAGCCTCATATCTCTTTTTTCAAAATTTTTACATTTGAAGGTTTGAGTTGCGTGACTTTTGGGTCACCCGGTATATATAAGCCACCAGCCCTGGATTTTTGCTGTCATAATTGGGTAATACTATAGAATTTGTTGTTTTGGAGGAAGCAATGAAAATTTTTTTTTTCATGTATGTGTGTGGCCGTATTGGTAAATATGATATTTCTTATTCTTATGATCACATATAAAATTTTGTAAAACTTACCTACCTAATAATTATGCATGCGTTGGTTTGGTTTATTAACTAATAACTCAGAGAGGGTACAAATGATGCTTTGTATCACCATTTTTCGTTGGGGGTACATTATACACTTGTATCTCTATTTTTACGCCACTGACCCGCATACGATCACTCTTACTTATCGAACCTTACTTAAATGCTACAATAACTTTATTATTTATTTTGTGACAAATTAATACACCTTTTTTTTAAGGCTACAAACTCGAAAAAATATTGTTTTTTTACACGATTTTATTACAAATAAGTATAAGTAGGTTTATATGAGAATGTATATTACTCCTTTGAGGTTTATTACGGAAAATTTATGCGCGAGATTCGATCACAGGGAGCTTTACACCTTTTCGAAACAATTTATGTCGCATTTAAAATTAAGATAGAGGTATCTCTCTAATACCGCCTTCGACTTAAAAGCGACGCTGCCTACGAATATTCTCCACCACAAAGGGACGCCGACAATTCAGGTAAAGGGGTCAGATAATTTATGCCAACATTCGCAAACGTTCTTAAGATTCTTCACATGTTTAAAGGGATGATATTTCGTTGAAATTCTTATCGACAATGGTGTTTGAGAAAAACGTACACACACAATGTCGTGCAGACTCGTATTTTACAGACGCTTAATGCCACCCTGCCGTGGCTAAATCATTCCAAGAGTTTTTCCCTCACTCATATAGACGAAAATGTTTCTAAGGGTTGAGCAGTTGAATGCTAAATACGTCTCTTCCCCCTGATAAACAAAATCAATAGACACATTCAAACAGTACCGGTTACCCTCCTGCACGAAATTAGTCAAATTTTTTCAATTCAATTTGCACACCTTTTCCGGTCTGTACCCTACCGTAGTGTTCGAATTTTCTCTTGTTACAAAGTTTTAATTAAAAACACCAACCAAAAAATGTCATTTGGCGTGACAATCTTCAACCAAAAATGTTGAATTTTCTCTGAGAATCTCTCGTAACACCGAAACAATTTAAAGTCGACTATTCTTCAGCATCAATAGTAGCTCTTCCGAAAAAACATTCATAAGACTGTGCTAAGCGAAATGAAACTTTTTTTTTCTCCTTCAATTTACCCAAATGCCAAAATTTAACTTGAAATCGTCAAGCTTGCCGCGTTTTTAAAGCTTTCAGCCTTTTTTTCCCCTTTTTAATAGAGAGAGGTCTTTCCATCGTTCGATAACAAAGCAATTAAAGTATAGAAGTTTCACTGTATTCTCAAGTTTACTTGACGACAATCTGCCACTCAACAAGATTTTATTTTTTATTTCTAGGTATATAAGAGTTTTTTTTTTACCTCCAAAAATAATCCTAAACAGTTGAGCACATAAATGCCATCACCCATTTTTTTTTCTACAGTTCAAAATATGAAGCAAAAAGATAACAATTCCATTTTCATCGTTTAACTAAATTTGCCGTTTAGTAAAAAAAAAAACAGAAAAAATAACATTTCAGACAATTTGTCCCAATTTTAGCGACATAAATGAGCCACGTAAACTTTTTTTACCTTCCCGTTGCTAAAATGTGCGAGTTTATTTAAACTTTTTTTGCATTTTCATTTTTTTTATTTTTTTTATCAAACACAAAATGGAGTCAAATAGATTAAAAACATACAGTTTATCGGGTGAAATGAGAGGTTTGAACTCAAAAGAATCATTCCCTCGAATAGTCAATTTTGAAACTTTCTAACGAAGCTAATCGGTAATCAACTTTTTCCAACTTCATTTTTAGGTTACTTTAGAAACTTTATATCAAAAACTAACCTATAGTTGGGAAAATTTTTCGATTTTTTCCTTCTCTCTCTTCTCTGGGGAAAGAATGTAATAACAATCTCGTCAATGCACAAATGTATAATCCTTTCGTGTTTTATAAAATTATCTGACACATCACTGACAGGAACGGAACATCAATACATATATGTACATATAAATACATATACATTTTACTTCTAATAAACTCGATACGTTCGTCCACCTACCGTACATTCAACCATTCTTCCACTAGTTTCAATAATCACAGGGTTAAAATTCTGGATTAGCCAATAGCTCTTATTTTTATTTGAAGAAAGGTATATTCTGCACTTTTTCAATGAACTGGGTAATACCACAGATGTGGCTATACACTATACATATAACCTATATAGCTAACTTGCCTGTTTTCAATAACCTACACTTCCCTTCATTGCACCAAAGTAAATAAATTGTAATCAGTAGGTAAAAGGTAGAAATAATAAGGACTTGTGTAAGTTTTGAATTTCAAAATATTTCATTAAAAATTACAAGAAAATTGTTTCTTTTGGTAACAATAATTATTGCCATCCTGGTTTCAATTTTGAAGGCTTACAGAACATCCACACCAAATATGACATCAGAACACCATTTATAAACATTCAGCACTTATTTTAAAAAATAGCCTTTTCTGCATACAAAATGCATTGTACGTGATTTTTTTGCCAACAAGCCAGGGGACCGACGCAACATCTCAACACTTCATGAGGGTGAATGCTGAACGCAGTGAATGTGGAAAGTCAGTTATTTAAGTTATATATAGACCACATTTAATCAAATCCGCTTAAGCGACACTTTTGTTGTTCGAAGTAAACAAGCATTGAAGTTCGAACCTCACTGTAAATTTATACCGGTATTTTTATCCTTACCTAGGATTTTTTATGCATTCTATGTGCCTTTTTCTGTAATATGGGTCAGAACAGAACTGTTATCACCACTATCACCTATACTTTTTTGGAGCAGATATTGGTTTTCCTTTTGGCCGCAAAGGTACTATTTTAGAGGAAAAATAATTACTTACTAGCCTACCAACACCACATTTTTCTGGGTTTACAATGTCATCATTCCCATTTGAACTGGGAACATTTGTTGAGTTGCCAACCAATTAATTTTCTTCTTCTGCACTGAAACTTTTTGATTAGGGATGGATTTCCTAACTAAAGCTGTACCAATATAGTCTGTTACTTTCATTATAATAACCTATTAATTGGTATTAAACGAACAAGTTTTCAAAAACATGAATAGTCTAATAGTAATTTTCATCTAAATACATCAACTTTACTTTTCATTGCCTACATGTAATGGTTTCTTCTTTCTACACGTAGTTATAATGTCGACAGTCTTTGCCAGTATATATTCTGAGATTGTATTTTAAATTAAACTACATTCAATGTCTCCAAAATCAGAGTCATTGGGAAGCATCGAATGACCAGAGCACAAATATTTGCAAGTTATTGTAGATAGATTCGATAGTAGTTCATCTTCCAAACAAATTTTCAAAATGAGCATCATCTTACAATTTTTCCCTTCACAAGAGTCTGACCATAGAGTGAGGTGTTTCACATTTAAAAAAATTTACTTCAAATGTTTTCGAAGGCAGGAACAATTTCCTGGGCACCTTGGCCAGCTACTCCCTCTGTCCAAGTATAGCAAAACCCTCTACTTAGTTTCCCTGAAAATATGCCAAAGTTGTAGAACATAAGTTGTCTTTTATAATATACAAGTTTGTAGGAATTAGTGGAAGAGGGAATGCTTTTTTCAAGTTGAAGGTTAGGGTTTCACATTTTTCATCTAAAGCTGTTTTCCTCAAATCTTCCTTCATACAGGACTGGGCGTCATCTGCCAAAGTTATATGTGCATTATGTTTTCTTTCTATGTCTTCTTTTGGTTAATCTGTTCTGGCTGTGGTCTTTTGAGCTACATACATGTCGCAGGTATTGCAGGTATCCTTTACTGGTGTTTTGCGATGGAAGTTGAAATGTTTGTAAAAAATGTTTTTATAAGCAGTCAATGAACACTTTGCTATGGGATTTTTCTCTCTAAATAATTTGAACATCTTCTTAACTGTCAAGTATTCTGGTAAGTACTTTACGTCTCACTTTTTGCGACAATAATATGAAATATATGCAGGAAAACTGGCAATATGAAATTTAATTTTTTCGATCATTTGATTAGAAAGTTTCAACATGCCTCCAGTTGTAATTCCACGTTGATCATTCATAGTACTTGGTGAATGATGGACTTTACGTAATGCTGTGTTCACAAAAGCAGAAGAAATTCTCAAAATTTAAATAAATGTGTCGCAACATACTGGAACGTTATTCAAGGTATAGGCTCTAGTATACTCTCTTTGATCTGAAGTATGACTTCATTCACGTTTTACCAAATTTCCGCTAACTAAAGCAGAAATAAACATGGTCTGGGTATTGTAATTGCCTAGTTCCCAAAATTATGAATATTTCCTTTCATTTGTTGATATCAACTAATTCATGACAGTTTTTCTTACAGGAACAGTGAAAATCACAAAAGTCTTTCTCATATTTTTCATATCCTGCAATTTTCAACCAAATTACAACAATTATCAGAGCTAGATCTGTCATATCAAATAATATCACACAGTTTTTCTCTTACCTCTTACAGTGCAGTGAAATAAATTTGCATTTCGAGCCTTCCTTTCTTCCAATCTATTTTGTGAGAATTTTCTTTTTCTTTCTTTATTTGGGCAACCAAGGGTGACTGCCATAGTAATATCAACATCATTAGAAATTAACTCAACATTGTCATTAAGAATTGAAGCATTCAATGTCTCCATAGGTTCATAATTTGAGTAACTATAATACCAACTTCGCTATCAATAGGAATTGTAACAATCAATGGCTCCACAGATTCATTACTCAAAGCTGTATCAGCAATTTTATTTGGGCATTCCCAATTTTGTCCATCTATCTGCACATATTCAGCAACACAGTCATTTTCATTAAATACTAGAATACCTATCCTGGATACGAAGGCATCGACTACTTCCAAGTTCTCCATAATATATAACTTCTCAAATAAAATTAAAAATCAAAGGAACATCCAAACGAATATAATTTTATTAATTTATGGCACTTGGATGCTTTTAACAAAATTAACTATCTAAGATGTAGGACACGCATTATTTTCAAATTATTATTGTTTACATATTATTTTTTGACTTTTAAAATGACATTTTTGCATCATTTTCATGTTCAGTACCATCACTATCAGACAAAATTAAAATCTTCAAAATTTTCATTTTGTCCCTTGGGCATTTTTAATTAAATGTGGTCCATATAGTGTAAGTGTTACAAGCAATTAGTAAAATCAGGCATTTTATAAAATACCTGGCTAATTTCAGTCATTTTATATAATGACTAAAAGTGTTAGGGAATTTAGGAATTTAACAAATTGCCTAATTTAATTTAGGTATTTTATGAAATGCTCATTGACTAATAGGCAATTTGTAGATAAGAATAAAAATACTTCTAAATTAATTACATTACGTGTTGTATTATGATCAATGTGATGCAAAGCAATTAGCCAAGTTCAGTAAGTACCGATTAAAAAAAAATTTTTGATCAAGTTATTACTTATTACAATATGAAGAGCCCAAATGCATTTTGAGCTACTTTTTTTTTTCTCAAACACATATATCTATTAGAGGTACATTTCTGGGTACAATTACATTGAATGTATCCTTGCATCTTCAGTTCATTGTACAATTCATCCACATGATTAAATGCTTACTCATAAGATCTAACAAAATACCTGAGGTAAAACGCACATTTCTTCAGAATATGAAATTTCATTTCAAAACATGAAAAATCGGTTATAGCAGGTGGGTGAAAACATCATATTCAAAAAAGAAAATAATATTACTTAAAAAAAAAATTTTTTTTAAATTCACTTCTGTATAAGTGTAAAATGTTGTGAGAAGGGAAACCAAGTGTACTCTAGCGCTCTCAAATAGACATAAACAACAGCATTCAGCAATCGTAATCGTAAGTCTTTGACAGCCACATAAAATATGTACTTTGTGAAATTGAAATTGTGAGCAAATAAATAATAAGAATGAACAAAAACAAATTACCAGGCCTTAACCACATTGGCATCCAGTCGAAATCAAGTTAATTAGCATAAAATGAGCATTAGGTAAGAGAGCAGTTCAAAAAAATTTAGAGGTCCATATTTCTGACTCAGAAAACAATAGAATTTTCAATTATATGAATAAAGATTCAGCAAATAAGTTTGGAGAAATACTGGACGTAGGTATCATGGTAGGCCTATTGTGATATAAGAGCATAGAAAGAGACGACTGGGTACTAGGACATTCGACAAATTCCTTTCGAAGGTATAGGTAATGTTTCAAATTTATTAATTGTTCAAATGACGAAAATTGTTAAATTTTTATAACTGAACACTAACATTCACGGTTTCTATGCGCAAAATTTCATGTTTCTTCATGAAGACCATATCAATTCATCAAAACGTACACATTTTATTCATTAAAAAAAACTGACTGTGTTAATCTACATGAGTAGCTCTTATAGATGGATATGCCCAAATTTATGACAAAAATTTTTTCTATCTTTAAATTCTCATTTTCTTCAATATTACACCCTTCGAATTTTTTTATTTTCAAATATGAATAGCCAAGAACGTTCTCCGAATGGTCAGAAACATTTTAAGCGTACTTTCATTAAAATATATAAAGTAAGAGATTTGTTCTCAGTGAACAAAATTCCACTAGTTCTTGAGATAGATATACCAAACATATAATCTCCTCCGTAAGTAGTTGGTAAAAATGAAGCATCAATTTAAAAAAAACAGTTAGATGCGTGATCTCAGTACCTTCAAACTGTAAGTTCAGAATGACAGACATCCTCACATACATTTAGTTTGGTCCATCTGATGCTCCAATATGTGACTGAAGAATGTGATGGAAAAATTCACTGAAGAATCATGTTCACTCTGCTAATTGAATATACTGTCTCAAATTCTTGCATATCACAAGTCCTAAACTGAAATTTTAGAAGTTTTTTGAATAATTTCATTACAATACAGACAAATTAGATGTGACTTAATAGAGTCTTCATTCATAAATAGATTCTGTGGAATATACAGGGTGATGGACAACAATACTCACCATTGAAAAATCCCATTTGGTGCATAATATTGTACAACAGTGTGAAAATTATCCCACTGTAAGTATGTGTTGACGCACCATATGAAAAATATTACTTTTAATGAAGAAATTAGCTGTATACAAACTCAAGTGTACCCACACAATAAAACAAAAAAATATTCCCTTCCAACGACAAAATTAGTATAATTTCATAATAAATGCTTATATACCCTCTTGAGCTACTACACAATACCCCAGACGATGATACCATGTTGGACGTTTTTTAGCTGGAGGTTGGTAATATTACCACAGTACTCCTCGATAGTTGCATGTAAGGTTGCTATACGGGGAAAAGGAGCAGTTTTGTAAATTGTGGTGGTAATATTTTTCAAATAATGAGTTTGATTTTATGTATATTTCTACTGACTGTAAAAGGTCTTGGCCATATTAAATTTGAATTATTCGTAGATCGATTAAATTTAAAATAAATCTTATTTTGTGTCATCGTCACTTTATATAAACAAAATTTATTTATTTATATTGTTCATACTTTCATTTTTTTATTGCAACTTTTTGTATGTTATACCTTTATGTGATATCGATTAGCAATTGTTTAATTGTTGTAACATTTTATTTACTTATTTATTATTTTACTTTATTCGATGCTTGGTTTGGAAAGAGGTGTTTTTTTATAAACTCTTTCTCTTAATTTTTCGTAACTTACAAACCAAGCCTGCGTTAGCGCCTCTACAATAATAATATATAACTAACTGTGATGATGTGGAACTTTTTCTTTACTTAATAATCTTAGCTTAACACATCTACACGATGTTTGCCTTTTATTTTGTATGCTCATTCTTCTTTGACTGTTTAATGAATAAAAACATATCCATTAGAATGTCTTTTCATTTCTTTTAACAAGTTCAAATTCAACATGCTGTTTTACAATGGAATCAACTGTCGTTAACATCTACACCAGGCACATATCAATTGACATCGACCAATCAGAGTAATCAGATTCTCTAGAATGGGGTAATTTGTACACCAGTGTTTATAAATAAAGCCGGCGGCGACTTTTTCCTCTAATCAGATTTTTAGAAAGGAAAACACGAGGCGCCGGCAGCGCTATCAATAGGTGTGACATCAAAATCACTTTTGTGTCGTATTCATCATATATATATCCTCGAAATTCCTATCTAAAAAAATACAAAACAAAAATCACGATAAATTATTATTCCAACTATAAATTACTATCTAAAAACATGTAATTTTAGCTTCTAGCGGTTGCGTCCACATAAACGTCTCCTTTCATCATCTGATAATTAAAACAACGGAGCCAATATCGCAAAATAGAAACACAATACCTTGGGGCTACTTCCCTGAACCAATAAACCAAGAATTTTGTTGTAAATATTTCTTCAGAATACGTGCTTTCGATGCTCTCTGACCTTAGATACACATAATGGCCGTTCGCTTCTTCTCTTCTCAAGGGAAAATACAACTTCGTCTTTTTTCTCGCACCACTTCATCAGCGTTCAAACTAATTAGGTATATCTCATCATCAATCTCCTCACACCGTCTCATGTTCATTTTTCCTTCATAATTCACGTCAAACTGCGAACTTCTCGATTTTTATAGGCTTTTATTCTACTCACTCAATTTGTTGGAGTACACCGGATGACCAACTTCAGCGCTGCTTTCACGTGTTGCGACACACGCACAAATATACTTATATCCGTTTCTATCAGTTTTTTTTTCAAAATTTTTTTTTGCATCTGTCTCGGGGAAAAAAGTGAGAAACTTTATTTTCTTTTTCACTGTTATTTTCTTCTTCAAATTATAAAATCGTATTTTTTAAAAAGTCGTTTTTAACCTAACTTATTCACATCCTTCCAAGTGGGAACTAACTTTCATCCGAACAGGTTAAAAAAAAACAAATTCACCTCTGGTGGCTTACATAAAGATGTAAACCTGTGCCTGTATTGCTGTAAAATTAGAAAAAAACTCAATTTCAAAAATGAAGAATCAGATGGGTTTTGAAGATAGGACTCCTCCTGCTGTCCAACCAATTACTTTTCCGCAAACATCCATCGATTCCTATGACATCATTAAATGTGTCAAACACCTATTGAGATCATCGAATGTTCAAAGCTCAATCGTGACCAAACAATCAAATTTTCAAAAAATATTTATGACAGACTACGCCTACATAACTAACAGCGAGCTGTAACAGTAATCTGAAACCAGGGTAACTAAGGTAACCAAATGTAAGTTCTTATGTACTCCACCGGAAAATGCTGTTTATGAAAAAATTTGCAGTTGCTGTGGAATATGACAACAGGTACAAGGGAAACCAATTATTTGGGACAAATTAGGGAAGTTCCCAAAAAACAATACACTAAAACTGAAGGAAATCAAACTGCTTATTACAGATGGCACATTTCTTTATTAGTACAAGGCCGTTGATAAATATAGGAGAAGTGGTGCTGAACTCATAATTTAAGAGGAAATAACCACGGTTCAGTTTGATACAGACAGTTTTTTTTGTTTATTGTTATTATTCTGCCTGTCTTTCATGTTTTCTAGCACAAGTCAATTGGACAAGCAACATCAGGAAGATGCACCAGAACACACTGAATAAATACCTACCATCATATTTCATCGAGGACCTTGAAACCTTTTTTGTTTTTTAATAAATATTGGAAAATTTGACCTTTTCAATAATGTGTGCTCAAATTTGCAATTAAAAACCACATCTTTCATTTTTCTTATTTCTTTTTTGTACACTTGAGTAAAGATCATATGTATGTACTAGCACAGTCATGGATTTCTCATTTTTTCGTCACATTTCAGAAATCCATAACCGAATGAAACTTTTCACCAGCAATTTTTACCCATTTTTACCTCTATTTTTCATCTTGACCAATTCAAAATTTCACGAAAATGTGTATACATTTTTCATTAATTTCTTATATTTTTCCTGCTTTTTCAACATTTTTAATACAGATGAAGATTTTCATCTATTTCTTCTGGCGCAGTCATGGATTTCTCAATTTTTCATCACTTTTAAAAATCAAAAAAAATCATCAAGTTTCCACAGTGAATATTTACCCATATTTAAAACAAAAACGGACCATTTTCTCTCAATTTTTCATTAAATCAAGTTATGAATTTTTTGAATTTTTGTTGCAAGACAAGCTTGCTTTACGTAACAGTGCAGTCAACTTTTATTCACTTCCTCACATTTTTCATTTTTTTCCTACCTCCTATACAGTTTATCATACTTTTATGATTTTTTCAGAAAAAGTCATTATCAGTGTCCACACATTTATATACATTTGTATCATTCAAATTAAGATTGTTTATGTAGAGAACATTAATTGTATTGTAGAACATTGTAAATTCTTTCATATTTTTTATATTGGAATATTTCCAGATTTCTTGAGCATAATGACATTCTTCATCATTAATATATTCATCATTTAATAAATTATAAAATTTTTCTTCTGAAGGTAGCAGTTTCTCATTACAGTTTTCCAACGAAATCATATAATCATATGGATAGGCTTTACTCAATAATTCGAATAAATACTTTCTTTCCATCTAAGGTAAGTTTTTAGGCACAGTTTGATTGAACCATTTCAAAAAATTTTTAAACTGACATCTTTTTACATTTTTCGCTAATTCAACTAGTGAACTTGATAGAAATTTATAAAAATCTAAAAATCTAAGCTCAATATTATTAAAGATTATATTGCCTTTAATATTCCTTAATCAAGAATTGAATTTTCTAACTTTAAAAAATGATAAGTATTTTTCTTCATTATTTGGTGTAAGTTGAATGACATTATAATCATGTACAAATTCTTTAACGAATAAATGACCATCATACCCAAAGAAATTATGAACATAAATAGGAATAAATTTAGGAACTTTATAATTGAGGTTACAATTACTATGAGCTTCCTCTCCATATTCTCAAAGTTCATCAGAAAATTCTTTTTTTTTTAATTTTTTTTAAATTTTTTTTTTATTCATCTTCTATCCTTAATAAAATGTTTTTAAAATAATATCAATACCTATTCTTATTTCTTTTTCAATAGAAGAAGGTGTATCTTAGGAGTTTTCTTTCACAAATATGACATTTTTTAGCATTTTCATATTAAATTTTGAGTTTCATTTCATTCTTTCATTTTTATTACCTTATCTAAATATTCTTTTGCAATATATAAAGCATCCTCTAAATTTCTCACACAATTTTTCTGGTGCATCTGAAACAAAATATTAAAATAGATTTTGTTTAACTTCCCCATTAGCATATTTATTTAATACAATAAACAAAACTAACTGGAAAATGTATTTGCAATTTAATTATAAATAATTCATATTTTTCAACTTCTTTCTTAGTTTTATTTAATTTTTTACCAAGTTTCTCTATATTTTTATTCAATTTTTTCATTTTGGTAAGTTTCCTTACCGGACGTTCCAAATCAGCATATATACCAAATGGAACTTTCATTGAATGATTATAATTTATAATTTTTAAATTCAACAAAAAATTGCAGGAACTTTTCAAAGTCTCTAAAAAAGGATCTGCCAGTGCTTATCTGTTACCACTGTGGAACTTCTCCTTGGATTTGGAGAGTTTAGGTTATGTTACTGATCAACACAAGTATGATGTTCTCTTCGAATTTTACTCATAGCTTTCAGACGATATACATAATTACTTAATATATGAAGAATACAATGGTAGATATCTAGTTTTACAAGTACACCAGGAGATAATAGATTGTATCCGAAATTTAGAAATGTAAACACTACCAATCTGTATTCATATTCTCTCAGTTAGAAGGTTTTTGTTTTACGTTTATTTAGAAAATCTGTACTTTTTTCTTCCATTTTAATGAAAATCTTTTTGTTTAATATTTATTTTTAGACTAACTGTAGATAATCCATTATTAGTAAAATTGGAAGTAGTGCAGGAAATAATTATAGTTGCTACCGTCATCTTATTTTGTTCTATACAAATGAGAGTAGTCCTGTAATTTTCATTCATACATGTGGAACATTGAACCTCAGATTATTTTCATAAAACCATCATGATTCATAACGTCTACCGCTAGATGAATCAATGACAAAGTTATCTTTATTAATATAAACTGTCGAATCAACTCCATCGCCAAAAAATAATTACTAATCTAACTTCGAAAAAAAAACTGAAATTAAATACTCTTACTCTTGAAGAGTTTGTGTATCCTGACTCGCATAAGAGAAACATAGATGGAAAGGTTGAACTAAGCAGAAAACACTCTTGCTGGAGTGCAAGTATGATGAATACGACTAAGGAAATATTTTTCAACACGACTGTACACTGCTTAGGCTAATAAATGATCAACGAAATAAATAATCTCTTTTCAAAACACTCTAGTCGGAGCGCTTGATCATTGGCTGATTTCTAAACCAATCAGGAAACACTCTGGTTGGAGCACGAAAGAAATTTGATAAATACTATATATGAATTTAAATTTTCAACATCGACGAATTATTGTTTTCAACATTGTTTTTCAATAAACTTATCATGGTGTAGTGATAGTGAGAAATGGAAGAGAGAACTTGACAAATTTTTTAAACTCCTAAAAGTGAATAAAAAAATGAGAAATCCATGACTGAGCCGGAACATATATATAATATCTACTCACTTGAACACCCAGCACTGATTAAATGGAACACCGCTAATATGAAACAAAAAGGGTATTGCCCAATGTGCCCCTATCAAGCAGTTTCAACTCTACTTCCTTTTGGAGTAGGACTTTTTTTCATATTTTTATCGATAGTATTTCAGTTAAAATCACTAAAATAATATTTGTTTTAACAGCAAGTGCTGTTTTGTGCTGCTATTTGCTGTTGGTTATGTAGGTGCAGCCTAAACTTATTCTAGGCATTCGTGTGAATCAGTACTCAAATCTGAAGTCAATTTGTGCAAGATAGGTATTGTGATCCAACAAAAAAAAAAAACCAAGTTATTTTTATATAATAAATAATTTAATGTTTAACTAGTTCGTGCTCAACTTTTATACAATCAACATGATGAGAAGTTGCCTTATTGTTTAGTTATCACACCAAATGAACAAAAAGGTGATGTAATTATTTCCGAGTTTTGAATGGGCTGTACGATGTACTAATTTAAATCATATTACGCTAACAAGAGTGTGACATCATAAATCATATCCATATTTGCCTGCTTAAAATACGATGCTTGTTTACTTTACAGAATACTCTCAATTGATGCTTATTATTGTACAACAATGTCAATTCTACAGGGTTATTCATTTCATCACGCACCATTTTCATATTATAGTGCGTGATGAAATGAATAGGCTATGTTATAGCCATATAAATGGGACCCAATCATGCACTATATTAGATACAAAAAGAAAAAAAATATACATATATAAGCAAAAAGGTGTAACTATGATTTATAAGATACAAAATTACAGAAATTGTTCAAAATTACTACCTTTTGCTAAGACACAATAACCTAGGCAATCGATAAATTCAGCTTAGACTTGCTCCAACTGGGCAAAGGAAATATTAGACCAGCAATCTTTTATGGTAGTGTGGAGTCCTACTACAGTGGAACACAGTCCATATTTGTATACTGCAGATGACATGTGACCCCACAAAAAAAATCTGGGGACCTTGGTGGGCCTTATCTTATTTGCAGAATTCAGTCGCTACATCAGTAGGTATGCTTCATAAGTTGGCGCACGTTTTGATCCCGTTTATTTGTTTATAACATAGCCTATTAATTTCATCACACACTATAGTGTATTTTCCCTATGGTGCATGATAAATGAATAACGCAGCATACCTTTTCTCCTACCCCCCAACCAATCACCACACTCAAAACTGATACAGACACCAGGCATTTCCCAGTTCTTAGCATGAACAGAGCATAAATGATAAGCCATTCCTTGGATCACACCTTCGAGTAAGTATGTACATATGTATATACAAATTCTAAAGTGCCACAAAGCAGGCTTAGGCTTGTGCCACCACAAGTAGCTTCTGCCACCATATGGAATTTCTGTCAGCACATAAAGCATCTGTCACCCAAGAATGGTTCTGCTATCCTCGTCCCATGGCACTGACCTGCAGCTATGGTTAATTGATTGTAATTTGTTTTCATATTACCCACAATATTGGAGTTAAGCTTAGTTGTATATTTGTTGCCTTTCGTTAGGTACTCTATGTTCAATTTTCTAATTATCACTGCATAAGCATCCAAAGGGGAGCATGTGGAGGTAGGCAACAATTCTCTATGTGAATTGTAAATATTTCGGGTTTTTTTTTTTCTGATCAAGGGTTCCAGAGTTTTTTTCTTTCTTCTAAATATAAAAAAATAAAATAAACATCTCTCGCGTCTTTAATTCTTTCTCTCTTTATTCATCTTTTCGTCCCTTGCTGGTAAATAAATTTTAAAAAAATGAAAAAAACATCTCTCACATCTTGCCATCCATTCCTCTTTATGTTTCTTTTATTTTCTTTATTCGTAAAAGTGATCGTCTGTTCCTGGGTAACTGGTACATGAGCCTTGAATTTCAGTCTAATAATTTCATGCTCATAATTTTGGGCAAATAATTCCTTTATTTGTACGTTTATTATAATGATGATGGAGTGATTTAGTGTCTTACCTATGGAGAGCACTACTAGCGACCACATATACTTCCCTCTAAAATAAAAAGTGAAAGAAAATTTGACATTAGCTTTTGAAATACCTCAATCCCTCGAATCTGATTGGTCACGGGTATTTGAAAAAGTCTTTAGAACAACTAAAAGTTGGTCAATTTCTTAGGTGCAATTAGTTTCGTATGATATCCACAATATTCCATGAATTAGAATTGGCCAATCACAGAGCAATGTCAAAAATATTAGAACTTGCCAATCTTTGATGGTATTAAAAATTCGTCAAGATTTAGTGCAATTTAAATTGGAGGAATCAACAATCGATATATTGAGATAGAGACAACGAAACCTTCAATATCATTTATCGAATGGATTGTATTTTTGTTGATATCAAAATTTACCAATCTGTAGTAGTTTTTTAGACTGGGTATTTCGTGCATCAGCGCAGGGTCTGCACTGAGACATCTATAGTCATGACACCCAACCTCATGGTAAAACTGTACCGTATCATTTCCATTATATATATCTATATACAAAAATATATTTTCTTTCAAAGGGTCCAGTTAACAATACAGAGCCAAATTAATTAATCACCACGATATCATCATAAGCCAGAGCAGGTAATACAATGTGATAGAATGTAGGGCATTATCACATTTAGTCAATGATAGCATTACGAAAATAATATCTTTTTTATTTATAGTTCACCTTGGGGAGAGAGATGGGGATCTAGTTACATAATGGCCACGTAGCACATTTATGACACATTAGGAGACCATTTATCATATTTTGATCATACATAATTTATAGCTCCGTTGGAGTATCTAAATTCCTGTCTGAGGATCAATATTTTCCATGATATTTATGCTTCGATATCCCAAATAATGAAGCTTTTACATCAATTTGAGCACCACAACAAGAAACACGTCAAGTGATTGATCATACATTCAATACGGAACACTTATTAGGCATTTCATACGACTAATTATCGACTAATTAACTACCTCACGACAAATTTTTACACTGTAAATCAATCGACAAACGGAGTTACAAGCTCACTGAGTTGGAATTACTGTACTGGCTGAAGAATTTTGATACAGCTGCCTCCCTTACCAACGTGGTAGGTACTCTAAGTGACTTTCAGCACGAAACGCTGAATAAACCATTTTGCAACTGAGTATTTCACTCATCAATTTGAACCACAAATTACGTTTCTTTATAACCAATGGTTTTCGCATCTGCGGAGAGTTTTGCACAAATTACAAAACAATACTAAAACACCACATTATCAGATACTCGAAACATACAATAATTTCAGTTCTTTAATAAAGCTACAATTATTAAAATTTAACATCTGAACAAAAAACTTTCTTAGCCAACATTAGATAAACTAGTCTATGCTATACTCCACACTTGTCCACCATCTACCTATCTTTATCCGTCTACTCTATGGCAGAACCATATAAAAAAGTCTGCTACTCCGAGTCCCTCTCGTTCAAAATAATAAAAAATTCGTCAGTACGATCATCCGCAGTCACCAATTTTTGCGCAGAATGAAATGCGGCATATAAGCCGATTAACGATTTCATTATTCTCCTCCTATGTTGCCTAAAGTATGCGCATGCAGTTGAGAGGAAATTAAAATCGAAACTTCATTAAGCTACGAATCAAATAAACACAGATTCCTTTGTGTGGAACATTTGAAATGGACAATAGGGCGGTTTCAAAATATTGTACGCATATTTTTCAGAGTAAATAAACGTACGGTTTATGAAAGAGAGAGACGGAGGAAACGATAGGGCGATAAAGACGGATGAAAGGAAAGAACGCTTAAAAAGTTCAGTTCAACAGTAATGAAAACTTTTTTAAAAGGCTAGGATGAGCGTTATCGAATTCTGGTTTTAGTCTACTACAAGTATCACTGATTTAGATTTCAAGAGGAAACAACGGAAAAATGAGATTCTAACAACTTCCAAAGTTAAAATTTTAGCTAACAAAATTTTGGTGAAATTTCAGTTTCCCAAATGGAAATACTCGATTTTCAAAGCGATTTTTGGAAAAAATATTTCAATATTTTTTAAATCGGGCTCTTGCTACACTGAAGAAGAAAAAAAAATATTAAAAAATGCTGACTGCGAATTTGATTTGTTTCAAACTTGGTATCCTATACGAGAAGGTAAAGTATTTTCGCTTAGGAAATGCCAAATCTGTTCAACTTCGGCGTCGATAATGAGAAACTCTGAGACAATGTAAGAAACTTTTCGAATAAAAATGTCCAAAAAATCTAACAAGAAAACCGAAGAAAAAGAAGAAGAGAGAAATTTAATTAAAAAGTATAACGCATTTTTTTCCTTCCTCTCCCTTTTTTTTATTTTCCAGAACGTGAAAAGAGACCAGGGATTCTAAAAATTCCAAACATCGATCGATGCACTAACGTATTGTACGTTTATGAGCCACAAGTATTCGGAAAATACGACTTCAGAGATTTCTTTTTCCCGTCGTCTTCAACAGGTATTTCGCCGTAAAAACCATACAATTTCATTTTACTGGTTATTTCTAGAACGAAAAATAATCAAATTTTGGAAATAAATTGAGTATACCGATCATAAAACTTGATTTAAGGCCGTGTGCTTCAAAAGGCAGAAAATAAATCAAATATATTCATAAAATAATTGTATATTTTATGACCAACTTCGAGCATTCTCTTTCTAAAATGTTGGATAGAGCAGGTATGTATGTTACTTTGCTGAATCTTCACTCGTTCGAAATAACAAAAAGGTGAAGAAAACTGGTCCTTAATGATTTTCAAAGGTCTCTAAGAAAAAGGATGCTAAAAGCATTAAAATTTCACCTACTTTAATGGAAATTTATGTCGAATTGAAAATAAAAAACTAGCCATAGCTGACCCAATAAACTTAAAATAATAATTGATTCGAAGTTGGCTATAAAATAAAAAATTTTATGAACGTATTTGATTAATTTCCTGTCTTTTGAAGCACAAGGCCATAAATCTAGTTTTAAGATTGGTGTACTCAATTTCTTTTCAAAATTTGATTATTTTTCCATAAAGCTACTACCCTATTGGTAAATCATACCGAGTAAACTTATTACATCACACACTGCGATAGCGACTACCTTTCCTTGGTTGTAGAACAGTTCCGCCCCAACAAATAAAAAACCTGACAGATGCGTTCCAAGTAAATTTTTCCCATCATACAGTACCGTTCAGCGCAGATGTTTCCTACGCCATATGACAGTTCCCTACAAAAAGTTTTGAAGTAGGTTTTCTTTAGAAAATCAACTTATTACGCTTGGTGCGGTATTAGCCCTCAGGGTTGCCGGTGGATACGTTTTTCGTTTCATGAGCTCACGAAAATGTTGGCACCAATAACTCAAATTCATATATATAGATCGATATATGGTCATATACATTCCGTTTTCTTGTTCCTAAGATACAGGTTGCAATTTTTGTCCGATAATCACGAAATTTGGTAAGAATATTTGTACTAAGCCAAGAATGAGACCTATTCATTTTGGTACGGATCGGCTGGATGGTTCTTCCTGTATCACCATTTTCGTTTTCGTTTAGGCTATAAAATGCTCAAGTTTGCACCAAAAACCATGAAATTTGAAATAAATATTTATCATAATTTATTGTAGTACACTCCCAATTTATAGGTGGATCGGCCGGACGGTATTTCCGGTTTCGCTATTTTTGTTTTTATATTGATCATAAAATGCAGAATTTTAGAAAAATATGTACGAAATTTGAAACAAATATTTATTATATTGAATTGTAGCACGCTACCAATTTTGGTGAGGATCGACCGGATAGTACTTCCGGTAAAGCATTTTTTTTCCTCTTTTTTTTATCTAATCTTCATAAATTTTTCTTTTTACAAAAACATACTATTTACGCATATTAACTTACAGACAATTTATGCGACTATTAAAAATCATGATTCTTTTTTCTGGACAGCCTACTTTTTCTAACGAAGTTTGCTGCGCTAGTTTTTTTTTTAAACGTGACTGTTCCCAAGGATATAGCTCGATCATATGAGGATCTACTTAATAATCATGTTGTCATGAACGACATGGAGGAGGGGTAGGTATGTTTTTCGTTTTATAACTCAAGAAAAATTTTGTCACCAAAAACTCAAATTTATATACATATACACACATAAAATCCAATTTCTTGTTATCAGCCTACTGGTCGCGATTTTTGTCTATTAATCACGAAATTTGGAACGAAAACTAGTAATAAGCCAACTTGACCTATTGGTTTTAGTGCGAATCGGCCATATGGTACTCCTGATGTTGCTATTTTCGTTTTCATTTTGGCTGTAAAATTATTAATTTTACACCAACAGCCACCAAATTTGGAACAAATATTCATTATGATATATTACAACTTGCTTTTAATTTTGGTGCGGACTGACCATATGATACTTTCGGTAACACAATTTTTGTTTTTATTTTGACTGCAAAATGCCTAATTTTGGACAAATTGGAACATAATTCAGAAAAAATATTTATTATAGTCTAATCTAATATGTTACTAATTTTGGTGCGGATTGGCTAGATGTTAATCACAGTGTAGCTACTTTGGATATAGCATGCTTGAGACAGAGGATGTGAGATAAAATAGTTCTGCGCGAAGCTGTATTACGTTGCTGAGCTCTACCATGAAGAACTGCTTAATTGTTAATTTTCAATTGGCGCGGAACTGTCTTATGCCCAAATCACTTTCTCTTAACTTACGTGGAACTATTGTAACCCCCTTTCTTTCTTATGATGTTTAAGATGCTGTAATGTTCATAATATAATGGCACAATGGAGTTACAACAGTTCCGCGAGTGTCAAAAAAAGATAATTCATACACATGACAGTTTTACCCTAGTTGATATTGCAGTTCCACACCATAGATCTTTGTAACATAATTCTACAAACCCCAAATTATGTAAATTGAAAGACTGTTTCCAGAATTTATATGGTAATTAGATACTACCAAGGATTGGCACAATATTGAATTTTAGAAAAATTTGTCCCCTAGTTTTCAAATGGCAGCCGATACAAAATTTTACATTTTTGGGAAATAGACAGAAATTACAGCGCGAAACTGTTATGCCCAGAAAAATCGAATGGCGTGCCATTTTTTGGCTGTTGGCATGGAACTGTTTTACAGCCGAAGTAGTAACGTGAGTGCATGTAACTGATTCAGATCATTTTATGATAGGCAAATCAAACTCGATAGTTAGTTTAGAAACGAAAAGCTACATGTGTTATACACCTTGTCCGCTTTTGAACCTGGCCTTAGGTGTCTCAGATACGAAGGAACGGGTAGAAGCTTTATGGTAGTCAACCTTTGTTTCCCACACTATGTATCTTTTCATTTTATTTCTCACTAACATCGAATATTGGTCATTTATTTTTCATCACTAACCTCACGCCATCTCCTCTTTTATCCACCTACCTCTTGGCAAAAAAATTATTTGTAAAATGTCTTCAAAGCGCAGTATCTAATTCAAAACGAAAGGTTCTTTGAAAAAAATAAAGCAGGTCAACTTTATTGGGTGTAAAAATAAAATAAAATAAAATGAAGACTTGTTTATTGTGAGAGAGAAAATAGTTTTTTCTGTGAAAAGGTTAGTCCAGAATTAATATTTTATGAAGTTTTTCATAGGTTTGATGTAAAGTCAACTTCAACGTAAGAACCCTACGTTCGATAAACGCTGTTAAAGAGAATCGTTCATGTAGGGGGCAAAAGCAGAAACAAACACAAACACCTTTACTAAAAATTTAAATGTCAATGGCGACCTACCTTTTTGAGGGTCACATTGTTCAGTTGACATTTTTATTTTCGTGGCTCGCGTCAAAGAATCATTTCGTCTAAGATGTGCATTTTAAAATGGCGAAATATTCCCAAGAATCTTGTGACACTTCTTGCTCCCACCTATGAATTTCATAATCGCTCTACTATAGTTATAAAATTTTACATTCAAATTACAACATCAATTTTACACGTATTTATCATTTACCTTCAGCGTTCTTCCTTTTTTTTATTAAATTTTACATGTAATTTTAGGTGAAGAAGACTAAAATCTATTTTATCTTCTGTAACAAATCTTCACACACAAACTTGAGAAACTTTTTGATATATTCATACTTGCAGTTTTTTTAATAATTTTCGTCAAGCATTCGAATGTCGGAGAATCACATAGATGACTGAAAAAGTCATAATTAATGATTCTCAGTGTATCTGATCTGCAAAAGATTCAACTCTTCTATCAATGAATATGTTTTACTCGAATGCTTCAGAATGTGTTATTCATTAAAAAGACTTTTAAAACGTCCTAGATTCAGAAGAATTAAAAAACTGCTTCAATCAGCACTTCATCATGTCTTTATAGGTACAGTCTTTTTTAACTGTACAAGAACTCCTCGCCTACAACAAACTGTTTTTCAAAAATTTTATTTCACATCCTTAGTGAATTCTTCTCGCTTGCGAATTTTAAACATGCCAAATTTCTGAAAAGTTCTTATGTTTATTCAACAATTTTCATCGTAGTTAAGCACATTTTCTAAACGACATAATAGCTCTATTTTTTCTGCTTTCCCAAAAGCTCAGAATTCGCATGCATTCTTACACCGTGCAAGGAGACGATGGTCGAAGAAATAGGCAATAGGCCTATCAGTAGTCTCAATCTTTACACTGCTTTGATGTCTATTATCTGAGCACTCCTTTCTGACAGTGGATCATACTTCAACTGTCGTTGCTACACCGCATCGAAAAAATAAAGAGAACACGCCTGCTATTTAGCGCTTCAACATCAGAAGGTAGTAGAGTAAGTACGATAATATATAACGTTAACAATTTTGGTAAAACGTTTATTTTTCAATCCCTTCTAGACATTCTAACGAATTTGATGTTTCATGTGAACAGCCACTAGCTTATGGAAATGTTTTTTGTTTTTTTCGAGGTGAAATTTCCGACTTTCTTTATAATTGTATGCAGTGCCGTATATAAGATTTACCTGTGGAGAGTGGGTTGTAAATTGAGAAAACAATTTTATCAGTCGCGCAGGCAGAAAAAATTTTTTTAAATGTTAATTCTATTTTAGAACATGTAGTTTAGTTTCTTCTCTTCTTTTTTAGCTTTACGGAGAGCTTAAATGGACACAGCCCGACTGGTATTGTTGGAAAATGGTGGCTTCAAGGTACCTACTAAGAATATTTATACCTATGTATTTATTAAATTTATAAGAGAGCAGTTTTCTAACGGACTTTTAACAAAAATGAGGTTCTCAATTTGACCCTTACATACGCGTTTAGGTATATTTATTTGTCTGCGACTGACCAGATACCGAACTAACGAGAAGTGAAGCCAACCGCCACCATCGTTGAATTGGACATAAGTAACATATAAATACGTGTGAAAAGTAGGAATTTCAAGTCAAATTGTATTTTATACTGGGTAAATTGCATTTATTTTGGTTTTAGGCGTATTATACATTAAAAATAGATGTAGTAAAATAATAATATAACATTTTCATTTTTGAATAAAACAATTTTTTTTTATATAAATCTACTTCATTACATCTATTTTTAACATATAATATACCTAAAACCAAAATAAATGCAATTTACCCTTCATAAAATACAACTTGACTTGAAAATCCTATTCCACCCATGTATTTATATGGTGCTTATGCCCAGTTCAAAGATGGCGGCGGTTGGCTTTACTTTTGTCCGTGTAAAATAATATGAGTTCGGTAGTACAAACACAAACATCTCTGGAATTTGTGTACATTTTTTTTTTTTTTTTTTTTTTGCTCAAGACGAGTAGACTATAATATGGGCCACTCTACAAGCCAGATATTGTCTATGTTTTTACGCAAATTGAAACAAGTCGTTTATTTATTTGAGAATTTCTCACTTATCTCTAATATTTGTAATCTAGAGCGATAGTGTGCAGTAATAATTAATATCAACAATTGTCGAGAATATATTGTACACCAAATGAAGACAAAAATGCTAAAAAAAAAAAAAAAAAAAAGACGAAAGAAACAAAGAGTAGGAAAATGAGAAAACAAAATGAAAGCCATATAAATATTTACAAAGAAATTTTATTCACGTTGAAAAAACAAAAAGAATGTTTCGAATAAGTTGTGACTGGGGGGAAAAAATGGAAGAGTCGTAATTACAAAACTCAAGTTGAGCAGCTGTATTGCAATTGGATTTTTGAAATTTTGCGAAAATTACGAACATTTACAGTTCTCTTGGTTCACGCTGAAGACCCAATTTTTCGAAATGTGTCGTCGTATTGTCGTTTTCAAAATTTTAATCTCCATTTCTTCCATCTAGTTCATGCAAATAATGTTTAACGGGCCATTCAAATAAAATTTCGTGTAATTCCGTAGTAGAGACACTACGCAAAAGGGTGTTCGGGTGAATACAACGAGAAAAAAGTAGCTTCACCTTCTCCATACAATGTCAAGAGTATTTTCAGGAACATGAAAAAAAATTAACCTAGTACGGGAAGTTTAAAAATGAGGGACAAAATAGGAAATGTGACGATCGGAAGAAAGTTTATATTTACCTAATTTTACTTGTACTTTACGAGAGAACTTCAAACGGGTTTATTTACTTTTACAAAAATGTAATTATTATTGAAACAGGCTTCATTCGTTTAATGAATCTAACTAAACTGGTACACTTACGAACCAAATGAGGTTTCAGATGCTCCTCATTCTCCAGGCTCCATGTTTAATAATAATTTAGGTCAACGTTTTGGGTTCGTCGTGATACCCAGTTAAACGATAAATTTCATTCCCGATATACAGTGTATGTCTTTCAAAACGCAACCCTAACTGACGGCACACTCTACCTCATTTTATAGGGGTGGGCTACTAACAGTGTGAGAAGAAATGTTCATGACTTTCCCGGGGAAAGGGTTTAACACTGCCCTGAACAATCATCTCATTTCCCCTCCTGTTCAGCTTTTATTTTTAGCTATAAACGATGTTTTTTCTTTGATTATTTTGTTGATTCGATTACTTACTAATAATAGGCTACCTACATCTTACATTTTGCAATTGAGTTGCCACTTACAGGAATTATGGTGTCTGAAGTGTAAGCTGGACCTCAATCTTTCTAAAATTATGATAACTAGGTGAGAAAAAAATTCACAGGTTTCACACTTTGTAAAAACGAGAAGAGGTCATTGAAAATGAATACAAATTTAAAAAAATAAAGTTTTGTTCATTTTTCATTTTCTTTTGTTTTTGTATTCGCTATGTAAATAACGAAACAACGTTACCCCTCACACTTTATTTTTCATTACCATTTTTTCCTTTCACTTTTTTTACTGTTATTATCTACACCTTCTCTTACTCTTTATGCATAAAACATTAGTAAAAATTGGGTGGCGGACACTTTTGAGAAGCATTTTCAAATTTAATGCTAAAAACTGATTTGAAGCGAGCACGGTCCAAAGCGTTCAATGAAATATTTTTGAAAATCATCGAACGAAATAATGTGCAATGCTCTCGTGTTTGACATTTTATTATTAAGTTGGCACTGGTTAACTCAGAACTAGGATATGATAGAAAGATTTTGTGAGTAAAATTAATTAAGTGTACGAAAAATTATGATATAATATGTAGAATTCATAATTTTGTCAAAAATTTTCAAAATATCAATATCTTTATTTTAACAGGTGGGAAATTATCTAATCACAAATAAAATGAAGAGGTGAGTCAGAAAAAAATCGAATGAGCCCAACAAATTTAAAATCGATTCGATAGTTTTCAAGTTAAACGCAAAAACCCGTTGGGAAATTTTCTAATTCAATTATCAGGAGCTTCAATAATGAACCATTTCTTATCCGTAAGTTTTAGCGTCAATAAAAATACGTTTTATGCAACCAACATCCAATAGCCACGAGACGTACTACGCCCAAAAGACCTGCGGTTGTGGCCCCGACACAACTCCTGCCCCTTTCCTATATGCATGATCTTGTGTACCGTACCACTGAATAATTCTATTGGTTTGAGAATTTTCTATACACACTCTTTTCGAACTCTTCCAACTTAATTACCAACTTTTAATCGTACACCATTAATTACATCCAGTGATGAATTCTTTTTTCATAAGACTTTTTTGGTCGTTGCAAAAGGATAGCTAAAGCGTTGTGTGTATACCTACATCATTTTTCGCACGGTAACGTGTAATTAGTGTAATGGTTTCCCTACAAAAAACGAGCATACGTACACATGAGACACCATTCGTGTTGATTGATCGATTCTTAATGTAAAACATACCGCTATACACCGGGTATCTATCTGTTGTTTCACCAGAGAGCAACGCATTATGACACCATGACCAAAAGTCGACCATTAGCTAGATTTGTAATTTAAAACCAACTTCCTGAGAGAGCAATACGATACATCGACGTCATCAATATCTGACAAAGGACAAGTAAAAACAAACTAGGAGGAACCAACCAGAAAAAAATCATAAAAAAGAAATTAAATTTTCAGATTGGTAAAGTAGCTACATACTTTACGTGTCTCCTTTGAAACGCAGAATTCAACAATAACTGAACGCCGACGAACAGAAACTATAAACTGAGTCAGCATATTTTGATTTGTCTCATACTGCCTGAATAATATTTCACCGTTGTAAAATAGCTGTGAAATTTTTCTTTTGGTCACACCGATAGAGGGCCAAAGACAAAAATCTGATGAAAAGAACGGACCTAGGCCCTGAAATCAGCATTTCTAGCCACTAATATGATAATTATAGGGTGAGATTTTCAACCGATTACTTCGAATTAATATGAGGCTTGTAGGTTCGATAGTAACCCACCCGAGTATTCAAAAGAATGTAATCAACAGCATAATTATTTAGCTTACATACTGCATCACGGAAGCAAGCAAACGTTATTGAGAGATTTTTCTTCTCCCTCTTGATTTACTACGACCCTATTTACATTGTAGAAGGTAGGGAGTTCATTGACTTAATATAATAAGTACCTATTTTGCACCTTTTTAGGTCATCACTTTTTCACCTGGTTCCCGCCTTCAGCCAGCGACCGGCAGTAAAATTACGACGAAAATCACCGACTCGGAGGGAACGACCGTGCCGATTGTCTGAACACCCACCCCAAACGGCTTTTCTTCAACACTTTTTCCAGCGGACTCCTCTCCGTTTTCTCGAACCCAATTGCACATCGAACATTCATCTATTCGCTATCGTGTTCGTCACACGATTGTTGCTCGCTGTTTATAGGCCCTCGCCCCTTATTCTCAGAAAAAATAATAATAAAGATGGAAAGCGACGCTTGCACGAAATTTGAGCATCGCGATAAGAGATGCCACACGCAGGTTTTTTTCATTTTTCATCGAATCCCCAGAATCGAGCTTTTAAAGCTCCTGCGAACACATGCTCGTAATGCTTTCGTTCGCCAAAGGGGTGGACGAAGAAAAAGATATTTTATGGGACGAGTTTTACTTCTCTCCTTTTCTCCGCGTTCATTTCTTCTTTTTTCCTTTCGTTTCGTTGTATTCATTTTGTAAACCACCCAACCTCTACTAAATACGACGACGTGTCTTTCTATGCGCGCCAAAATTTATCAATTATAGCGAAAGCCATGATTTATGATGGAAAATACGAGAAAATGAGAGGCAGGGCAAACAGAGACCGAGGAAAGCGTAAGAGAAAGACAATGAAAAAGATGAAAAAGAAGTTGGACGAAGGGGCACGGGTGGAAGAAAATACGATCTTACGTCACATTCCGCGATGCCTAACCCTTCGCAAAATTTTTCTCTTAACTTACAGCACGTTTTTACGATGCTAATTATATTCTAAATGTTTTCGTTAAGCGGATATTTTTCATTTTTTTTTGTCTTGGGCTTCAATCTTTTCATTTTTCGCGAGGCATTCGCCTGAATAAAATAAAATAGTGGCGAGAAAATGATACCGATAATATTAAATTTCAACCTCGCAGATGCGACGCACTTTAAATTTTTCAAAGAATTAAAAATTCAAGAAAAGAAAGAAAAAACATAAAAACGGCTTCCCAGAAGAAAAGAGACAAAAAATAGTGAGTATAATTTTTTTTTCATTTTCCGAATCCAAAATATGATTGACTGTTTCGACAATTGGGTTTTTTGCTTTTGTTGCACAATTCATTTTTTTTTTTTTTTTTGTTTTCAACAGACTTGAAAATAAAAGCCTATAAAAAGGAGAATATTCTATATTCATTAGGTGTAATAAGATACAAGTATGTACGAGTATATAATTTTTTGCAGCATGTATAGGAACTTCTGTATTTTCGAGGTATCTACGGCTTGATGAAAGTGGCCAATTTCACAGCTCTTACTTACAACTCATTTTGCTCACTACTTCATTTATTTTTCTCATTCCTTCTTTTTCTTACTCCTTAGTTATGTCATACCTTAATTTATTTTCTCACGCTTAATTGGTTCCTTAATTTCCCACACTTTTCAGGGTCGAATGCAAGAACGATACTTACGTAATTCTTACAATTTTTTCTAATATCAACTATATTATACACAAATACATATATATAAATAAATTTGTTAAGATAAGTGATTCTTAAGTCACTGTTGATACTTGGGAATCGTTCTTGCATAAGGGTCTAAATGACTTATTCTAGCTGTGGCTTGTTTGGTGTAGGTAGATGCTACCTACACGGGGTTCATGGAACCTAAGGAGGAAGACAGTGGTTTATGTGCGGGGCGACCGAATTATTTCTCGGTACCGGTAGCCAGCCGGTTTAAGATGCCTTACCGTACACTAAGCGTACTTCCTAAATGGGGCAATTGTCCAAAGGCGATGCGGTACCATATACGGACCGCAGCATGTATACTGTTAGTGAGTATGTAAATATTACATACTCACTTGCCTCAGTTTACCGCCTCAACGGTAAACACAGAAACGCATCGTCTGTATGAGTGCATACAGATGATGTACTCTGTTTAATGTGCAATGCACAATTAGTATGGGTTGCGGACTTTGGTCTGCAACCCGTCTATCGACGCAGGGCTGAGCCCTGAGGGAGGCAAAGAGGGAAACGTCCCCACAGCCACTCCCCCTAGTATTTTTGCACGAAAAGACTAAGTCCCGTCATACTCTAAAAGTTGGAGGGACGTTGGATTGATGATTGTCCTGTGGGATTACGTCCTCTGTATGACCTAGCTCCTCCAAAGAGGATGTCTTGGAGGGCCTGGCCTAAGGCATGGCCAGTAAAAGTCCCAGTATGATAGTTGAGGATCCTCCGTTGGTTATAATTAGTACGAGATCGTGCTCCTCTCTTTTTATTTTTGTGCCGGATCGCCTGGGTGGAGTTCCTGGAATTCATATTTGGAATAGAATTCCGTTGTTGGACGAAAGGCTGGAGTTGGGTTTCTGGTCTATGGACCGTGATTTTGGAGCGAGTAGGATGAAGGCTCCTAGATGGGTCCACGTCCATGGGGGTAATCATGGTTCATGAAGCATCCGAGGTCTCGCTGATGGGAAGGTGGTGAGGAAGAGGTTGGGTCATTTCAGCCAAGACTGAACTGACCTCAGGCCTCGGAGTGGAAGTCAGAGCGAGATTGCTTGCCAAAGTTGAAAGTTGGGAAAGCATGATATCATGCTCCTGATTGTTCGGTTCCTGCTCTTCTGCGAGGAGGGCTTCCTCATAGTCGAGCAAAGTTTCAGAAGGATTAATGGAAGACATAATAGTGGAATGCAAGTGTCAATTAAGACAAAGTAAGAAATTTTCAAAGCAATTTTAGCACAGAAATAAATGGGTGTTTGAATTGAACAACTTATATGAAATTAGAATGCGATGTTACTCGGAGGGTAATCGACAAACGAATGATTTGTGTATCGCTCTTGGCTGTTTCATTTGGTACGAATTTGTCGTCGAGTTTATCATAATTCATCTCAGTATAAAAGATTTAGTATTTTCCCATCTTTTAGAATTTCCCACGTAGAAGATTCTACGTGCAAAATTCGTTGATTTAAATTACCACGTGCTTTTATGTGGGTCAACGTATTCGAGTGAATGAACTTTTATTCTTTTATATAGGTCAATGCGATAATGAACGGTGCGATATCCTTATCACAACGTACGTTGTGGTATGTTCTGCGATAAGGATGTGTGTCATTGCAGTTGCACCGTTTCTCATTGTTTGTCAGCTGATTTTTGTTTTTACAAAAACGCACGTGAATTTATTTTGAATTTCACGATAGATGTTTTATTTTCGAGCTGATTTATTTTCGCATTTTTCTTCTCTGCGTCTAGGTTCGAATCCTGGAAGCGGAAGATTTATTTTTTGATTTTTATGACCATTTTTTGATGTTTTAATTTTGTTTAACCTTCTGCTATGTTTTGATGCAGGGGTTGATGGTGAATAAATTTATTTTGCTTTTTGTAACCATTTATTTTTCTATAGTTTGAGAATTTGGTGGTTTTTGTATGAGTGAATTTTGCAATTGTGATCATGTTTTGGTTTAGCTATTTTTGGTGTTGAGCTAACCTTTTTGATCTATGACTCGGAATTTGGTTTCGTTTTTTATAACTACCTTTAGGCCTGCCACTTTTATTGGGCTTTATAGGCGCTTTTGGATCGTAATAATATTTTTGTACATTGTCATCGAATTTGACAACTTTTTTGGATTTGGTTTTTACAGTTGTATTTTCCAAATTTGGTTTGAGTACATTGCTATGCATTTCTTGTACTATTTCTGGCTGTGTTAGTAGCTTTTGAGTGTCGGTATTTTGTTCGACAATTTCTTGTGGATCTTTGACTATTCTTATGTCAGTATCCATTTCATTTTCCTTGCAATTTTTCGTGACATTGACTTTATCATCTGCTATTAAAAATGCAGGTTTTACACGATCTATTGAGACTTTTTTCTCTTTATCGGCTATGAGTAGGGTGAACGTTTTTTCTGTTCTATCCACTACTTTATAGGGACCGGTGTAGGGTTTCTGTAAAGCCTTTTTCATCCCTTCTTCTTGTAAGAACACGTGCGTGGTTGTTGCCAAGTGTCTCGAGACATAGGTTTTAGGTTTGCCATGAGTTGCAGCTTGTTTTAAAAATTGACTTGCGTCGTCTTTTATGTTTTGTACTAATGTTTTGGGGTTAATTTCTTTGGTTTCATAGAAAAAGTCCCCTGGTAAGCGCAATTCCTCACTGAGTGCTAATTGAGCAGCTGAGTGTCCAGTATCTGTTTGCAAGGCTGATCGGAGGCCTAATAAGATGGTTGGTAGCCTATCAATCCATTTTTTGGTGTAGTGTGCCATAATTGAGGCTTTTAGAGCCCTATGCCACCTTTCCACTTTCCCGTTAGATTGTGGGTGGTAAGTGGTGGTGGACCAATGTTTAGTACCCAAGGTCTTTACTAGTTCGTTGAATATTTGGCTTTCGAATTGTCGACCTTGTTCTGTAGTTATGCTTTGGGGACACCGTATCTAGCAATCCACGTTGAATATATTTCTGCAGCCACTGTTGGGGCTGACATTTCATTGAGTGGAATTGCTTCGGGCCAGCGAGTAGCTCGGTCTATAATGGTCAGCAGATACTTGTAGCCACGAGAAGGTGGTAAAGGACCAACTAAGTCTACGTGAATGTGTTTGAATCTGCCAATATGTCTGAATTTCCCAAGTTTCGATTTCGTGTGTCTGCCAATTTTAGATTTCTGGCAATTTAGACAAGCACGGGGCCAGTTGTTGCAATCTTTTTTTATGTTGGGCCATACAAATCTCAAGGTTATTAATTTAGTCGTACTCCTAGGTCCAGTGTGCGATAAGTTATGAACACTGTCGAACGCTATTTTCCTATATTTTTGTGGAATATAGGGTCGTTCTTGACCTTGGGACACATCACATGTTAACATGATTTTTGTGCCAGGGAGTCTTTTTTGTCTCAGTTGTAGACTTGATTTGTCTGAAGATATCAATTTTAATAATTCTTCATCCCCTACCTGTTCAATGGCTATTTCAGCATAGGGTAACTGAGATGGCACTGAGACAGATTCTATTCGGTTCAGAGCATCAGCGTGTGTATTTAATTCCCCTTTTATATACCTGATGTCTGTTGTAAATTGGCCTATGAATTCTAAGTGTCTCATTTGCCTTGGCAATGCATGTTCTGCTCTCTGCTGGAATGCATGTGTGATAGGTAGGTGGTCTGTATACACAGTAAAAGTTCTACCTTCTACATTATGCCTAAAGTGTCTGATTGCAGCATTTATCGCCAATAGCTCCCTGTTGTACGTACTATAATTTTTCTCAGCCTTAGATAGTTTCCTCGAGAAGAATGCTAAGGGCTGGTTTTGATCATTATCAATTTGGTACAATGTTGCACCAATTGCAAAGTCTGACGCGTCTGTTGCTATGCATAATGGCAAACTGTCATATGGGTGAGCTAATAACGTCGCATTAGCCAGCATATTTTTGACATTGTCAAATGCTAAGCTGGCTTCTTCTGTCCCTATGACAGGAGTTTTGTCGCATTTTTTGTTTGTTTTTATCAAATCGAATAATTTGCCTTGTTCGGCCGCTGCGTTTTTTATGCAACGTCGATAGAAATTTGTCATCCCTAAAAATCATCTTAATTCAGGGACTGTTTTTGGTTTAGGGAAGTTTATTATTGGCTCAACCCGGACTTTTTGAGGGGCAATTCTAGCAGAAGTAATTTGTACCCGAGAAAATCATTATTTGGTTTTGCATATTCGCATTTACCGGGATTGATAGTTAAACCGGCAGCGTGCAGACGCTGTAATACGGTTCTCACTTTCTTCTCGTGCACTTCAATGCCTCCACTGGAGCATATGCAGATATCATCTATGTATGCATAGGCATATGGTATGTCTCTCAATACACCATTTATAAATCGCTGGAATGTCTGTGCAGAATTTCTTAATCCAAATGGTATTCGAAGATATTCGAAGGTGCCGAATGGAGTTATTAGTGCCGTTTTTTCAATATGGTTTTTAGCCATAGGTATCTGGTGGAAAGCCCAATTAATATCAATTTTGGTAAATAGATCTTTTCCTTTCATGTTTATATTAAAATCCATGATATTAGGAACTGGATATCTATCTGGTTTTGTTTGAGCATTTAGGCGTCTGTAGTCACCTACTACTTGCCATTTTCCACCTGGCTTAGGGATGATATGAATGGGAGAGCTCCGTGAGCTATTTGAGGGTCTACAAACTCCTTCTTTAACCATTCTATCGAATGCATCCTTAGCCACTTTTAATCTATCTGGAGCTAAACATCTTGCTTTTGCTACACAGGGTTGTCCTACAGTTTCTATTATATGAACTGTGTCATGTTTATATGTAGGATTTGGATTAAAAGTTGGTTCAGTGATACCAGGAAAATCTGTCAATATATTGACGAATTTATCATTTGATTCCGTTCACGCATTAATTATATTAATTATTTGATAATTTTTAGTTTTTCCTTTTATGTGTTCACCGGTTGTGGAGTCTATTAATTGTTTATTTTTAAGATCAATCAATAGTCCATAATAGGCTAAGAAATCTGCTCCTAATATAGGGTATTTGACATCAGCTATGGTGAAAGTCCATTTCATTGGTTTGTTAAAACCTATATTTACTTTGCATTTTTTAATTCCATATGCAGAGAAACTATGGTTGTCTACTGCATTTAATTGGGATTTCGGAGTGCTATTTTTATGCTTGATCTTGGCTGGCAGTATGCTTATATCTGCGCCTGAGTCAGCAAGAAATTCCCTCCTTTTTGACCTGTCCTGTATGAACAGGTGGCAAGAGTAGTTATCTGAGGGGTTGGTTGCCGCTGATACAACCCCTCTTTCTAGTTTGACTTATTGGGAGATTTTTGATTGTCTCTAACCTTATCCAATTCAGAGAGCAATTCCTTTTTCTTTTGCTCGTCTTTGATCATCCTTTTGGCATAGAATCAGCAGGTTATTTTACAAGTCCTGGCATTTTCTCCCCATTTATTATGGTGGAAGCAATAGTTTTCACGCCAATTCGGATTTTTGTATTTGGGTCTAGATTTAGACCTTGGTGGTGTTCTGCCAGGGCTGTTTTTTCTGCTATTATTTCTGCGGTTACGAGATCTAGAGTCTCGTTCTCGCCAATTTCAGTTTTTGGAACGGCTGTTACGATTTCCGCTGCTGTTGGTGTTTTTGTGTTCCACTTTCAAAGCAGCTATTTCGGCTCTAAGTTCTGCTATTTTGGATTTTTCCGCTGAGATGGCACTGATTGCAGTTTTACCTGTGTATTCCAGTGCCTGTTCAGCAGCTTTGGCCAAATTTATCAATGCCTCATCACTGGTAGCATTGGTGAGATTTAAAGCTCCAAGTGATTGCACAACTGATGTAGGTAGTTGTTGGCAAAATCGGTCAGCTATTAATAAGGGTGATACATAATTATCCCCTTTTTTCATAAGTTTTGCCATGAATACTGTGGGCTTGTTGTCATCGATAGACATGCCTCTCATCAGTTCTCAAATTTCCTGTCGAGCAGTTATGCCAAATGCAGTTCTTATTTTATTCTGGAACCAACTGTATGAATCCTCTGCTTCGTCGGGACATTCCAAGATGTCTGGACAAGCTTTTGTTGACGCAGGGCCAAGCCCTGAGGGAGGCAAAGAGGGAAACCTCCCCACACTGTTTAATTCAAATTATTAATTTCGTTTTTTTTTCCAAAAATTCTATTTGCTGCGAGGGGATTCGAACCCTCAACCACAAGTTAGAAGGCAGGCACCATAAATGAAGTATTAGTTGGTCAACAGACAGGCATTTCTGCAGGGTTTTTTTTGAAAATAATCTGTAGTGCATAGGACAATCACTAAAAACCTTCAAGCTACCATCGCATATTATTGATAAAAAATGTTTAGACAAGCCGGGATTTGAGCATGGATTTACCGATTTTTTGTACACAAATTCATCCATTGTGTCACCAATTCACCAATTTAATAATAAATTTTGCAACAAGACATACCTATATATTCTGTTTAAACACGTTTGCCAAGCAGCGCTGTAGGTAGCTGTCCAACAAATTGAAAAAAATTTTTCAACATCAACACAGAAGATAAAACCATTGTCAGGTACTCTACCAACTAGGCTACAAGACCTAGTTACTAGGATGGGAGGAGTTTTATTTTATTTATTTGCATCAGTAAATTTTTTTTCAATTTCGTTAATAATCTGCTTATACATCAGTCCCAAATGAGAATTTTTTTTGAGTGTTGAGCTGTGAAGGAAGAAGGAGGTTTTGGATTTTAAGTTTCGCTCTTTTCCTTTTTTATCTCTCCTTTTTTGTCTTTTTTCACTTTTTTTCTTCAGTTTTCTGATTTTTTTCACTCATTTTCCATTTTATTCCCCCACGCTAAAATATACAGAATTTACACACTTGTTTCAAACCATTTTGTATGCAATATGGGCAACGAGTGTGGCAATGACACTCGTTGGAAACTACTCAGTTTCTTCCAATGTTACGTAGTATACTATTTAATGTAAGTAGGTAACAGACAGAATGATTACTCAGCAACAACTGTACAGGTTTTGATGATTAAGGATTCATTTAAAAGAAGATAGTCCTGAGGTAGTATCATTAAATTTCCATTGAGATCGGATCAATACTAGATCCGAAATTACGAATCTAAAATTCAAAATTCAACCAATTTCTGTAAAAATTAGTATTTCGGAGTTTTTTTTTGTGATTGTTATTTACAAATATTGCTCCTTTCTTTCGAATTTATAAACTGACACTAAAAATTGAAAAATAATAAAACTTTCGCTTATGGCTCAAGAAGTGATTGCACGAGCTAATAAATTTCTCACTTCGACCATGACGCATATAATATTTTTTGCAACAAGTCTACGGTTTAAGCCAGGGATAATAAAACAAGTGAGTTGCTAGGTTAAATCGCTGTTCTAACAAAGACAATATTTAAGAAAATAATGTAGTAGCGGCTCCGTTAGAAAAAATAGGTTTTTGAAAAATGTAAAATTAGGTAATTATTAGAAAGTTACTGATAGATCGTAATAAATATTTGTTCTGAATTACGTTTCTATTGGTCCAAAATTAGGCATTTTATAGGCGAAATAAAAACGAAAATATTGTTATTAGAAGTATCGTGCGACTGATTCGCACCAAACTTTATTGCAAGTTGTAATATTTTCAAGAATTTCGTAGCATTGATCGAAAATTGACAATTTTAAAACAAAAACAAAATCGAAAATAGTCATACCGGAAGTACCGAACGCCCGATCCGCGAAAAATTTTTTATCAATTTATAATATATGGTCAAAAATTAGAAATTTTATAGCCAAAACAAAACGAAAATAGCTATACCGGAAGTACCGTGTGCCCGATCCATAACAAAATCTATAGGTCAGGTACTTGGCTTATTACTTATGTTCGTTCCAAATTTCGTGACTATCGGATAAAAATTGCGACTTGTACCGTGGTAACAAGAAATTGGCTTTTATACATATATACATATATGAATTTGAGTTATTAGTGCCAAAATTGAGTTATGAAACGAAAAACGTAACTAACCCCACCCCCTGATCGTTCTATGACACCAAGATTAATAAACAGATTTTTAATAGAAAATCTACTTAAAAAATTCAGGTGTTAGAAAAAGAATTAAAGAGCGATAAAATGAATTCAGGAGTAAGAAAATGAACTAAGGAGTAAGAAAAAGAATCAAGGAGCGAGAAAAAGAATTAACGAGTGAGAAAACAAATTAAGGAGTGAGAAAAGAGTTCAGAAATTAGCCACTTTTTTCAGTCATAGATGCCTAGAAAATACATCACTCTGTACACATATCGCAAAAAAAAAAACGATTAGAAAAGGAAAAAAAACAATTTTTAGGTCAGCCTACCACTTGAATCGACTCTGGTTAGCAAAATGCTAGATTTTCGAATCAATTTGGAACATCAAAGATGATTTTCACTTCTTCAAAAAGTGTAGAAACAGGATAGAAATAAGTTTCTTCTAAACTGTTGTTCATTTCTTTATAGCTGCTCTTACACATACGCCAATATAATGAAAAAGGCTATTTTACATGATGATACCTACAAAAACAACGAAGTTCACTTCTCCATAATATTTAATTCTTATCTATAATCCTGTTCATAAATGAAGTTCATCTGATTAATCAAATAAATAATAATCTCTTTTATGTGAATTCATTGAAAAATATATCGTAGGTACTCAACTGGTTAGCTACTTGTGATAATCTACTCGTTTCCTAACTGAGTAAAATACTATTGTGAAGATGTTATAACACTTTTTTTTCAGTACAACTTTTCAAGCTGGTGCCAAATTTCAAGAAAAACATTCAATTTTATAGATCATAATACAAAAAACTATTTTTTAAGACTCAAGAAAAATACTTCATATTATGACTGCTGTAGTCTGACTCTAAGTTAATACTTAATAAGACAACCTTACTACACCTAAAATTTACATCTCCGAAATTGATTGAATATTAATTTGAATTTAAAATAACACTCAAACTTACGAGTTTGCCCATTTAAATTGGTTTAAAAGAAGATAAAACAAGTTGCATAACTTTGCTTCAAATTGGATATCGAGTTTAAAAGTTGTATAAAAAAGAAAATGGTGTTATACCATCTTCACAAAATTATTTTTTCCATTCAAATAGTTCGTTTTTCTGTTCATGTAGGATTATCTTTTTCAAAATAAGTTTCATTTCATGCACGCTTTCATTTTACTGCTTTGCAATTTCAATTTTGTGAAGTATTTTATGTGCCCACCAAAGCGCTAGGATCGCCAGTTTTGATGATTTGTTTCCATGTGACTGTCACACTGCGATAAAGTGTACCACGTTTTACTTCACACAATACTTCACAATTTATTATAAAATCGTATTTGTAAAAACAAAATCATTTTTAACGTAATTATTTAAAATATATAGTAGATAATGTGGGTGTGTGTGTGTGTGTGTGTGTGTGTGTGTGTAGATAAATACAGCACAACACCACAACAATGGAAGGAGGAGCGTATTTTTGGTAGACATTTGTGTGTGAACATTGCTCAGTGTTAAAATTGGCAATACAGATTTTTTTTTAATTGTAAGTACCTCACTGAAATTCAAGAAAAAAAAAAAAAAAGGAAAAAAGTATTGGATATAAGCCAACAACAAAGGTGACATAATTATACGCCAACTTTCTCACTCGTTTGTATCTGTTTACCACCTTTTCGAAGCCTTGTTCGGAATGACTCCGCTGTGTGATTGGACGATTCACCCCCTTTCTTCTGACCAATGTTATCGGTAAATCTAATAGAATAACCGCTCCACTCCGTATCACACGAGCACCTATTGCAACATATTTGCGCAAAGTGAACGCGAAATCGACTTGTCATCAAGTCCTATCCGTAAGTGCGGGCTTAATTTAACAACGCATTTACAGTTCTGCATCATTTAACCTATGATTTATTGTAGCGGTAGAATGGGCGACAAAACGTTATAAATCTCGACATGAGACACTTTCATCACTCCTTCCTAGCCTCGGGCCTTTCTTTACCGGCTGAAGCGTGCACACACATTCACGCACGCACTCTTTCGCTCTCTCTCTCTCTCTCTTTCAGAAGGATAAGATTTTCTGAAGAAAAATGACGAAAACGACCCATTTATTCGACGAGAGACGATGCGACGGCATGTACCGGATAGTGTAATATAAAAATACAGCATTTTGTGCAGAGGTTACTCGACGACGACTATCAATATCCTTTACCATGCTCGGTTAACCACTTCGACGTGAACAAGTGAAAAGTGATGAGCGAGGGCGACGTCGTAAGATGTACGACTGTCATAAAGATTGGCTCGTCTTTTCTTCTTTCCTTCTTTTTTTCCCCTCAATTTCAATTCATTTTTCTGGTCTTTGAAAGCGAAAGAATATCCACCGATCCAAAATTTGATTCAATTGGGAAAACTCTTAAACTAGGCTACATTAATTATTTCCACGTTATCTCCCATAAAACGCTAATATTCTGCGAACAGTCTAACTGCAATGACATTTTTTAGGACAAAGAATGACCAACACTAAGAATAGAAACAAAACATCGGAATATTTCCATAGAGCTACTCGTATAAAATGGAATATTTAGCTTGAGGTATAGCATACTGAATACTTGCAAGTTATAATGGTTGCATAATGCAATCAGGAGGCCGTTTACGAACTGTCTACAAGCTTTATAGCTATTTCTACAAATCAGTCATAAAAGCTATATACTTCTTGCTTATCACAACTTCATCGATTATATAGCCATGTCCGGAGGTAGCCATATAAGTCAATAAGAGCTGTAACGAGTTGGGAATACTTTTGTTTGTGATTTTTACTGTAGATTTTTATATTGATATTAAAAATATTGCTTCTTATCAACAAACGGTTCACTTCTACATATGTGTCTTGGCGTAATCTATACAGACAACTCGTAAACACCTCCCAAACGTCGTCATATCTACAATACGCGGTTTTTAACTATGGTTTTTGGGCCACAAACCGCAACCGTCATAGATGAAAGGGTACATATTGTTTTGCACAAAACCAAATTGAAGAACGTAGCTAAGTCTTCGGCTTAAAAATTCACCTCAACCCCAATCATTAGTGGCGTGTTCAGGCCTTGATTGGCTGACAAGGTGGCACCTTGGCGCAAACTTTTGAAAACATGAAAGAGGCGCTATATTTTGATAAAAACTGGTCCCGGTGAGAAAATTAAATCTAAATATAAAGGGGTACTTCAAGTTCGTTCTAGGCAGCTCGACAAATATTAAACCTATAGACGCAAAATACCTAAATTCACCTCTTTCCAATATATATTCAAAAGATGAGAAAACGATTTGAAAATTTAAAAATTAAAAAAAAAAACAACAGCAACAACAATAACCTTGCCCAATTCACCAACGTATATTTTGACAGTTAAAAGTTGAGGGCAACCTTAACCAAATATTATAGTATTATGGAATCGACTCGCGAAATTATAAACGAAAATTAAAGAATAATATATGCTAGAGAGCCTAATGATTTTTCCTCAATGCTTTCGTACAGCAAGTCAATAACTATGATTTTGATGGCTGTAATATTTGTTCACAAAATAACACATACGTGTATTCCTAGGCTTTATTAATAATGGTCGATTACTGTAAATGAGAACGACATGTACACTTCAACAACGACCAAAAATCATCTCTAATTGAAAATTAAACCCATAATCTCGAAAATATATCACAGGGGAGTAGTTGGTGCGAATTATTCTACCAACAAACAAACAAAAGACGTGGGAAATCCATAGAATATTGATTTATTGAACACAAGGTAGATAAAGTATTCTCGGTAGCCTTCTTGGAGTTCTAATAATTACGTGTTCTTTTTGTTTTTATTATACAGGCGAGTGCTCGGAAAAACAGATTTTTTTTTTTTTAATACATACGTTCTACTTGGTGAAACTTTACATTGTTCTTGAAATTTAAACCATTTTTTTTGTAAATTCTTTATAGAAAGGCTAATTTATCAAAACGATTGAAATCTGAAGGAACAGAACTTGTCCACCCCGTTTTTCTAACAATAACAATTTCAACGAGGAACAGTTCTGGCAAAACTCATTGAGTATTCCTCAATTTTGACGGATTTGTAGCGGTGTCAAAATCCAAACTGTAGATTTTAGGCAGTTACATGTTTCTCAGAATTCTTCACTACGAAATGCATGAGTTGGAATTAGAAAAAATCTATATTTATGCAGCTGTTTTGAAAGCAAAATCTGTTTTGATTTCCCCGCCCCATCATTCTCACCCATTTTCTCTCCCTCTTTCCCTCTATCTATCTCTTTTCAAAGTTCGCGTTTGAAGTTGATACTTCGAGAGGAGCCCTCAAGCTGTCGTATTCATATTCACATAATATTCAATTCCTCAATTAACAAATATCGCTCTCGCTCTCACACCCCTAACCTCACCTATTTCCGCTTTCAGTGTAATCCGTGTACAATTAGATCTTCATAATATCACGTACTACTGAAAACCAACATAAACACACACATATACACATCCATATATATCCACCAACGTTTGCTTGCTAAAAGGCTTTTGGTATACACGTAAATTTTTTTATACAAGTAGGGCAAAAAGTTCCTACGCCCGAAAAGGATATGGGAATACGTACATATATAATATATATATGAAGGAGTTATAATGAAAAAGAGTGTGCTCACCTCGTCTTGTTATCAGTGTTTATAATATGTGTGCTTTGACCCGAGAATATTGTGTGCAAAACTTGTCTTCGCCCAAAAGATTCAACTGATGACACGGTAATTTATATTTTTAAGTGGAGGGTTAAAGCTTGTTCTCAAAATGATCTACGTGTACCAACTCTAGGGCCGATTTACAACAGACACAGGATACCTATTAACACTTGAGAGAGGAACACAAGGTAATAGGATGCAGAGCTCTGTACTAATTACGCGCATCAAAGGATGTCCAACTAAAGATTATTTGGCGGCGAAATCACTATTCACTCGTATTCCAAAAGCGCAGGTTTTGAAGCGACAATTAGTTGAACACTAATATATAAAATAGGAGATAAAAATATTGGTAAGAATGTTACCTATATTGAATTCGAATGTTTCCTTTGTCTTCCTCATCGGGAAAATCTAAACCAGTACCTACACGCACGTTATTGTGCAACTAATTGAAATGATAACGAGTGATAAATGTAGCCGTCATCGTGCGTTTAAACACAGGGCTGTGATCATGAATTGAATTTATAACAAATAAAAGAGTTGATAACCCGTGTGTTTTCAACAGGGTATCAATCGCTATCATTTATCAGTTCAGTTCATGATCGCAGCCCAGGATTGGTAGGCGAGAAATCGCAATTAAACGTATATGTTATCAATGTTACCATGCAAGTAATATTGCTTCATATTGTTCAATTTTTCGCTTCGAAACTCTGAATACATGAGCTTGAGACTAGGTACAGCGGTACCATAATGAACCTACGTAGCGGCCATAGAGAAAAGAATAAAAAACAGACTGAATGCTCAAGCAAGAACAAGATTCGATTGTGCAAGACCAAGAACGAACGAAAACTTATAAATATGAAGAAACCGTAAAATATTCCCAATCCAGATATTCAAATAATTTGATATATTCAATATTTCATTTTTTTCAATCACATTTTGGAAAGAACATGCATGGTAAGTTTAATTTAGCCATCAATAATGGTAAAAAATCTTAAAAGCAGAAGAAAAACCACGACCAAAACCGAGGCTTGACATCTAACTGAGACACGACAAAGACCAAATTATGGAGTGCAAGACCAAGACCGAGACTGAGAGTATTTATGCAAGACCAAGACTACCATGGTCTTGGTATTGATATTGGTATTGGTCTTGTTTTCATTCATCACTGAACACTGCATACTCTTTGGCACACATCCCATATGGATACAAAACTAAGAAATTAATCCAAGAAACATTTTTAACTTTTTTCAACTTTTTACCCAGAAATTGTTCGAGACGCTAGCAACCACAGAATTATAGATCATTATACATTACCAAGAAAAATTAAAAAATGGGTTGAAAAATGAAAAAATTTCAATCAATTATGTCTCACTTCAACGGATCTAAACCGGAGGTACAAAACTTTTCAACATCCCCTTTATATGCATATGAACCTCGATTATCTGACCACGGTGGGCCTTACAAACTGAGGCGATGATCAGAATGTAAAAAAGGTCGGATAATCAAGAAGTAGCTTCTCATCAACTGAGTTTTCCTTCGAAAATTTCACTTGACAAATCCATGATTTTATTTTGTGTCATGTAAAAACCCTTCACAAACTATAAGACCATTAATTCTTTTGCCACTAATTTTATATTCAAATTGGAAATTGCATACCTCTTCTTTTATTACATGTCCCAACAGAAAACGTTATTTTAATTTTCATCTTGTTTCACAAAACCAAACACAGATTGCATAACTTATTCCAAATTTCTAATTTAGGCTCTCATAGCTACTTACAGAAGGCAGCGTGATCAATTAATCCGAGGAGTCGAATAATCGAGGTTCTAATGAATGGTAATCAATACAGTCAATGATCATTAGGCACCACCACAAACCAAATGATCAATTATTCATATCTGAAATATACGATTAAATTAATTTCAATTATTCTCATGTTCGGTTAATCGCTAATCGACAGCTTCAATTCATTTGAAAATAATTCTTCCTCACAACGCCACAATGGAAATGGAATTCTATCTACAACCAACAAAAATCTGCTTCAAACTGTATGAAAACACACTGAAATACTACCGCAGCAGTGGTAATACCGGCAACGGACGAATCATCTCAAACTAACACTTAAAAGTAGAGACGTGCCGTTTGATTTGTAAATAAAGCTCAGTATTAACGCTATATTAACTTCGCCAATAAAAGTTCACCATTTTATTATCGTCGAGGGAAAATCGTGATACCTACGCTGCTTCGAACCCTATCCTCCTTGCCACACCATCACACACAAGCATCCACCTCAAAATACACAAACACTTCAACAGTGGCAGCAGCAAGCAACCAGCCAGTCATCCAAGGGAAGACGGATAAAAATCCCTTTGCTCTAGTTTTCCGCCAATTTGAACTCGAACTTTCTTTTCCCAATCCGTTAATTAAGATTTAATTCCTATGTTCCTCGTCTTCTTCTTCTTCTGCTTCATCTTCCTTTCTCTCATTCAGTCTGTCTGTCTGCCTCTCATTCCATCTCGCTCTTTCTCTCTACCCTTTTTTCATTGCGTGTTCAATTAAAGAGAAAGAGAAAAGAGGAAAAAAAGAAAGAATCATCTGGAGACAGAATAAACGTTCAAACATTCACCAGACTGTCCCTCAAGACAATGGGGAACAGCGGCAAAATTAAAAAAATACCGTACATTTTTTTCATGTTTTCTTTTTCTAGAATGTATTTTTTTTATTTTTACGTGCTCTTCGTTAAGCCAATAATTATAAAATATTACCAACGAGCACGTCGTCCAATGTTGGAAAAGTAGTTGAGAAAAAAAAAATTCACGACAATGATGAGGAAATTGGCAGGTGTTAAAATAATGATAACGTGTAGGAGAGTGTAACACTTTTTTTTCAGCTCGTAGCCGCATAAGAAAAAAAAACAAACAAACAAAACTTTCTTTACAGGGTGTTTCCTGAGAAGCTCGCAGAACTTCAACAGCAGATACTACACCTCAGAACCAAAAAAAGCGTTTTTATAATACATAATTCGAAAGACAACGTTTACAATCGTATTTTGCTGGCAAAAAATAATGCTTATCATCGATGAATAATGTATCCTCGATGTAAAGTGATTTTCTATTGACCTGAAATTTTCATACTTATGAAAAATTCATTGGCCTGACAGGGATACGAACCTTCAACCCCCGCATTACCAAGCTATTGCTATGAATACTAGTTGAGAGAAAGTAGTCACGGTGGATACATTTGTTTGTTTTGACTATTTTTTCCAACTGAAATTGCTAACAATTACAATTAGTGGTTATTAATGGTTCTGTTCCTATGATTTCGTTGATTTCCAATCATTACTTATAAATAATGTCTTTCTCAACAAGGTTTGAAAGCGAATTTACATGACTCAGGAATTTCTTACTCGCTATGCTTGTTTTGCAAACTTGCCCACACATGTAAACCCTCACTTTCAAACCTTGGTACGTAATACACTATTAATGAACGCCTGTCACGTTTTCTACGTTCAAGGAGCTGGATATACCTACTAAAATTATGACAATAGAAAATCTCCTTTAAAATTGTCATGTAACCAGAGGAATTTTTTCGTTCTTTGTGGCAAATGCTATGGGTCGACTAGGTCGAATAACAATTTTTGAAGAAATTTCCTGATAAATACTTGTAATAAAGGCCTACGTAGCTCTATGACCGTCAAAACAAGGCATATTTTGTTTGTTGAACTCTTTTTATTTGTTATAAGGTGTATACTATCTGATATTAAAGTTTATACAACTAGTTAGGAAACACTATAGCAAAAAATACAATAAAAATCCGACAAATCCTCATATATTTCACACAAAATACGTTCTTCGAATCAATGAAGTAAACAACTGCCGATAAATGGGAAGCCTTCAGATCAAGTTAATCAATTAAAATCTTTGGTGTCACCATTTTACATCCCCTTCTTAGCTGCATCCTCTTATCGCTGTATTGTACTACTAAAATGCCACGCAAGTTTTTAGTTCACATACTGCATAATGTTACTCCAAATCTACAAGTTATTGCAAATTTTGAATTCCGAAGCACAAATTCGGAAAAATATTATTTTCGAAAAAATTCACCTCATACCTCTACTACGGGAGAGAATAAGCAGGCAACAAAAAAGTTTAATTACTTGAATAACAGTAGCCTCCTTCCCACGCTCCCACTTTTATCGGATTCCAATTTATTTTTCTTTGACTGATTTAAATTACACCGAGATGTTCATAAGCTTGTTTTTCCACTGGAAATGTGAGAGGCCAGCTGCTGCGTGTGTACATATGTACCGTACTGTGGGTATACAGTCGAATGAGAGCGGCCAAACATTGAAAACTTTCAATTACTCGACTACGTTGCACAGAAAAAGCAAATAAAATCACCTTCGTCAAAGTACTCGAGTAAAAGTTCTCGACTTCGTATTTATACAGTATATACGTCGAGTAACTTTTTCGACGAAGAATTCCTTCGTATTTCAATGAAAAATCCTGATTTATACAGACTTCACGCAGCGACACGTTTTAAATTCAAGCAATAAGAAGTACGTGTCAAAGATGTCCATTCATAAGTTTACTTATACGGACGGCGCGACGTCAACAACAAAAACAAAACCAACAATAAAAACAATAACAACTACATTATCATTAATAAGAGCATTCAGTGAACTTTTTCATAGCTGAAAGTAAATTTGTAAGAGGTTCAGTCCGAAAGAGAACAAGAGCAACAGAAAACGAAGGAAAAAAGAAGGGGGTTTTCAAAAAAATTACAAAAAAACAAGGAAAAACGTCTACGCCAAAAGCAGCTGCTAGCTGAAAATATCGTATGAGCGAGTGTGATGTGAAACTAGATTTTTAAACCCCACGTTGGCAATGGCGGGTAACAACGTTCGGTTGCAAATTATTAATTAATTATTTTGTAAACCTTGTCGAGATTCTTTAGCCTCTTGCGGCGTTCGTACATCGTGTAAATTGTCTTTAATTAATAGCGAAGACTACACATCGCTAAGGTGAAATTTTTTCAGCTACACTTGGTGTCGTCAACTTGGAAAAAAATTATCGTCTAAATGAAAATGAAGATAGGCAAAATGTTGTACATACGTACATCGTACATACATAATACATATTATACATACATATATCACGTCAGTCTGCAGACATTAGCGTTTCACAATTTCAAATCAGAACAAGGTAAACTTTCTCTTGTTATTAGATCTATCGATTTCAGATTTTCGATTATCTATGTTAAGAAAAATGTCAGGGTGAGATAGATGCTCAAGGTCTACGACAAATTGTTAACCAAAAATTCAGTTTTATAATTAGTAGACCACCTATGCGTATAATCTAATAATATTCCGACAAGTACATTTCAGGTGTTCAGACAATGTAACAATTGGCATAGGAAAGAAAGGAGAACATAAAAGGAAAATAATGAGGGAAATAATTGAGCTTATTATGTACACAGGGTTTCCAGTGAAACACCGGCATTATTTCACTGATAGGTTTTAAATTATGAGCGAAGCAAAAAATTAAAAAGTAGGTTACGCAACTGTTTTTACATAAATCTATCAGCGAAAACGGTTAACGCTAAAACCGACAACGATTAGGAAGTCACTTTTGATATGAAATTATGTAGTTACAAACAAGTGTATAAAATATTGCATAACCGTTTGTTTGAAGGGGTAGTTTAAAAAGTAGCCTCGCGAATCGGCAAACAAAATGTAGAACAATCAAAATTTTCTCAAAAATTGTTCAAAAATTGAAACCTTTATAGCATGAAGTCTAGAGAAAATGTTGAAAACAATATTTTTTCTTATCTCACCAAATATTATCAACCAGGAAAAAAACGATGCGGGGGTGTTTAAAGGACAGTCTGTATAGAAATCCGGTTGTCCCACAGTTGATTTAAAGTCAAATTAACCAAAGTAGAATACAGGAAATTACAAATTCTAATTGTCTTTTGTACCAAATAAGAACAGCGTGACGTAATCAAAGCCCATGGACGACGGGGAAAAGGAAATTGTAAAAATTCCCACCATTCAACAAAGGCTGCACCCAAAACGCTGTTTACTCGAAAGTATTTGCACTCAACACAGCTATGAAATGTGAACGTAGTCCCTCTGACATCACGTCGTTCTTATTTGATACAGACTGCAATTAGTTCTTTTGATCAGTATCCAAACTTTTATTGGAGGATATCTTCACCATTTAAAGGGTATTATTATCTTAATTTAGAGGAGGCTACTACACATTAAATGAGTTTAATTAAGATACACGTATACCATAAATCAAAAACCGCACTGCCTCAATATTCTCAACAGTGCAAGCGCGGTTGTGAGGAGGTGGGGAATTTGTGGAGTCAATAACCCCAAAACCAGCCAAAAACAAAGTATTTCGGTGCAAAAAACCATTCGCAGAATTATTACATTGCATTCAAGTTCTTGGTGCAAGTGGGAGGAGAGAGATGTTTGGCTGGTTAAAAAACGAGAATCTCAAATTATCTACGCCACTGAATAATGAGTTCAGGTCATCTTCTGGTAATTTTGTGAGTGGTTTTGACAGAAGTAAGTCGTTTCTGTGTTCTAGACGTTTTTCGCAATGTGCTGATTTGTTGCATACAGCATAGAGCATGAGGGAGGTTATTAGTTGTTTAACAGGTAATAGACTGTTAGTTTTGTATGTTCACTTCTAAACATACGGAGGAAATATTTCTTTAGTTGGCTCTTAGAATGGATGATAATCAACTGTTTTAAATTAATTTACAGTACCACGGACGCAAGAAATAGAGGGCAGTTGGACGACCTAATTTTAAAACCTAGAGTGCTAAAAAAAACAACAGTTTCAAGAAAAAAACTTAGCGCATATTTTTAACACCCCACAGTCAAGCCAACAGTTCAAGTTTACGTGATTTATAAACGAACTTCGAAATGAAATTCATCTGAAAGTGGCGCAGACTTACGATAAACAGACGTTTATGAATACGAAAATATTCGTAATATTGAATGAGCTTTAAAAAATTTGTCGCTTATGAAGTTTTAAAACTAGGGCAGCCAAAATTCCTTTCGCACTTTCGCCGATATTTTAAAAATATTTCATTTTTTTCGCAAGAATAACGTTGATGTACAATCAATTTTACGATTAAAACGATGAACATCTACGTCCACTTGCAGCAGAAACATAACTTTTTCGATTTTGATTTACGAATAAGAACTTGAATTTTTCTACAACCCTCTCTGCATTATACAATTTTGCATGAATCACACAATTGCACCGCCCGGTAATATTCTTTCATATGAAACTTTCAAGCATACAGGATTGTGATGGAACCGCAAGGATTCCAAAAAAAAAAAATTATTAGCAATGCTAATGGAGTATCAAAAATTTCTCTATTAACGACGACAGCAACAAGGGGTCGCAATCAGACAGTCTGAAACTCTCCTCGAACGAGTTCCATATCAAAGAAGTGTTCCTACGAGTCGTTGTTTAATAGCGAAACAGTGAGGAAATGAATTTTCTCAAACGAACTCGACTCATCTGCTAAGGCAATACCACTGTTCTTCTTCTTCGCTATCGTATCGGAAAAAATGTCCAAAACGGTAAAAATAAAGAGGGCACAGAACATTCGTTGATTTTACTAACAAAATGCATACATTCAAGTCGGAAAGAACCCGTTTTTAAAATGATTTCCAAGATAGGCCACTGCAAATACTTCATTACTGATGCATTTTTACGGATGCTGGTATCTTCGAAAATCTATAGACGTAGGCAACGAACGCAAAAAAGAAAGCGCGAAAATGACATTTTTTTGAAATTTCGTATTTGAATAAACGAACGAGAAAAAATGTTCGCAGTGCCTAATTACTGATGAAGCTTCGACGTCAAACAGCATATACTTTTTTCTCTTATTATTTGTCAATGCAATAAAAAGAATAAGTTATAACGGAAAATAGAATGAAAATAAAAATACAGCAATTTAAGATTTTTTTTTCTCGCTCTATTCTCATCGAAAAGTTTTACTTTCAAGAAAATTACGAACGAGGAAAGCTGGTATTTTTTGTACTTCCAATACAAATTTGCGAATTGTTTGCATGAAATTTAATAATTGGAATTTGCCTGTTCTTGTTTGTATCGCGGAGGAAAATGAAATAAATTATTTCTATACGAAGTTGGTGATGCGTGATTTTTTCTCTCTCCCGCTCTCTATCGGTTTCTCTCCGTCGCCTGTTTTTTTATTTCCTTTTTATTTTATATCCATAGGTAAATATAGTGAATCGATAGCGGCGATGATGGACGGGTGGCAAACGGGAGACAACTCCAAAGAGGAAAGTATTTTAAATTGAGTTTTTAGCCGGGTGGCGTATTTCAAAAGTTTTTGGGTCGGTATATTACACGCTTTGTGATTATTCATGAGGTTAGAGAAGAGAGTTGACTGAATACGGAAAAAAAAAACAAAAAAAAAAAAAAAAACTGAAAATATCAAAAATGCAAAAAACGCGCCTGACAAAATTGGAATGGGAAAATTATACTCCACAAACGTTTGTGTAAAATGTAAATCGGAGTATAAAAATGAAACTAGCACCGTGTGACTGCTCACAACCAATCCAATGTTCAATAAGAACTGAAAGAGCAACAGAAGTCTATAAACTTTGTAAACGAAACTTAAGTAAGTGGTTGCTGCTCCAATAATTCACAACAATATCTCCACGAACAGTAGCGGAAGTTTTTGTATGCACACCACAACCATGTATACATGCAGAAGTTAATGTTCGAGAATCAAATGGAGTGAAGAGGTTTTAAAAGATGTACTTGTTCACTGCGGTGAGCCATAAGCCTAGACAATTAATTTCACACTGTTTCATATTAAAGCAATAACGGTGTTTTACACGACTTCAAGATTCCACTAGACTACATAGAAGCACAAAGTATACATTCGAAGGTTAGAGCCTTTTTTACCTCCTAAACGTTTACATAAGCATTCACATAGGAAAATCATTCAATCGCCTCGCGACCATTTTACTCAAGGTCTAAATTCTAGATGTTACTCAGAGTCGGAGCCAGAGCACACTTTTGGGTGGGTTGAAAGAATTTTTCCAAGCAACAGCCAAATTTGACCATAATTTTTCAAAGGCGTGTGAGGTAATCAAAAACTTTTTGGGTGTTTGATCCAAAACCCCTTACCATTCTTAACGGCCAGTGAAGTTACTTCCTGTTGACGAGGAAAAAAGTTGATTAAATGATCTAACATGAATTTTTCAATCACATGAGGGAGCATCAAACACGATCAAACCGAACACCCAACACACACCACCCACTAGAATTGTAAATTCAACAACAGACCGTGGACCCAAACCGACGGGACTAAGGTACTGTGGCCCAGAATCTAAACTTATGCCACACAGACCCTAATAAACAAGTTAGATGTTTTCACCGATAAAATTTACTATGTTCCTTTCAGTATATTAGTCAGAAGAAACAACGATTGAATTGGATCACTTTTATTCATTTTTTTTTTTTTTTTTTTTGCAATCAAAAATCCTAAAACCCACTGAAGCTCAAGACTTAATACAAGAGTAAAAAGGTAAGAAGCACTCGCTATTAATACCTACCAAGACAAAATAGATTAGATCAATTTGCATAGCTTCTTCGGAAATAGTATTTTGTGAGAATCGATTGCCGAACTCCAGCAGCCCAGCACGACAGGTAGTATTCAATAAAACGAATAAAATTTGTCACAATAACATGTGGCCAATATTCTACATTGAACGAACGATAAAAATTTTAAGTTTCAATAATCTTTTCGAAAAAAACTAAGGTAAGCCTAATTTCTCAAGACAATATAACTACAAGCCATATGTTTTCATAATGTTTTTCATTCGTTTCATCATACGTTCTGCCGATCATCAAAATTTGGAACTGGAAGTCGACTCTCAGGACACCCTGTGCGGCGGTTACACATCTGGATTTCCACAACGCATCAACAATCATCAACTGTTCTTAGAAATAAGAAACCAAGAAGTTCACGAAAAATCAATTACCAGGGAATGAATTTTTGAGGAACGTTACATAGTAAAAACAAAAAATGACGTGTTCAGAAATTTATCTCCTAGAGAACTTACAGAGCTGATTCATCAACATTCGTTTGAAAAATCGAGAAAAAAAAATCAATGATGGATGAACTAGAACAAAATCCTATTATGGATGCTGAACAACGACCTGGTTTCCTTGATCCTAATTTCGGCGCCAGCGTAGACTACTAAAGAGTTGCGAAAGAGCAACAGCTGTTCGTACGAAACTTTTACGCGTTAATTATAATTCATTATCTATTCGAGGTTTCGCCCAAAAATTATTTCAATAAATTATCTTGGTGCGCTTCGAAACGCCGACAACAAAGGATTCTGTCATCAGTACCCGGTGCCCATATACTAACGTTGGCCATTTACTGGCTAATTAGCAAACAAAG